>QLTV01002677.1:874128-900037 GCA_003457575.1 Thermophis baileyi
TGGGCTCCAAGATCACCGCAGATGGGGACTACAGCCAAGAAATTAAAAGACGCTTGCTCCTGGGGAGGAAAGCTATGGCAAATCTAGACAGCATACTAAAAAGCACAGACATCACCCTGCCAACAAAGGTGCGTATAATCAAGGCTATGGTTTTCCCAGTTTCAATGTATAGCTGTGAAAGTTGGACTATAAGAAAGGCTGAGCGCCAAAGAATTGAGGCCTTTGAACTATGGTGCTGGAGAAGACTCCTGCGAGTCCCTTGGACTGTAAGGCGATCAAACCGGTCAGTCCTAGAGGAGATCAACCCTGACTGCTCTTTAGAAGGCCAGATCCTGAAGATGAAACTCAAATACTTTGGCCACCTAATGAGAAGGAAGGACTCACTGGAGAAGAACCTAATCTGGGAACGATTGAGGGCAAAAGAAGAAGGGGACGACAGAGAACGAGGTGGCTGGATGGAGTCACTGAAGCAGTAGGTGTGAGCTTAAATGGACTCCAGAGGATGGTAGAGAACAGGAAGGCCTGGAGGAATGTTGTCCATGGGGTTGCGATGGGTCGGACACGACTTCACAACTAACAACAACAAAATAAAAACCTTTTAAGATCCAGTATTTCCCTCTCTGTTGGTATAACACAATTTCCACTTGCATCCAAATGCTATTGTTCCTGAAAGACTTCTATATAGCATTCCTAAAATGTTTGTTAGTTTAGGCAGTAAAATTTATAGCAGTGTACAGGAAGTTACTAAGGACTCATTTTACCATGACATCATCCTTGTTTCTAGATTGGGCTGGCCATCAGGTGACCAACCAGACAGTGAGTGACCAACCAGAAGATAATTGTTGGCATAGTAAATGCAGAATAAAACATGCTGCAAAGTTGGCCTTTTTGGTTCATGCTTTTGATTGTTTTATCCTTAGATTACTGTAATAATCTCTTGGCAGGAATTTCTGATTCCTCTCTCGGTCTCCTGAACTTAGTCCACAACAGTACTGCTTAGGCCAGTGTTTCTTAACCTTGGCAACTTTTAAGATGAGTGGACTTCAACTCCCAGAATTCCCCAGGCAACATGGGAGATGGATGTGGGATTTACAGTATAGTGCTCGAGGATCCAAGTGACAGGAAGATCACTTAGTTGCCAATATGTACTCCCAATTGCTACCAACCCTGAACATATTATAGTTAGTCTTTGACTTACGACTATTGGTTTAGCAACTGTCTGAAGTTACAACAGCACTGAAGGAAGCGACTTACGAATGATCCTCCCACTTACGAGTGTCACAACATTCCCATGGTCACGTGGTCAAAATACAGGCACTTGGCAATCGGCATGTATTTACAATGGTTGCAGCATCCTGGGGTCACATGATTGTCATTTGCAACCTTCCCAGCTGGCTTCCAACAAGCAAAGTCAATGGGGGAAGCCAGATTCACTTAACAGCTGCAGTGATTTACTGAACAACATGGCAAAAAAAAAGGTTGTAAAATCAGGCACAACTCACTTAACAACCCCTGTGGTTAGCAATGGAAATCCTGGTCCCAATTCTGGTCGTAAGTGAAGAACTACCTGTACAGCGGATTTACAGCACACACATTTGACATTGGAGGAAACACTTCCCGGGTACAGGCGCTCGAGTGCTTTACCTTTGTGATCTCTTCCTTCTGCTTACAGATATTTCCAACAATCTCCAGGATGCGCTGGGTATAGGCAGAGCGAGAGATATCTTTGGGAAGAGATTCCACCTCTACGAGCTGCACATGGAGAGAAAATGGGCAGAGGAGCACAAGGGTTTGTTTGTTGTTCTGAAGGAATTACGTATTCCTCACACAGTACAGTATCACAATTTCGCTGAGCAGAAATTGAACCTTGGAATATTTAAAATTTAGCTACATTGGGCAAGAAGAGTTATCAGATAGGAATAGTATTGTATCCTAGGAAATCATTTTTTTATAGTTAATAACATTTATAGGACCTACACCACTTCTAGAAAGGCTATACGTAATATATTTTCACCCCATAACAAATATTTTGTAATTTCCCAATTAGAAAAATTAGAGCAATCATTAGCTAATATGCCCTAATTAGAAAGGACATGGAAGCAGTAAGCTAGGTGGAAGGATTCTAGCTATCATCTAGCTATCATCAGTCATGGAAGGAACCATTGTCCCAATCACTCTCCTATGTATGGCAAACTATGTTTTTGCAAGGATCCAACAGCAGCAAACCAGTCAGACACATCACCAACCAGTTGCTTGTAGAGGTCATCCTTGCGCTTAGTCTCATCAGCGGCCAATCGGATCCGCTCATGCAGCTCCCTGATCTCCAACAAGCGCTGTGATGATTCCAGCTGAAAGGGGAGGAGAGGGTCAGTATCATCAGAAGGTTGGCATCATCACCACCACCAAGTCTCCCTTCTAAAGAAGGGTTTCCCTCACACCCTTTTGCTTGCATCACCTCCTTGGAATCATGGAGAGCCTTCAGTTCTCGGAACTCCTGGATGAGTGGCACCCGGTGTTTCTCCCATTGGGCCGCCAGCTGGATGACTCTTTGCGCACTGCTCTCAACCAGCACCTGAAGGACGAAACAAGATGTTGGGATCCATAGTACCACCCAGCTCTCCTCCCATCCAGATATTTGCTACACAATGTTCTCTTCCATTCATAGAAGAGCAGGAAAAGAAACAGAGATAGGCTGCTTGTCTGCATCCACTAAAGCTCTTTTTCCTCCACAATTACAGGGGAAGGTTAGACGTTCTATTCTCTTCAAGTGGACAGTTCCACTCTTTGAATTGGCCAACTAGCAATACTGAGAATAACAAACTGGGAAGGTTGTAGCAAACTCATCTTAATAAGAGTTCGTTCCAAACACGATTCAAGCGTTCCCTTTCCCCATTCCATCTACAAGGACAAGCTTTTCTTCCACATTCTCTGCAATCCATATCCATCAATTGTCTGCCCTTTGCTACAGCCACTGTGAGCAAGCCATAAAAAAGGTTGTGATCTCCCTTTCCAATGGCTCCATTTACAATTATTTTAGAACCATTTCCACTTTTCATTGTATTTTCCATTCCTGATTATTTGTACTTCCAAGGACTGTTTTCCCTTTTCAGTCCAGCTCCCCTATCACTTTCCCACTTCCTGTTGTCACCTGTAGCTTGGCCATGTTGTTCTCAGCGTCAGGCAATAGTTCCACGGTACGTCCTTTCACACGCAGGACCTGTTCCTGCTCCGTCACTCCCATCTGCTGCTGCCGTACTTCCCCTTCCACCTGAGGAAGGAATGGATTCCTCTCAAAACAAACTCTGAAGTAACATGACTACAAACCCCTGAAAAATCCCGCTATGTTCCATTTATTTCAGAGGGATTTCCATAGGAATTTTTTTAGTGATGTGGATCACTGCTGACTCCCACATCTCCCCACAAAGTCTCCATTGAGAGACAGTGAGCATTCCATTGCCATCCTGCACCACAGGTTTTACTAAAATCCAGCACTCATCCACCAGCCTTTTCCCTGCAGCAAGGTCATGGGGTACAAAGGACGCTTGACAATTCTTCCTTTGAGTTAGTACGGTCCACCCAGGTGATAACAACATTGCTAAGTTCTCACCTGTGTGAGGGTCAGCCCCAGTGTGGACATTTGGCCCTCCAGTTCCTCAATCTGTGCTATGAGATGGCTCAGTTCACTTTCCAAATTTTCCAGTTCTGCTGCCTGGTTTTCCCGGAACTCCTGAGAATAAAAAAAAAAAAAGGGAGAGAAATCAAAAAGATATTAATTGAAAACAGTGATTTTGAAGTGCTGGAATGTTCTGTTCAGACATTCTATTCTTATTCTTGCTTGTGTTCTGTAAAACAGACAATGTATACTCTGTCAGTGGGTACCATAGGCTTTAAATAGCTTTATGTAACAAACTGATTTTGTGTAACTGGGCTCCCTATTTTTCCTTTGGACATAAACTACCCAAAAGGAAACTAGGTTTCATAGGACAGCAAGCAATTAGAGGCTCAGGAAATAAGTCAGCTTGGGCCCAATAAGCTTCGGAGATTGCAACCAATGTCTTCCAACACATTTCTTACTTCTCCCTCCCCCGATTTTGTAACTATCTTTAGCTGCAGTCTATCATTCAGAGTTCAGATTGGCTTATAGGGTACAGTCAGCAGAAGGAGCAGGGCTGTACTGTTAACTTAATGTGGTCAGATCTTTTATTCACTTTTGCTGAAAGCTTCATGGTTTCATGTATTTGTGCTCCAAACCTTTGGGATAAGGAAAGGCAAGAGTAAATTAAAAGCCATATGCATTAGGAACAGCGCTTCAAAGCATTTAGCAGGATCTCTCTTTGTGTTATTAGGGAGCCTTTCCTGCAGCCACAATGTTATACATTTGCTTTCAGGACTAAGCACCCCCCCACACCATTTTAAAATTCTGCAGAAGAGTTTCTGTTTTGTATTTGAAGTATGTATAAATCAAAGCTTCTGAAGAGGAAGGACACTCCCTGAGTTTGGTAGCTAAGTGTGAAATCAGCAATTTAAGGCAAGCAGTATACAAACCTGAAAATGGGGCACCTTTGAATAGAATATTAAGATGCAAAATAAGATGCCTCACATGTTGTGGTCAGTAGTGAAGGATACCTATTAAAATTCTATGCAGTGAATGGTAGGAGAAGCCAAAAAGTCACAGCAGGCCACCCAATTAAAATTTGCTCTCCAACTTGCTCTTCTGAAACAACCTACAATACGTAAGCAATCCTTTTCCAAAGTATGCGTAGAATGAGCTAAAGAAAATGGGTTGAATGCACCTCTCTTACATCTTAAACTGCCAATGTTTACCTGTTCCGATGTCTGAGAGTTTGGCAAATTCTCCACCTGTGTTGGGATTTCTGCATCCTGTTGGGGGACAATGGAAATGGAAGGTATTTTACTTCTTCTATCCTTCCCACCAACATTACTTTGACCAATAGACTTCTCCAACTGATGTCTACTGAAGAATTCAAGTCACACTGATCCACCCAGAGCAAAACAATAGCTCTGTCACACGTACCCTTGTTTAAAATCCTAATTTCCCCGTCTCAAATTAAAATCAATTATTTTCCCTCATACCTGTTTGTAGGCCAAATGTTGAGTGTGGGTGAAGCGAGAGCCCTTGGCTAGAGCACCAGCCTGCTCGTGGCCAGCACTGAATGTCTCTAGTAGCTGTAGCAGCTCTCGGCTGGCTGTCCCTTGTTGAGATGGGACGGCAAGAGGAGAAGCTTGTCGTAGCTGGTCCAAGAGTCGATGGTACAGTCTTTGATGCTTCCATTGGCGGTATTCCTGAGAAAGGGGCAATATGGGGGGGGGGGCAGGTGGGTATGCCAAAGTATAAGAATAAGAGTGGGAAGTTATGAGCAACATCCCTGGAAATAGCAACCACCCACATTGTGTTTGCTGCAAGTTAATTTTATTCCTTTTCCTTTATTCCTTTTATTGCAGTAGCAGAGTAGCTACGTCCTTCAAATATTGCTGAACTGCAACACCCAGCAGTCTTTGCCAGCACAGTCAATTAAGAAAGCTGCCGAAGTGTTCACTTCAATAATATTTGATGGATGGTTTTTCCCAGCCCAGAGGTTCAAACTTTGGTTAGATTCAGAGTTTTGGAAATCAAATAACAGAAAACATTTCAGGTTTATCTGCATAGAAAACCCAACATCTAGCAAGGTATCCTGCATACTCTGAAAAAGCATTATTAAGAACTTGTGGAAAGGTGCAATCTGAGAAAAGGAAGAGAGGAGATTGGTCTCTCTTCTACTTGGGCAACCTCTGAAAGCAGGTAGGAAAAAGATAATTTGGACTTCCCCACATCAGAAGGGCAGTAAGCCAAGGATATATTAAGTATGGCCAGGTAAACTTTGCAAGCTGCACTGCTTGTCAGTTTGCTTCTGGGTGCAATTCCAGGTACTGGTCATTACCTTTAAAGCCCTACATAGCACAGGGCCTGGTTACTCCCATAGTATCTGCCCAGTCGATTCAACCTTGCAGGGTTGGCATGCTCCTAGTACATTTGATTAAACAATTTTATCTATTGGGAACTTGGAAGGGTGCCTTCTCTCTACAAGCACCTACAGTATACTCTGGAATAAAGTACTCCCCGAGAGCTGGATGGTCCTCACTCTGCTACTGTTCAGAAGAGCAGTGAAGACCTGGTTCTTTACCCAGGCCTTTGGCAAGGGAGAGGGACAGCCCTTACTTCACTCCACCTGGGCCTGCTCCACTTGTCATATTTTACTGATTCTCCCTTGTGTTTCATTGTTGTTAACCATCCAAAGTTATTGAGAGTTAGGCAGCACACAAATTTACTAAATAAGTTTAATACATTAAGCTGAATTGGGTAAATCCTTCTCCCAGCCTCAGTTCCTCCTTCCATATAAGGCTATCCATTAGGGCGCTGAGGTTTTGTGAGACAAAAATGTGAGAATCACTACTAGTTGCTGTTAATCCTACCACCAGTGGCCATGAAGTGGTAGGTAGGTAGCTTCCATTCACTCCTTACTGCCCACCTCTGGGGTCATGCGGGAACCAAGCCCCTGGCTCTTCCACTCGCTGTCCCACTCTTGTGCTGCACTCAGCTCAGCCATATTAAGCTCCAACAGGGATGGCACCAAGGATGCAGGCTGAGGAAGCTGGGCTGACACAGGAGGCAGGAATTTGACAAAGAATTCTCTCCTCTCTAGGGAGAAGAAAACAACACCAGTCACATCTACTCAAACTGGTTAGTATTTCTTCCAAAATCCCAAGTGGACAGATGGCTATTAAGTACACAAATGAGAAGTTTCCACAATATTGTGAAAATCCTGCAGTTTTGCATACATGACCACCTCCTGGGAGATGAGGTTTTTTTTTTTTTTTTTAAAGAAAACACCTTTGTCATATTTCAGCTGAGAGGCTCAAGAGTAATGTGCATACATTGCCTCTGTGAGTATTCTGGAAATTTCACTCTATCTCTTTTTTAATAACTGAGAAAAGCAAGACAAAAATATCACCTACATACATGTAAGGCGCATCCAATGCCTGCTAAGCAAAGAACCCCAGAAAACTGGAAATCTCAGATAAAACTACAAGCTGTCTGAGCAGGAACACAACGTCCAGGTTATGTTCTGGGTTTGTTTTTAAACAATTTCCACAATTCTCAGTTCCGCAATCCAGCGCTTACTGCACACTAAATCCAAGTTTGGGTAACTATAGAGAATGCATAATATTTCACTTTGTTAACCGTCTTCCTGCTCTTCTTCTGTTGTCTCCTATGTCTGAAAATTGTAAATGCCTTGAGGTGCATTCTTTCCCTCTCATTTGTATAGCATCATGCAGGGAACTTCGCAAACAACCCCTCTCCCTGGCTGTCCATTGTTTTCAAGGATATGAAATCTACAGGCTACACCAAAGACAACAATTCAGTCTCAAGAACAGTATTCCTTTTTCCTGAGCCAAGAAGCAGAACCCACCTGGTGATACTTTCCCAATAAATGGGTCTGACTCCTGTGGCAGGATCAATCGTTGCGCCTGGAATTGTTTCATTAAGCGTGAACCCTGGCAAGAATGGAAAGGAGAAAAAAGGTCTGAAGAACAAATTATTGTCTTTAAAAAGAGGAAAAACCCAGGAACACCATAGAGAGAAAAGGGTTGTGTAAGGATAAATGTAAGAATTAAGGCTGGAAACAAAAATGAATAAATAAAGCAACAAAGCAGAGGGAGAGAGGAAAACAAATTACCCACTGGAGTGTGCACACCAGGAGAGAATATCCCTGCCTTTTTTGCTTGCATTTGCAAATCAATGAATATATGTTTGCTTAATTTAATATCTCTCAGCATGTTTTGTTCAGAATGCTATAGCTGGGTGGCTGGAGGAACTACTATCAAACAGAAAGAGAAATATTGTTGTGAAGCAAAAATGAATGAAAAAATACTGAGAAAAGAAGATGTCTGATCCGGGAGTTAAGGAAAAGACTCGAGAGTCACCATGGGCTTCTGCAAAATCTTCCTGCATTTCTTCAAAGGAGCTTTACGATTCCCGAGGATTGGAAACTTCTTTCAAAAGTTTTGGTTCTTGGGAGTAAAAGTGCTGTGCCAGATTTTGCTTATCAAGCTATCGGCTTAAGCTGAGGAGGGGGGGAAACAAACCTGCAAAAGCTGCAAGCCAGGAGTACGGCAGGCAGGGGGTACCCATGGGATGGCCAGTTGCCCCTTGATAGTAGCAGCAATGGCTCTGTGAAGAGTGGCAGACTTGCCTGCAAGGAACAGCAGTTTAAACACACAATTACAATTTGTAGATTCGGCCTTGATGTGTCCTGACTTTTCTTTAAAACCCCCAGAGTCCTCCATACCCACAGGCTGGTTGGCATCTTCTGAGGCATCTCGTGGAAACTTCTCTACCAGGAAGAGGAGAAGGCGTCGGATTTCAGGCTCATTGCTGTACAAGAATGTCTGATAGCCCACTTCCCCTTGATATCCCAAGTCCTAGATGGCAGAAAAGTGAAGCAGGATGAGCTAGGATGAGAAATAAGGTTCTTTGTGTATCAGCTTTGAAGTACCAGTCACTGAAAATACATGGGTTTGAAGAACAAGAGTGCTAATTATTGTTGGTTCCAGATCTGTAAGGTCTGATCTTAGGATATTTTTTTGTTACCTCACACATCTGATGGGAACTAATATTAGAGGAAGGACTAGTTTATACCAGTTCCACACAGCAAGGACCTCAAGTTTAAAAAGAGCAGCCTATTGTACTGGAGACCAGAAGATTTTTTTCCAGAATGAAACTACTTCAGGAGACATCATTTCATCCTTCATGCATTAGGATCCACTTACCTGACATGCCTGGGCCAGGCTCATGCCTATCCGAAAACGGGCAGACATGCCTGGAGGGAGAACATGGCTCAGATTTGCTCCCACAGAAGGATTGATGACCCGCAGGCAGCGTACCACGGATTCAACGATCAATTCGGTAGTGAACTCACGGATGCTCTGAACCTCCTCTGGAATATCCCTAGGTGGGAAGGGGAGGGGAGAATGGTAGAGCAGGGATTATACTCAGTATGAACTCACCTATGCTTCTCCTTTGCTGGGAGAGGAAAGCCTGCGCTTTTTCTCACACCCAATTATTAAACTGCAACAGAAACTACACTAGACGGCACTTGTCTGTCCAGTATCACAGTCAAAGGTGGCCTCTGAGCTAAAAAATGAAATGTGCATAAGCTAACGGACTGCCAACCACCGCACCATTTAGTACTGTTGAATCTTAATAGGATTTCACTCAGTCAGTTATCTGTCCAAGCTGCCCAGTTGTGGAGGATGCCGAATAAAGGTAACAGGGAGAAAACCAAGGGAAGAAAAACTGGAAAATGAGGAATAATTGCTCTTCCTTGTATGTTTAAGCATTTTCCTAGCTCCTGATTTTCACATCTCCAGAGCTCCACTGCAACTGAGCAGGAGTAACCTTCTATAGCTAACAATTTCTTCAGAGTGCCACTGCTTATTCAGTGTAGTGAGTCAGGTTACAATCCCAGACATGCCTTTACCAATTAAACAGTGGGGTCCACAGCTGTGAGCCAAGCTGCTACTTTTCTCAGGCCCCTGGACCAGAGGTGGGTTCCTCCCGGTTCGGACCAGTTCGCCTGAACCGGTAGCAACCCGCTGGTGACGTCACGGAGCCGGTTCGGGTGATGCCGGTCCGTGGACGCCACCATGTTTTTTGTAAAAAAAAATTGATTTTGTTTTATTTTTTAAAAAAAACTTCTGGGTTTTTTTCTTCTGCGCTTGTCCCATCTTTTTTTTTGGAATTTTTTTAACAAAGTTTTTCTTCTGCGCATGCACAGAGGCTGAGTTTCTGGCACTGCCCATGTATTGCCATCTTGTTTTTGACTTTTGGGGGGGGGGGGGTCTGGATTTTTTGACACTGCACATGCGTGCGTGCGCAAAGCGCACACGCACCCATGAAATGCAGCCACACGACACGGGAGGAAGCGAACCGGCAGCGAGGTAAGTTAGAACCCACCCCTGCCCTGGACCCTCATTTATGCTCCAGAAATACTGAGTGCTTAATGAAAGATCAATATGGATTCTTGTTTGAAAGAGAATATAGTGAGAGCACTGGGATTCTGCAAAAAAATGCTGGTTGTTTTGAGGACTACTGTGGTTCCGCATCTTTTAAATGTCTGCATGCCCATTTCATATTTTGCTGGATTTATTGCTTTCTAGCAGGCTTGCACAACTCATGACTCACCAGCCAAATGCTGCATGTAGGCACATAAGGACAACTTAGGAGGAACTGAACATAAATCTTGGAACTGCAAAGATAAGATGGTCTCCAAACTCTTAGTGGAGCACTATACCTGACTGGGGTTTACCTTCAATCAGTGGGATTATTAATCTTATGGATCTGCTCTAATAATGCTAATTATTATTGCTATTCAAAGGGAATCATGGGATTGCCAATAAAGGTTTGCACTCCAATGATTAAGCTATTCATAGTTGCTATGCAACTGTCAGTTGCTTCCTCCCACACAGCATTCAGAGGCAGTGAAATACCTAGTTGGGTACATAGCCAGGATATCTGCAAGACAGCCAAGTTCTCCAAGCTAAGGCTAGAAACCAGAGAGACAGAGTAAACACCTTGGACATGCAACCTTGATTGCTTATATTTGCCAGAGCTCTGAGAAAACTTTTCCATAAAGGCAGTGGTAAATCTGATCTCCTGGATAATTTCAATCAGTTCTTTGTTCCATGGGTTTGATTTTATTACAGCTCATGATATTAGAGCTCTAGTTCGGTTTTCTAGGCACCTGCAGATTTTTTGTGTTCTGTGACAGAAAGCAAAATTGAAATAGGGAGCAGCATGCCATCTCATTGCATAAAAGTTAAGAAGATGGAGTTTGTCTTTAGATGGGCAACACCAGGACTCTAGATTAGTAAGAAGCAATGGCAAACCATTTCTTCATTGTGGCCAAGAAAACACTCCATGTGTCTATGAAGTCATCATCCGTCAAGCAAAACTTAAAGGTGTCTTTGCATTTAAGCAAAAACAAAGCTCCCATATCAAATCACTTCCTTGCTATTCCCATCCAACAAACCTCCTGCATACACAACACGGCACACATAAAGATGGCCTTACGTTCCAGAGAGGCGGAGGGAATGTATCAGGATCTTGTCCACTTCTTCCATGATGCCGGGACATCTAGGACAAAGGAATGCCTGGTAGAAAAGGATGACCCAGTGTTACAAGACAGCCAACAATTTACAGCAGCAAAACTCAAACAAGGAGTTTTCAAGCAACCACTTCATGTCCTTGGGGATAGGGAGAATTCTTTATTCCCCCCTAGCTAGCAGATTAAGAACCCATGAGTAAATTCTCTAATGTTACTCATCTACCAACAGTTTTTACTTCTCTGGTGCTCTACACATAACCTTTTACATAATGTCTGGCACTCAATTACCTAAAAAAGAAAGAAAAACTAAGAATAAAGCATTTCTAATTGAAAAAATGTCACTGTTCAGTTAATTGAGTTAATTCTTGCTATGGTGAGCCAGCCTAGATTGTAGCCCAAATTTACAGAGGTGTCAAACTGGCAGCCTGCGGGCCAGATGCATCACGCACAGGCTACACCCACCCCGGCTCTGCAAAGGCAAAAAATATCGAAATACATCACGTGACATGATAGAGTTTGATACCCATGATTTAGGACAATGATTTCTGGTTCTCTTATACACAAGAATATAAGAGCTACCACCGTGAATCAGCTCAAGAAATGTAAAGAGCCTCAAGAAATGTAAAGAGCCTTACAATAATGTCCAATAGATCTTTCAAAAAACCAAAAACAGGACTCACAGGTGATTGTGGCTCTCAAGGTTTGTTGCTAGAGTCTCAAATTCAGTATTAAGCTTTTTTTTAATGAATGTCCATACAGCTTTCCTGCTAATACCCTCCCCTTCTATTTGCTCTTTTAAAACATCTAAGCCAATAGCAACCACAAACCCTAGTAGCAGTGAGTTCCATATTTTATCTTACCTGAAATATTTGTTTCTCCCATTTTATTATTCGTAACATTTTATTGACTGACCTAGTAGGATAATGTATCTTGCCATACCACTCATAATTTTATTGAGCTTTCGTTTTCACCTCCTCTTTACTGTCTTCCTCCCCCCCACCCCAAATGCCAAACTATATAAACCTAAGAAAGCCAGCTTGGTAGGGTAGCTAAAGCAGAAGACTAGAAAACTAGAGACCATGATTTCTAGTCCTGTTTAAGCCACAAAGCCAGCTGGGTAACTTTGGGTCAGTCATTCTTTTGCCTCAGCCCTCAGAGGCAATGGCAAGTCATTTCCAAAAATTGTGTCAAGAAAATTGCAGAGAATAGTCCAAGCAGTTGCCAGGGGTTCATATTGACTTGAAAGGAAAAAAAAATACAGCCAGGTCTGAACAATGGTCTAGTTCACATGTCACACTAATCCATATAGGTAGTCCTTGATTTATGACCACAATTGAGCCTAAAATTTTTGTTGCTAAATAAGACAATTGTTAAGTGAGTTTTGCCCCATTTTACAACATTTTTTGCCACAGTTAAGTAAATCACTGCAGTTGTTAAGTGAATCATGCGGTCATTAAGTGAATCTGGACTCCCCCATTAACTTTGCTTGTTGGAAGCCAGCTGGGAAGTTTACAATGGTGATCACATGACCCCAGGACAGTACAACTGTCTTAAATACATGCCAGTTGCCAAGTGCCCGAATTTTGATCATGTAACCATGGGAATAATGGTATAACCCTATACCATTTCAGATAGGTGGTTGTCCAGTCTTTTCTTAAAAAGCTCCAGTGATGAAGCACCCACAACTTCTGAAGGGAAGCTGTTCCACCGGTTAATTGTCCTCACTGTTAGGAAGTTTCAACTTGGAATTAAGGAGAAACTTCCTAACAGTGAGGACATTGGAGCAGCTTGTCTTCAGAAGTTGTAGGTACTTCATCACTGGAGGTTTTTAAGAAAAGACTGGACAACCACCTATCTGAAATGGTATAGGGTCTCCTGCTTGAGCAGGGGGTTGGACTAGAAGACCTCCAAGGTCCCTTCCAGCTGTACTCTGATTGAGTGATTGAATACTGCAACAGTTGTAAGTGTGAAAATAGTCATAACTCACTTTTTTCAGTGTCGTTGTAACTCTGAACAGTCACTAAATGAATGGTTGTAAGTCGAGGACTACCTGTAGTCTTAATGTACAATATGTACCGTTTAACATGCAATGTGTAAACCACATCCATGGCTTGTTCTACAAATCATGGTTAAACAAAATATAGTGCATATACTCAGCCAATAATGTATCTGCATGTGAAAGAAAAAGGAGCAGACTATGGTAAGTTTGGATGGATGAAAAATCTTCAGATAATTGTTCAGCTACATGTGGAATGGATGAAGCTGCCGAAACCTTAGCAACTGAGAATAAAAGACATTATAGGTGAAATAGATTAGAACACCAAAAGCCCGTACTATATCATATGATAAACTTTCCCCTTATTGGTAGTCCGATTCCCTAGGGCAGTCTTCACCAATGTAAGACCTTTCAAATGTACAGATAATAAATATGATTTATTGAATAAACCATTGCTTAATTGTGTTTGTACAATAGGGGTGAGTTTATAGCTAATGTTATAGCAAAAACAAACCATATTTGAGTATTTTGTGAATTAGGCCGGTAAATACCACAACCTTCAACCATCATGATAGACTGTGCTCAGGAGATGGAAGCCCTGGTCAACCCAAAGGGTCAGAAGAATGCAAAATGGGAGAAACTCAGAAAAAGGTGGTCATGACAGGCAGCCCCCTTGTTCTCTTTTTTCACGCGATGTTCAAAACCTAGTTTGAGACAGGAGTCCTCCTCTAAGTTAAGGCTAGGCTCAAGAAACATGACACTCCTGTTCCAAGTGCATCTGTTGCTGCCTCCAGAGAAACAATGGCCGGCTATGTAAAAAAAGGGCCTTTTCAGACCATACAGAGTTCTCTATCCTAGGCCCGTGGCCATCTTTGATTTTATCTATGATCCACCAGGAAGTAAAGCAATTTCCTTTCAGACATTTGAGTTTTGCTTAACTTATTCACAAATAGTGAGATGTAATGGCGAAAGGTTGCTGCTTTTGACTGGTCTTTTTGTTACATTTTTGGTAAGAGTTCTGAGTAAGTCATTTTTTAAAAAGGGAAGAAATATTTTGAAATTTTTAAAAATTGCAATTTCAAATTGCACAACTACATTACAAGACATATAGATGGAAAGAGATCTTCCCCAATCTAGCATATTCTTGATGGCCAGGTTGGCTGAAAATTTTGAGAGCTGCAAGTCCAATATAGCTTAGAAGTCGCCAGAAAGGAAAGGCTGATGCACAAGGCTGCCAAAGCTTTGTAAACCTTCCTGCATTGCTACTGTGATTAGAGCTGCTTATCAATACAGCTTACAATCAGCTCATATTTCATGACTTGTTATTTTATTTATATCCACCTTTATCATTTTTATAAACAACTCAAGGTGGGGAATATTATCTAATACTTCTTCCTCTTCCTATTTTCCCCACAACAATAATCTGTGAGGTGAATTGAGAGTGACTGGCCCAAAGTCACCCAGACATTTTTCATGCCTAAGGCAAGGCCACAGTCTCCTAGTTTCTAGTCTGGTGCCTTAATCACTAGACTAAACTGGCTCAAAGATTATGATTTTTTAAAAAAAATTCCCTTCCTCTTCTTTCAGTCGTGGCATCACTAATAAAGCCCAACTTCTTCAATGTATAAACAGCTATAAAACAAGCAATAGGACCCAGGAACAACATAATGTAGTTCTCACAGCATGTATATCTATAAAGTGGCTTGTTTAGTTTTGGCTATCACAATGCAGGAACCTAGCCACTTTGGGTTTGCAAACAGGTCAGCAGCAGTCAAACTTGGACTGGGCAACACTCCTACTCTGCTGCTTGGTAAAATTTTCTGGGTTGCTCTCTGACAACACCACACTATTCCCACTCCCAAAAATATGTAGCAAATTATTTTAGAGATAGGAAAAATACATTTTGGCATAGACAGGTGTTTTTTTTTGTCCTTGCAGACCAATACCATGGTACTGTAAGCCAACATCTGTATCCTTCCCAGTGGAGCATAGGGATGAGGTATGGGACTGAAACAACATTGCTCACATTTGTGATTATCTCTGGAGAGAGTGGGATGGAGGTAGTTCATCCATCCTTGCTGTCCTTGATCTCTCAATGGCTTTGGATACCATCAACCATGGTATCCTTCTGAACTGGCTCCAGGAGTTAGGAGTTGGGGGAATAGTGTTATGTTGGTTATCCACGTCTTTCCAAAATCAATTGTAGTCACTGTTGGGCGGAGGAGAGAAATCTGTTTAATGGCCTCTCTTGTATAGGCTGCCTCAGGGCTCAACTCTCTCTCCATTCTTGTTTAACATCTACATGAAGCTACTGGGTGATGTCATTTGAAGGCATGGAGTAAGATATCATCAATACACTGACAATACTCAGCTGCATATCTCCACCCCTGGCTGGCCAAGTGATGCTTTGGAGCTTCTGTCTCAATGCCTGGAGGCCATGAGGCAATGGATGGGGAAGAACAGGCCCTAACAAGATGGAGTCGCGTTTGGTTTTATGCTTCCTGGATCTGGTGATTTTTCATTTTTAGTTCTGGATGGGGTTGTACTGCTACAGATAGAACAATGTATGCAATTTAGGAGTTCTCTTGGAATCCTAGCTCCTGTGCAACAAGCAGGTGGTAGTCATGACCAGGGATGGGGAGTAGTTGCAGAGTTTTGTGTTGTGCCTCAATTGTGGATCAGGAAGTACTGCACAGTCACTCATGTTTTGATCACCTCCCAAGTGGATTACTGCAATATACCCCACATCACGGGTGTCAAACTCATCGTGTCATGTGACGTATCGTGATACATCGTGACATTTTTTGCCTTTGCGGAGCCGGGGTGGGTGTGGCCTGCATGTGACGCATCCAGCCAGCGGGCCAACAGTTTGACACCCCTGCCTACATGGAGCTGCCTTTGAAGAACATCCAGATATTTCAGTTGGTCCAAAATGCAGTGGCCTGGTCAATTATGGGTGTGCCTTATTCTCACTGTTTCTACTCATCCCATTAGGTTGGGCAGAAGGAGCATGCTCTGGACCCTGTTGATCAAGGATTGTCATCTAAGAGGACCCAGGAAATGTGCATTCTCTATGAGTATGCCTGCCCTCTAAAACACCATATAACTGAGGTTACATTGGGCTTCGGTCTGCTCACCTTTCGGAAAGCTCTGAAGACCAGGTTATTTTCCCAGGCATGGGGATTGGGAGAGTAACTGAACCCACACTCTTAGTGTATGGTGTATGCACTACAGTAGCTACTTTGTGTTTCAGTTGGTTGTGAAATTTATTTTCTATACTGTATTTTTATTGTTATCTTTTAGTCTTTGTCAGCATCGAGTCACTTCAGTGGGATGGGCGGTCGCAGAAAATCGATTAAAATAAATATATCAGAAAGCATCCTACGCTGCGGAATAGCTTTTCCAACCTGTGTGCACCCCCAAACGTTTTGGGCTCAGCTGTTCTCATGCCAGACAGTAAGGCATTCGCCTACTGCTCTCCAAAGACTCCAGTAAGCAACCTAGAGCACCAAGTCCACTCCTAAAAGGCGTCCGAAGTCTTCGAAAAGGAAGAGGAAGCGGAGGCATTCAGCCCCAGAGGTTGCTACAGTTTTTAGAAGGGCTGAAATAAAACCTAGCAGGCATTTCCGAATTTCAGAAGGTTCTGCAAGGAAAGGAAACGAAAGAAGCTGCGGGGGGAAAGATCAAATACTCACCGCTCCGAGGTGGGCCAGGCACTCAGTCACAGGACCCACCACAGAGTACGATGGGAACTGTAGTGCAAATCTCCTACTGGCCTCCCCCTGCGCCTTGCACGTTGGGACTTGTAGTGCGGGCCCGGCGACAAAAGCGTTGCAATCCCGGCCGTGGAGCAGAGATATTATAGATAGACTAACACGGTCGGAGAGGAAATTTCCGCGCTCGCTGCGAACGTCTTTGTTCCGAAGGAGTCATTAAAGCCCGCGGAGAAATGCAAGCTCTTTAGAGAGCCTATGGTGGGCGAGCGGTTACTTTCTTTTCAAAGCAGTTTTGCCAGCATTTTTTTTTCATGCTGATTTTATTTCATGTGAAAAGTGTGATTTGCGGGTAGTGCTGCTGCTGCTTTTAAGAATTGTCCTACAAATACAAATTTATTTATCTCTGATTGAGGGCTGTTGTGTTGGAGACATTAATTTACGTGCAATATAATCTATTATTACGGATTAAACGAATTAACAAATGTTCTTTTTAGCTTTCCACAGCAAACGCTCCCACTGATAAACACACTAGGGTAGCCAGTGATCCCTGTGCCTTTCCTGTTAAATTCACTTCCCAATTCAGATGCATTTAATTCACATCCTGGCTTTCTTCTAGGAGCAAAACGTGAGAGGAATCCTCAATGTATCCTCACGGCAACCTCATAAAGTAGCTTGGATTAAGAGAAAGCAGCTCTCTTAAAGTCACCTCCTGAGCTTTTATGATCAAATAGTGACTTGCATCTGGGTGCTATTGTCCCAGCCCGATATCTCAAGGTTAAAAACGCGCGCGCTCTTTCCAAGTTATACTCCCACGAAATAGTGCGAGCATCCGCGTTTGCGGCTGCAATGAAATTTATACAATTATTCTTATTAATACCTCACTTTCATTTGTGGGGAAAAAACAAAGGAAAACGTCAATGAACGCAGAAGTTAGAAGCATTGGTCTCTCTACATGATATTTATGGTTCTGCTATGCCGCGCCCTTTGTAAAGCAAGCGGGAACGCAGAGCATGCCGGGGATTGTAGTCTTTCTGTGCTATTAGCAAGCAAGGGGAGGAGGACGGCTAGAAAGCGGGCAATTAGGAGCAGCTGTCTCCTAGCAACTGAAATCTCGTATTGTCAGCCAAATGTGCCTTAGGCTGAAACATTTTCCCTCAACTGCATCAGGTTATAACCTTCCAACACTTATGAGAAGTAAATTAAACGCGGCCTAACTGACTGCTAAAAAGGCCATGATCGCTTACTGTTAATGATTGGACAGTATTGCAGTTTAATTAAAAATGCAAATATTGGCCAGCTATCAAACCTGGCGGCCACTCACTGTCTATGACACACATACATAACAGACTGGGATGGAGAGTGAAAACCAAGGCAGTTTAAAACAACCTGAAGGTAGGCATTTTAACATGGAGTTTCTCTTGCTCATTTAATGGAATAGCAAGCCTCCATTAAGCCAACCAACCAATCAATCTTTTCTTGTTAGAGAAAAGTTCCTGGAGGAATCTCATTCTTCACTTGCAAAGAAGTATTGGACACTTCTCTCCTTTATTTTTTTTAATCATACAATATTTATAAGAATATTTCAAGGTGAAATTTGTTTTTCATACAGAGGTACCTTTGCAGCATTTTATTGGCTGGGAGCACACAGAACCCCTGATTATTTTCTTGCCTGAGTAGGTGCACAGTACAGTATTTCTGGCTGCTGCAACTTTACCTGGAAGAATCCTAAGAAGAAGAAAAACTAATTTATTAACTATAAATTAACTATATTTTTATGGCAGATTGATAAAGTACTTTTTGTGTGTGTTTATATTTACTATTTCCTAACTACCCATCTTTTTGAGATGTTCTCTGGTTATAAAAACAGTTACATTATAATTGTTAAAGTAAACAGAACCAACTGCAACTAATTAAAATTTTAAAGGCTTTGAGGAACAAAAGGGTTGTAGCTTGAATATGCAAATACTAGGTACTGTAGATACATTTAGAATTTTATAATTGCTTAGTGTTACTTTTATTGGGACTGTGTGTCATTGATGTTATGTAATTCTAACTTCTAGTTAATTTTTATTTTTATTTTATTGTGTCTAAGCCTGTTGTAGATATTTGGGTAAAGGTGAAATTGGTTGATTAAATCTTTGTAGGTATTTTTGTAACAGTTTCCTCTATAAAATGCCCTCTTCCTGGCAAGCACCTACCTTCATTTTTTCAGGGACACTTGGAGAAGGCCTCCAATCGCAAGATTTAGATATGGGCAAGATGGTCTTCCAGGTAAATGAACCCTGAAGTAGATAAACAAGGTTTGGATGGTGTTTGTACCACGTATGGAACTATAAACTAGCTAAATGCCCTTTAACCTAACATATTATAGAAAACTAGCCCATGTAATTAGTTTATGGTTTAGGATATTATGCAAATCCATTCAGTAAGCTATGGGTAAGCAGGTAATACAGATGCAGCTTTTGAGTTAGAATTCCAGAATGCACTGTTCTAGAAAATCAGCGAAGCAGATAAGTTCAAGCAAAGCTACTTGGAAAAGGAAGGGTAGGAGGACTAATATAAAAGACTTGAGCTGTGTTTGTCCATGCGCTGACCCACAAATTGGCCAACTATATTTTAGGCCAGTGTGTATTGGGGTGAATTCAGTCTATGTAGTTAGTTCAGTGTGTTGTACAAACCTAAAAAAGTGAATTAATTGATAAACTGGTGTGCAAGCACAGCTAAGCCATCTGTTCAATATTTGGTCATGGAAGAATTTTATATGCAAAAGCTCAACTATTCTGTCCTCAGCATACTCAGTTGTGCTGTCTTTCATTGGGATAAGGCTGTATCCCTTTTTCTAATGTCACAGAGGATCATGACTATTCTCTGGGCCACATCCTGTTGGCTGATTGGGATGTCCCCACCTCTCCACAAACTGTGACCTAACCAGCTGTGAGCTCCCTCCTCCCTTCCTCCTGCGCTGCCCTTTAAAGTAGGCAATCTGCCTTAATCCTCAACCCAGTAAGGGAAAGGAGGGAGAATGACGGAGAGAGAGCAAATGAGCACGGAGCAGACACAAGGGGGAAATCTGGTTACTTTCTGAAAAACCCCTATAGTGAAAGCAAGAGGTGCATCTGGGGACTGGTACTCCCTTTTCATGAGGCCATTAGCTTTTAACTTGGCCCTCCCTCCCCATCTGGGGAGAAATACTAAAATAATGGAGATCCCTCCTTGCACAGTGGAGAGATAATTGATCTGAACTGCTAGAATTCTTTTGGAAATTTACACATCTTCTCCTTCCCTTTTACACAACCAACCTGCAAGATGTCTAAGTCGGAGTGCAACGGAGGACGTGAGTAACCCCACGTTGATATGTTTGGTTATAGGAGTAAGAGTATGGACAGATGGAGATTTTATAGGGCAGCCTACGCATATCGAATTAGAAGCATGTATTGGACTGTATCCTCTGGGGCTTGTTCCAAAAATTAGTAGAACTGATTAGTAGTGGGTGTTCAAATAAACAGGTTTGTTGGACTCAATAAAGGATGGGCAACTTGCAGTCCTACTGTTAGAAGATTGGACAGAACTTTGATGTTACAATGGCTGTTTGAAATAAAATCCTGTCACTCTAGAAAAGAAGTTAAAGTAAGGCATTTGTGACATAGTTTAAGATTGGAACAATACCGGAATAACAGAAGAGTATAGATTTGATAGTAAAATCAATAGGGGATATACACTGGGACAGAAATGCAAGAGAAACTTATAAATAGATTGACCTCATAGAGGCCTTCAGCTTGGATTAGTTTTCCAGGCTGAAGCATGCTGTATTGTATTTTACATTAACTGCTTCTCTTTTTTCAGAATTTTTTTAAAGAGGAGATTAAATTATTTTGCCCCTTCACTCACACTCGCACACAAATTTTAAACAAGATGATGGGGTTCTACTTAATTCCTTCTGTCTCTTGTCGCCATTCTCTTCCTTTGCAGCATTGGGCTCTCCAGAGGCACCACACCAATCAGCAGCCGAGGCTTTTGTGGAAGCATCAGGCCAGGCCATAGCATGGACGCTTACGAGTGGGGGTTCAGATACTTTGGGCTCTACTGGCAGCCTTGCTCAGAAGAAGCGTCAGCAGCAGAGCAAGCATAAGCCCCAGGGCTCCAACGTGGTGCACCGTTCACCACGAGCCCTCTTCTGTCTACGTTTGAACAATCCCATCCGCAGAGCTGCTATCAGCATAGTAGAGTGGAAGTATCCTAAATTTGCAAATTAGGAAAAGGAAGAAAGGAGGGTGGGAGAAGAAATTCCTGTTTGATACCTTAACTTGAATGTCTTCCAGACCTTTTGACATCCTCATCCTTATGACAATCTTTGCCAATTGTGTGGCCTTAGGAGTCTATATTCCCTTTCCAGAGGATGATTCCAATGTCTCCAACCACAACTTGGTGAGTGCCTTTCCTCAAGTTATGAGTGGAAAGAAAGTAGATGTATGAGCAGTGAGAAGAGTGCGTGAACTTAATGAAACATGGACTTTGCACGTCAGACTGAAGATCTGAGTTCCTTTACAAGGGTTTAAAGTGTAGAATTGAGAAGTGCCTCTGGAAGGCCTCTGGAGCCTGAACAATTGCTGCTAAACAGACAGTACTGTGTTAGAGGGATCAACAGACTCCAAAAGACAGATTCCTGCAAATTTAGGAAGCTGACTTTCACTTCTGCTTCCTGGTTCTAACGCTACTGTGTTAACTATAGTTTCTTCCCAAAAATCCTGCATAACAGCCTCTTCACTCCTTTCTTAATGGTTCCATCTTTACCTCTTGATTTCTGCCCAAGGCAATACCTTAATACTAATTAAAACTATTATCTCCTAATAGGCATTAATCTATCCATGTGACTCATGGCAGCTGAGGTGACAGTTTCCCCTCTCCACTGCCAAATCAGATCAAATCAAAATCTTAATTATGATCATAGATTAGCATAAAAATACATTTTTAAAAACTAATATATCGTTTTAGTTACTCAAGTATCTCCCTTTTATAGTTTTAAGATTCATTTTAGATTTTATTTTTTTACAATATAGTGATTTTTAAAATGTTTTTAACCTTGTGTGTGTCATATTTTTAGTTTTTAAAATTGTATTTTTTTATGCTGGTCTACAAGTGTAATAAATATTTTTATTTGAGTTGACCCTACTGCACATACCACTCTGGTCCTGGTCACTCTGACCAAAAGCTTTCAAATGCAGCTGTTCATCTGGTAATTGCAACTGGGGTCAAGACTAGAGTTGGAGCTCAACTTCCTTGGAATAAATCCCAAATAATCCATTGACAGAAACTGGAGGTGGTGACTGCTTGTCTCTCTGAGGCAAAATTCAGAAACACCTGTAAGGTCAGGCACAATCCAATTTCCTAATCAGTTTTGGTGTGTGTGTGTGTGTGTGTGTGTGTGTGTGTGTGTGTGTGTGTGTGTGACTTAAGCATGGAAAGATGTGCAATTGATACAACATTTGGTGAAAGGAGAGTTATTTCATAAATTATGATGTCAAGGCAGAGTTGGTTTTAAGTTTAACCATTTACTTGCTAGTAAGTGAAAAGTGAGCATTAGTTGGTACAGAAGGCTGTGCTGAGACTACATTCTTTTTTCCAGCACTTGGAAGAAGTAGGATGAGAAAAGAATATGGAAAGAATAGGCAGCGTTCTGTGCTGCAGACCTATGCTTCTTTTTTGCTGTGTGTTATGCTTCCCTAATTTTGGATGCTAGGATCTGGGCAATTTTTGCAAGGTGTGCTTGTGTGTGTACAGATGTCCAGCATGCTGCGCTTCTGTCATTTGTGTCTTCAGTATATGCCTCTCTTCTTTCCTAGAAGGTTCTGTAAAACACTCGTGGTGGTGTTGAACTGAAATAGTGTTAATCCAGATAAATCCTTGTCATTTTTCCTTGACTGGAATTTCCAGTCCTTTTTAGTGTGGGTTTCCTGGAACCTACAATTTGGATCTTATAAATGGATTTCTTAGGGACGGCTCTGATTTTGGACTATTTGTCAACACACTTGGTTTCAAAATACAGAATGCAAGTATAACTTGGTGTTCCTGCTGCTATTCCTCCCAATTCTACAGGAACAAGTGGAATATGTTTTTCTCATCATCTTCACAGTGGAAACTTTCCTCAAGATCCTTGCCTATGGTCTGGTCATGCATCCTAGCGCCTATATTCGCAATGGCTGGAATCTTCTTGATTTTGTCATTGTTGTAGTAGGGTAAGTTTTTTAAAAAAATATTTTAGTTCAGTATATGTGTTTGACTCACAGTGGTCTGATTCTTCAATATAATTTCCAAGTGAATCATCTGTTAATATAAAAGAAAGAAAAATCTACGGATACATTGAAAAAAACCTAGCTTTAGCTTAAGTGGAAAGAAATACAGTAGGCAGTGCAAGCAAGGATGTACCGTAGAACAGAAAGTAAAATCCTGTCCTGAGCGACTTCTTGTGACTTAAAGAGTTGCAGAGGAAAATTTGTTTGTTATCTGAGTATTATAATTGGAAAAATGCAGCTATCATAATTTTTCCTCCTATTACATTTTCAGACTAAAACATTCCATTATTTCATAAAAGGCAATGGAGCTGTCTGAATTTTTCTTCTGATGAGGGCAGAAACAGAGTGGCTTTAATTTAAATAGTATAATAGCTTTAATTTAAAAAGAAGGCATCTCCATCACTTTGTATTACTTGTAATACTGAAATTAGGTTTATGCATGAGCATAAACCTTAACACTACATAAACACCATATTCCTTGCCTCTTGAAACTGAGGTGACACATGTGTAAATTTTGTATACATCTTGTTTAACAGACTCTGAAGCAGATTGTTGGACTGTATTAATTTTTTTTAAAACATGGGCATAGACCAGGAGAAGCAAATAGTTGGAAACTATGAATACCAAACTAATATAAAAAGGGGCATTTAGGGTTGTCATTTTGGCATTAGGTTTATAGAACATTTTTAAAGGGTGGGAGAAAGTAGAACTGGAAAAATTTACAGTAGCTTCACTGTGAAATTCTTCACTGACTGGAGGCAGGGTCCCACATCAAACTGTAGATCGCATCGTGACCAGCTGTAAACTGGGGGCATATACCAATCCAGTATCCAATTTTTTTCATGTAAACAGTGCTGCACTTCAATGGTTAGATGGCCTAGACATTGGCATCTGAATATAGATCTTTTTAACAATCATACTCTATTGTGTTTTTTATAATCTGGGCAAAATGTTTATATTGCAAGTCCATGTATGATATACCATACGCTAAATAAATTAATACAGTAATCAAACATTTCTAACACTCAGTTGTTTAGATGATAGTAGAATCATTTAAAAATGATTTGATTCTGACAGAAATACACCAACACCTACTCTTAACTTAATTTTCCCCTACTTGAAATGTCTCCAAAATATGGCCTTAGCTCCTAAATTCTTTAGTGAGCAAAGCCATTGGTAGGAATTCTGGAATTTAAAGTTAACAGATCTTGAGTTACCTAGGTGGAAGATACCGTTTGTATAAGGTATCCTAGTGATTTCAGAATGCTGGTGAAAGGAAACTTGGTCCATCATCCTGAAATCAATCTTCCTCTGCCTTGTCTTGTCCTTTGTTTTCCCTATAGTCTCTTCAGTGTCATTCTGGAACAAGTCTCCCACAAGCCTGGGGAGGCCCATCACATGAGTGGGAAGCCGGGCGGCTTTGATGTCAAAGCCCTGCGAGCTTTTCGTGTCCTGCGACCTCTGCGTTTGGTCTCTGGTGTGCCTAGTAAGCATCTCCTGTACTCATGCTTCTCAGATATATGCCTATGAGGGAAAGGCTGAATAGAAAAAAAATGGCTCTTAGTATGCACTTATATGTTGTGATGCCAAACTCTGCTGACATGCTGACTGTCTCTTATATGACTGCACATTATGAACTTAATTATATATGATTGCTTTATTGCTGCTGGTTGCACAATGGCCATACTATACTTTTTGTTACCAGTATATCTTATTAAGCACAGAGGCTGTTACCTCTGTTACCACTGTTATCCCAAAGATGCTTTTTCAAGAGGCAACTGGACTTTCTGTCATGTTTTCCAACTCATTTGTTATTGTTCTAGAATACAATTTAAGATCACGTTCCAGCATATTAATTCTTCTGAACTGCATCAGAGATACCGAATCACATAGAACTAGACACGTATAGGACTATGTGTAGGTTTATATGCTGGTGCATTGCACAGCCTGAAGTGCTCTCCACTTAATCATTTCTGTTCTTGATGCAAGCTGTGTACTTCCTTGTTCAGGGCCACATGACACTGCTACTTTGCCATTCTGACTCCACACTGTATCCTATTATTAGTGATGCATAGCACACTGTTGTGTTTGCTATTCTCTGCATCACTACATGATAAATTCTAATGAACTATCTTGATGATGATATATATGAAGTTTAATTAGGTGATCTAGAAACAATTGACTTCCATGTTTTCCACAAATCTATTGTGCTAGGGCAGTATTTCCCAACCGTGGCAACTTTAACATGGGTAGATTTTAATGGGGGAATTCTGGAAGTTGAGGTCCACCCATCTTAAATTTGCCAAAGTTAGTAAACACTGTGCTAGGGGAAAAGAGAAATTCCTCTATTCAGCACTGTATTCCTGAGATGGGCCAGTTGAATTCAATTCAAGGTGTTGGTCATTACCTTTAAAGCCCTACATGGCTCAGGGCCAGGTTATCTTCAAGACTGCCTTCTACCTCATAGTTCCCAGCGACCGGTAAGATCCCACAGAGTTGGTCTCCTCCAGGTCCCGTCAGCTAAGCAGTGTCGGCTGGCGGCCCCGCAGGGAAGGGCCTTCTCTGTGGCTGCCCCGGCTCTCTGGAACCAGCTACCCCCTGAGATCCGGACTGCCCCCACCCTATTGGCCTTCCGGAAAGCATTGAAGACCTGGCTTTTCCGGCAAGCTTGGGGCCGTTGATCTCGCAATTTGCGAGGTCCGGCCTTGAATGATATGTATGTATGTGATTGTTAACTGGTTT
>QLTV01002677.1:900194-913506 GCA_003457575.1 Thermophis baileyi
ATTAAATTACCCTTCATGCTGGAAGATGTTCTTGTGCTCTGAAGAGCTGATGTTGTATCCTAAACATTTCTTTCTCATAGGTCTGCATATTGTCTTGAATTCTATCATGAAGGCCATGGTGCCCCTTCTGCACATAGCACTACTTGTTCTTTTTGTCATCATCATCTATGCCATCATTGGCTTGGAGCTCTTCATTGGTCGCATGCATAAGACCTGCTTCATCATTGATTCAGGTCAGGTATAATTCCCCAAGTATAGCACAAGTCTGTCAGATCTATATTTTAAAAACTCCAGATTATATAAAATGACAGCAAAAATGTGGTTTTCAGAATACCCTTCATTGCATCTTGTGGTAATCTGTATTTTTACTGCCCGGTAGCCTAGGCAAGACAACTTCTCCACTTCCAAAAATAACACAGTTGAAAGTTAGTTCTGTTCAAATATGAAATAACTGGAGGAAACAGTTCTGCTTCATCCTTATAGAATAGGGTACAGTATTTGGCTAAATTTTCTGAAATGCAAGTTTTGGTTAGAAAGTAATCATTTTGAAGATTATGAAAGATTTCTGTAACACATCTTTTCCTACTGGTTTAAATAATTTTCCACTTCGATTGAAAGATCTTTTCAAAGAAATTAATACAACAAGTGGAAGATGAAAAAGGGGTGACACACCAACAGAAGGAAGAAAAAAAAATATAGCAGTACGATACTTTCAAAATTTGTATAGTAGAGAGAATATAGATGAAGATGACATTAAAAGATATCTACAACAGAGAAACCTCCCAACCCTACCAGAAACAAAAAAGGAAATATTGAATGAGAAAATAACGATGTCAGAATTAAAAAGGGTAATTCAAAAACAAAAAAGCAATAAAACACCGGGCCCGGATGGAATTCCAGCAGAATTTTATAAAGAACTGCAAAAACCATTGGAAAATCTATTACTAGAAATGTACAATGAAGTCCTAGAGCAAGCTAAGATACCAAAATCTTGGACGGAAGCACTCATAACCCTAATTCCCAAAGATAATGGGGAAAGACAAAAAATTCAAAACTATAGGCCAATCTTGCTGCTGAATGCCGACTATAAGATATTTATGACAATAATGGCGGAAAGGATGAAAAATATATTAAATGAAATCATACACTCAGATCAGAACAGATTTTTACCCAACAGGCACATACAAAATAATATAAGAATGATAATGAATACATTAGAATATTACGAAACACATTCAGGAAAACAAGGAGCACTGATATTCCTTGATGCACAAAAAGCTTTCGATAATTTAAATTGGGACTTTTTAACAAATCAATTAGCAGTAATGAATTTTGGCAAGAAATTTATTAGAACAATTAGAGCAATATATTCAAACCAGACGGCAAAAATAATATTAAATGGAGAAACAATGGAAGGTTTTAGCATTACAAAAGGGTAAGACAGGGATGCCCCCTATCCCCTTTGTTATTTATTTTCTCAATAGACACTGATGCAACAAATTAGACAGAATCGGGAGATAAAAGGATTAAAAACCAGAGTGCAAGAATATAAAGTACAGGCGGACGACTTAGCATTTATCATAGAAGAGCCGCTAGAGACGGGATTAGCACTATTACAAGACATAAATCAGTTTGGTAAAGTAGCAGGGCTTAAAATAAACAAAGAAAAAACTAAAATATTAACCAAAAATTTAACTAAAAGACAAAATTAAGAATTAAAGAAGAAATTGGGAATTTTAAGAGCCAAGAAAATTAAATACTTGGGAATATGGCTATCGGCAAAATGTAGCACAATAAAAGAAGATAATTATAATAAGCTGTTAAGACAAATACAAAAGGATTTGGAAAGCTGGAATAAATTACAGATATCACTAATTGGCAGAATCTCGACAATTAAAATGAACATATTACCCAAGCTGCTTTACCTCTTTCAAACAATACCGGTAAAATTAGAGAAGAAATTTTTTGCCCAAATAAATAAAATAACATCCAAATTTATATGGGCAGGGGAAAAACCGCAGATCAAATTTAAACTTTTGCAAGATAGTAGAAACAAAGGTGGCTTCGGGCTCCCGGACTGGGAGCTTTACTATCAGGCAGCCGCTTTGACATGGCTTAGAGATTGGATTCAACTCAAAAATAAAAGAACATTAGTGCTAGAAGGCCACAACCTTCAATTGGGCTGCCACGGTTTTCTCTGGGATGGGAAAAATAAGTCACATTCATATTTTCAAAGACATATAATAAGGGATGCTCTGTTTAATGTCTGGGTAAAAATAAAAAAGAATCATTATTCAAAAATTCCAAACTGGCTATCAACAATGGAGGCAAAGATATACCCAAATAGTATTGATCTCAGTAAAATGGTAAGCTATTCAGAACTTCTAGACGAAAAAGGAGATTTAAAATCAGTTCAAGATTTGGAAAAGCAAGGAATAAACATAGATTGGTGGCCCTACCTACAAATTAAAATAAGATTAAAAAAAGATCGAGAACAGTATGGCATTCATGTGAAACAATTGGAATTAGATAAAATTTCATCAGGAACAGGGAGAAAAATGATTACAAAACTATATAATTTTCTACTAAGATATAAAATGGAGGAAGAAAATGTAAAAGAGACAATGATTAGCTGGGCCAGCAACTTTGGTCATAACATAGAGTTAGAACAATGGGACAAACTATGGGAAAGGAACTATAAATTTACGACAGCAGTGGCCTACAAAGAAAATCTCTATAAAATGTTTTATAGATGGCATTTACCCCCAGCGAGATTGGCCAAAATGTTTCCAGATTTATCTCCCAAATGTTGGAGATGCAATTACAAATCAGAAACATACTATCATATGTGGTGGACGTACCCCACCACAAAGAAGTACTGGTGCAAAATTCAGAGGTGGCTGGAAGAAATCACAGAGCAAAAAATAGATTTGAAACTGGAATTGTTCTTATTAGGAATATTGGACTCAAAAATGAATAAAAAACTTCAATACATAATATTACATATACTCACCGCAGCTAGAATTACATTCGCACAAACTTGGAAACAAAGTAACATACCCTCAGATGAAGCAGTAATTAGGAAGATACTTGAATGTGCTGAAATGGACAAAATGACCATGGAGCTAAAAGAGAGAGATGATTCGGACTACTATGAAGTATGGAATAAAATGTACAATTGGCTCGAAAATAGAAATCGATATAGAAAAAGTTTAAATTAGTATTGATGAAACTTAAATTGGAGTAATTAAATAGTATCAACTTAGAGATGTAACTATAAATGTATATAAATTGTAGATATGAATAACCAGTATTATTAGAATTGTTAAAATATATGTTATTACAATGTTACTATACTATATTACTATTGAGAAGTAAATTGACAGGAAGGTAATATAGAATAGAGAATTACAAAAGCAAATTACGTGTACCGATACGGAAAGCTGTAAAATGATTCTAAATGGTATGTATTGTTTTGTTATGTTTTCTTTTCTTTTCTTTTTCTGTATTTGTGGTTGTTTTTTATGTTGTTTTTAAAGATAAAACTGTTTAATAAAAACTATTTTTTTAAAAAAGAAAGATCTTTTCAAGATAAGTCATACATCCTAATCACATGCCTAGGGGTGGGATTGAAAAATTTTAGCAACCGGTTCGCTGCCAGTTGCTGGGTGGGCATGCCCATGGGGGCGTGGCCTACTCGGCCTCCTGCACCACAGCGGGGGGGGGCGTGTTTTTGCCCTCCCCAGGCTCCGGAGGCTTTCCTCGAGCCTCCAGGAGGGTGAAAACGGCCTCCCCTGGGCACCGAAGCCCCCCCGGAGGCCGGAAATGGGCCCGTTTCTGGATTTCCGGTACTTCTGGTAGGCCCATTTTTCGCCCTACCCAGGCTCTGGAGGCTTTCCTCAAGCCTCCGGGAGGGCAAAAACGGCCTCCATTGGGCTCCGGAGGCCAGAAACAGGCCTGTTTCCAAACTTCCGGTACTTCCGGTAGGCCCGTTTTTTGCCCTCCCAGAGCCTCCGTGCACGCCCTGCACTTACCTGGCATCCAAAACGGGCCGTGTGGAGACTCCTGGGAGGGGCAGGAGGGGTGAGCGGGGTCAGCCAGTCCTTGGAACAACCGATTCGGCGAACGAGATTAAAATTAACATCGGGTTCGCCCAAACCGGTCCGAATCGGCTGAATCCCACCCCTGGCTAATATGTTTTTATGTTGGATTTAACGAAATTACAGAAATTGTAAGTCAATTTTATTCATGTGCCTACTTTGGGTGGTCTAGGGCTAAAGGTATGGCGGGGAGATTTATAAGAGATTTTAGCATACTTTGGAAGTTGATTCAGCTCAGCAATAAATCTGTTAGATGATCCTGTTTCTCTCATCACTGTGATTCATCTTCTACTTGTTGCAGATATGGAGGCTGAGGAAGACCCGTCACCTTGTGCTTTTTCTGGACACGGTCGGGAATGCACAATAAACAATAGCGAATGTCGTGGCAAGTGGGATGGACCCAATGGTGGAATCACCAATTTTGACAACTTCTTTTTCGCCATGCTTACTGTCTTCCAATGCATTACCATGGAAGGTTGGACTGATGTTCTGTACTGGGTAAGTTATGTCCTTCTGGGCAAAGGAACAGAAAGCTCCTCTGTTCACACTTCCTTGTAGTAATTCATACAATTCAGCCTCTCTTGAAGTATGATCCCTTAAATATTTTTTTGTTTGATTATTCCAGATGCAAGATGCAGTGGGTCATGAACTACCGTGGGTTTATTTTGTCAGCCTTGTCATCTTTGGCTCTTTCTTTGTGCTTAATTTGGTTTTGGGTGTGTTAAGTGGGTAAGTCGGATTTGGAACATGTGACCAGAATGTATTCATCTTCCTTGATAGAGAAAAAAAGCATATAAACTAAGGTTTTCACATCTGCTTAAATTACGCAAACAATTTTTTTTTCACATTTGTGCCTGGTTTGCCTAATTTATCCTACTTTTGTTAAATATGAATCAAGGGCAGTAAGCAATGTCTGGAACTCTTGTCTTCTGAAATCTTTTTCAGATTTCAGCAAATATGGCTTGCACATTTTCAAGTCTAGCCATGAGAGCTAGAATATGGTTCTGTGTACTTTTGCATTTTTAGAACAGCCTTCTTTCTCATTAGAAAAACCCTAAAGGATCTAGAATAAAAAGGAAAAACAGTAGAAAAAATAAGTAACAGGTAATGTGCCATGTTCTCATCATCTAATTAAACATGAGACACATGAAGAGGTCAAGAAAAATAATGGGACTACAGCTAGGACATTTGAATTATAAAACAGGTTCAGGAAACAAGATCCAAAGTTAATACTCTGCACATAATAGCTAGCTGCATCAAAGGCAAGAAGGGCCTTCATAGAAATTTTCAGATGTTGTCCAAACAGTCAACTAATTTGATCTCTTCCATCCAAAGGGAATTCTCTAAGGAACGAGAGAAGGCAAAAGCCCGGGGAGACTTCCAAAAGCTACGAGAGAAACAACAGATGGAGGAAGATTTGAAGGGCTATCTGGATTGGATCATGCAAGCAGGAGACATTGAGCCCGATGAAGAAAAAGATGAGACAAGTGAAAAGCATACTTGTAAGAGCTTTCAGGACCATACCTTCCAAGCTCCCTCCCTTGTTTGTCAGGGACTGTACTTTGCTGTTCTAGAGATGGTTTAGCAGCCTGGATGTTACCATCTGTAACAGCTCTGTATGAGGGGATTAGAGAGGAATCAATCCAAGCCACAGCAATGCAAGATTAGCGGAAAAACCAACTGAACTGTCAGCTTGAAAAGGAATTCTGATTGGGATGAGGAGGGCAGGGGACTCCAGTGTGAATGTGTTAGGATACATAGCTGAGATCTTCATTTACTTACTTATTTTGAGTGCTTTTGTGCTGCTTCAGTTGTGTGAATGTACAGTAAATGGCATACAGCAAGTTCACTGTGAGTGGAGCATGCCAGCTTAGTCGCAGGAATAGAATTAGTGGAGAATAGGGCAGAACAGGCTGATAGCTTGGTGGTTTCCATTTCTTCATGTTGCATCTATTGTTTCTTTGTCACCCTCATGGCCCTTTGGTTGCAGTAAGAGACACTGTGGTTGTGCTCTTCCCTTTGGCAGAGCCCAGAACTGGCCAATTAGTGGCATCTTTAATTTCCTGTAGCTATAATTTGTAGCCTGAGAAAATGGCATTCAATTCCAAGAATCCATCTCCTGATGCTAATTAATTCACTGGAGCTGTATCAGCTGCTTTGGGTTCATTGAACAAGTGTTGAGAGCAGTGGAGAGAAATGGTTACCTTCTCCGTTCAGCCCATCAGCTTGCATTTCTCCCAATTTAATTGAAACAAGTTTCAGGGATCTTAGTCCTTCCTTTTGTTCAGATTACTTCCAAAAATGAATGCAAATATGTTGCATAATGGTCCCACAATACAGAGAAATCGCTAATGTTCCTCACTCACTTTTTACAGGGCATTTAGAAAACATTTCTTTTCAGTGCTACTTACTGTGTCTTTTTAAGGAGAGTGATTGTTTTAAAAAATTATTTTAAAATGACAAAAAGCACAAATACATTTTTAAAAATACATAACAAGTGCTTAGAAATAGATGAAAAATACAACAAAAAATAAGATACAGACTGTACTGTAATATATTGTTAGAACAAGTTAAAATTTTATATATAATTTTCTAATAACAAATATTCAACATACACACACACAAATATATACCGTATTTCTAATACACATATATAATGATAATGCTTTTTTAACCTACTATTTAGGTATAGATCAGGGGTGGGCTCCTGGGGGTTAGGCAGGGTTCGGGCGATCCTCTAGCCAAGGATCGCCGGGGTTCGGTGAACCCCCAAATGCCACCCCTGGCTGGCCACGCCCACCCCGCCCCTCCCCACCCCTCCCAGGAGTCTCCACACGGCCCGTTCATCATTCCAGGTAAGTGCAGGGGCCACGCGGAGGGTCTGGGAGGGCAAAAAACGGGCCTACCGGAGGTTCCGGAAGTCTGGAAATGGGCCTGTTTGTGGCCTCCGGAGGGCCTCCGGAGCCCGGGGGAAGCTGTTTTCGCCCTCCCGGAGGCTCGAGGAAAGCCTCTGGAGCCTGGGGAGGGCAAAAAATGCCCCCCCCCCGCTGTGGTGCAGGCAGCCGACTAGGCCACACCCACCATGGCCACGCCCACCCAGCAATGGGGCAGCAAACCCGTTGCTAAAGGATCTGAAGCCCACCCCTGGTATAGATGTTCCATATTTCCTTGCATGTATTCATACAAAGTCTACGTTTATAGGCAATCCACTCATAAGTACAGTAGCAAGTGAGCATTGAGTAGAAAGAGAGTGATTTCAACTTTTGCAGCAACACCGTTCTGTGTACCCAGAGCAAATTCCTAATTATATTTTAGGTTGGCACCATCTTTAGCTTTTTAAAATTTGGCTAAAATATTTTTACCTACATTATGCCTATGTATGTTTGTGTGCGCGCAGATGACTTTACAATGAAATAAATTCTTCAGCAAATTTCAAAAGAAGAACAGCACAGGGCCTTTCTTCTTTAAGTAATAAAATATGTTTTATCACATTTAATCAAAAGTTGATTAAATATGTAATAAAATTTTAAAATCACATTTAAGCAACATGCACCTCCCATTTTAGATTATACTAACTAATCAATATGTATGGAATCTAGAGGAATAGACACAAAACAAATGGAATCATAGAGTTGAAAGGGACTTTAAATGTTATCTAGTCAAAGCCCTGCTTAGTTCAGGATCCAAATTCATTCTCTGTTTGAAGACCTCTAGTTATCACTACCCAAATGGGAAGAGACTTTGGGTAGTGACAGCTGCTTCTAGTCTTGAAATTCCAAGCTCTTTAGTTCTGATGGCTTGGAAAGAAATGGACAAGGCATTTGTAAGGAGGGTTCACCACATTTCCTTTTTTCTGTCATCTGGCTCTCATCGTTTATTGTTCTCCATCCATTCCCATCCACTTTGTTCCTAAATAATTCCCTTTCCTATTTATCCCTCCCTTCATGTTTTTCCAATCTTTCTCTCATCTGTGCCTTCTTTGTGGAAGACGTTACTGTGGCCGACCTGATGGAAAAGAAGAGGAAGAAGAAATGGTTCAGGCATAGCAGTCATTCCTCCGACAGCCACAGTAATTTTCAATGTTTTCTTACTCCTTTGTTGTACATGCTTAGTTTTCTTTTAAGGGCTAAGCAGAGAAAGCTGTAGATACTATGTTTCCACCTCATTCCTCATCTATGCTTCATTCTATAGAATGAAGTCTGTTGATTTCACAAGCCTATTTGGTAATTATGCTGAGGAGTTCTATTTTTATTTCTTTGTTTTTGGTTGATTATTGGATTTTTCTTACTGTATGCCCTTGCGGCAATTCCTTATCCAAGTGTTTTCCTCTCCCAGTGAATTTTCCTATCTATTTCCATTTGCCACAATGTGTCTTTCCTCTCCCTACGGCATAATTGCAGCAATAGGATAGATCCCCTTTGCCAGTTTCCAGGTCTGCTGGTCGAACAGGATCCATGATTGATAGGAGGACAATATCACAGTCCCTGGTTCAATCTGCAGCACCTCATTTTATCCAACCTTCACAGCAGTTGTGACCTATTATTTATAAAGTTTCTGATTACATTTTTTTTAATTCAAAAAGGTAATAGAGGAACAGATAAAGGGATAAAAGGGCTTTTGACTCTTTAAATAATTAAAGCTAGTATGTATGTACTGTACCTCCATTGCAGTAATAACATTGTAAAAGCGGATGAAACTGAATTATGCCCAACAGCCAAAGAATACATTACGGGTAATCCTCTGCTTATATCCATTCATTTAATGCCCAAAGTTACAACGGCACTGAAAAGTGACTTACAACCAGTCCTCGCACTTATGACTATCGTAGCATCCCATGGTTACATGATCAGAATTTGGGCACTTGACAACCATCATGTATTTGTGATGATTGCAATGTTCCCAGGGTCATGGGATCACCATTTGTGATATTCCCAACGAGTGAATGGAGGAAGCTGGATTTGCTTAACAACCTCACGATTCACTTAACAACTATAGTGATTCGTTTAACAACCATGGCACAAGTTGTAAAATTGGGCACGACTCCCCTAACAATGCTTTGGTTAGCATTGGAAAGTCTGGTCCCAATTGTGGTCATATGTCGAGGACTAACTGTATTAAGCATATAGATATTATATTTAAATCGTATTTTATTCCAATATCATCTTAAATTGTATTTTATCAAATTCCATTTTAAATTGCTTTTATCAAATTTTAGTAATAATTTGTTTCTGGAACTGTGCACTTTGATATGGCCCAAGGGCTAATCAATAAAGACTCATGTCATGTCATATAGATATTATAGTTGCATTCATTCCTAAATATCTGGAAAATATAATGTAATTTGAAAGAGAATTTAAGCAGATTGTTTATGTTGCCTTGAAAATTTGCAATTAAAAAAAAATCTGAAGTCTGTTCATAGGAGGGCAGTGTATTTACTGTCTCCCTTTCTTCTACATATAAAGGTATCAAACTGATGGTCTGAGGAAGAGTCAATCCTATGGTTTCAATGGTGGCAGCTGTCTTTGTGAACAGAAATCCTGCAGGAAGAACTTGGGGTTGTTCCAAAAAAACAAAAACAAACCTCATCTGCTTTTCTCTCCCCAGCCAGTCTTCCTGCCAGCGAAAGTACCTCGGTCAACACGGAGAACGTTGAAGATGAAGAGCACCTTCAGAGCCACTGCTATGATGTGTGTTTGTGAGTTTGCCTGGCCACAGAGAGGAGGGCTGGGAACTGCAGGACAATGCTAATTATTAGTGTTCTACAGGCCAAGTTAACTCTTCTAGGAAGCTAATGGGAAATCCAAAAGGTTGCCTCCTGTTGCCTCCCCCCCCCCCCATTTGAGTATCTTCTCTGCTGGGGTAAGAGTTTTTGGAATTAGTTCCTGGCATTTCTTATTGAAAGGATTTCAGAGTGATGGACTGAGAAAGCAAAGTCCCTAATCTGTTTTCAGTCTTCCATTGTCGGACCAAGTCCACCTAAGTCCTTCAGGGATGCTCTAAATTTTAAGATCAAGTGTTTAGATTCCACTCTAGTCCAAAATAAGACAAGCAACCAAGGTTTAAAACAGGGGTGTCCAACCTTGGCAACTTGAAGACTTCAACTCCCATAATTCACCATCTAGCTGGCTGGGGAATTCTGGGTGTTGACGTCCTTAAAGCTGCCAAGCTTGGACACAACCTGATTTAGAAGATGATTCTTTAAGTGACAGATTGTTTGGCTTTATATCTGATAACTGATCAGATTTTAATTTTTGATTTTAATTTTAAACTGATTTTAGTTTTTACTATTTTTAATATTCTAGTCTGCCTTGAAGAAATCCTCCAGAGAATGCTATTTTCTCCTAAGCTTGCATCTCATGTCTCTGATTAAATCCTGCCTCAATAAGCACTTCTTACTGCAGACTGAACTCTTCCCCTCTATTAACTAATAGACTAGTTAAGCAAATTTGCTGAGCAAATGGACATGCTGAATATATAGCCTCCTTGCTGAAACCTACTTGTGAAAAATCCCTGTCCAAAGTTGCTATCTTAGAGGTGTCACTTGGTTTTGTTCTTCCCTATTTTTTAAATAGCATACTGACCTCTAGAAAAGTAACCTGCTTATATGATAATGGGGAAAAATTTAAGTCTCTATTCATGGCATTAGAATGTCTATGTCAAACTGCATTTTTCTACGTGCAGGCCAAAGGTTAGCAATCTCTTTAAATAGGGAGGGGAGGCAAGGCAGCAACTCATCCTGCTGGATAGATGGCAACCTGCAGAAGACCTTTCACTCATTCCACTGAAAGAAGTAGGCTCAAATGTTCAGCCTTTTGTGGAAGACTCTGGGTTGGAGAGGGAAAGGAGAAGCAAAATGAAATGTTTTACCATATAGAGATCTTAGGCTCCTATTGCCATCCATACTTTGCCATCCAAAATGTGCAGCTGAAAATCACCATTCTCCTAGCAAATGTTAGGGATCTCAAACAGATGACAGAGGGACTGCATGTGGCCATGGACTGCCACCCTTATGGGGTGAGAGCCCATTTTTACAAAATGGTTCTTGATTCTGTATTTAGAAAAGATTTTTCTAGAGTGTATTAATGATTTGTGGAATTTCATTTTGAACCATTTCCATAGCATCCCAGATAGATTTGTAACTTCTCTTTGGGTCTTTCAGCTTTAGCTGAAGAATTCATTTTGAGTTTTTACTAAATTTCTATTTTTCACAGAGGAAAGCTTTCCAAGACCAAATTTGGGTGAGTATAACAACAGCCTGGTTTTCCACTCTTGCCCGGGCCCCTAGGCTGTTCAATAATTTCTGTTCTTCCTTTTGTGCCCCAGCCGCCATGTACAGCGCCTCAACCGACTTTTTCGGAAGAAATGTCGTCTGGCTGTCAAATCTGTCTCTTTCTACTGGATGGTCCTGATCCTTGTGTTTCTGAATACTCTCACCATTGCTTCTGAACATTACAGACAGCCTTATTGGCTCACCCAAATCCAAGGTGGGACTACAAGACATAGTAAATAGAGGCAACCTTAAACAAGTGAGACTTGTCTAGAGGCATTAGGGCTGCCTTGGATAGCCATACGGGAAATGAATTTTTCAACACAGGGCCGAGAAGCAGGAACTCATTGTTTTGAATTCAGTTTGAGACACAGTTGATTGGAGGGATGAATACCTGTAGCAGGTTACACATATTTTATCCCCAATTACAGATATAAAGTGCAGATTTCCATCCTCCTCCTCCTCTTAAACAATTTTAGTATTAGTTATAGAGTTTATTTATTTATTTGTAACATTTCTATAGCCACCCATTTTGTACTAAACTTTGGGTGGCTCACAACCAAAAGATAAAGCAACATCTGTGTAAAATAAAAAATATTAAAAACAAAACAAAACAAAGCCTATAGCTAAACGTTCACAAGCAGCCCACAATAAATTCATCTTCTCAATCTCACCCTATCCCAGTGCTTGGTGGGGAAAAGCCAAGTCTTAAGCACTTTTTGGAAGGCTGAACGGGTGGGGGGGGCCTGCTAGCTTCAGTGGGAATGATGTTCCATAGGGCAGTGGCTGCCACAGAAAAGGCATGCTTCCTAGGTTTCAGACAGGGACTAGGAGTGTGCCAATCTAGTAGGACAGTCAAATGTCTTTAGGGAGAGGTGGTTCCGCAGATAACCTAGTCCTGCACCATATAGGGCTTTCAAGATAATAACCAGCACCTTGAATTGCATCCTGAAAGAAACTGGGAGCCAGTGCAGCTCATGCAATAGGGGTGAAACATGGGTAAATGTAGGGGCATCCATCACTGCTGCATTCTGGACCACTTGCAACTTCTGGATGGTCTACAAGAGCAGCCCCATGTACAATACATTACAGTAATCCAAATGGGAAGTGACCAAGTAACCAGGAGCAAGGCCTCCTGGTCCAGCAAAGGACTCAGTTGGCACACAAGACAAATTGGTGAAAAGGCCTCGCTAGCCACAGCTGCTACCCTCAAGCAGGTGCCATGAGTCCAGGACAATCTCCAGATTGTGCACAAGTTCAGTCAGGGGAAGTGCCAGCCCATCTAGAGTTAAAGAAGGACTATCACCCAGGCCTCGAAGACCAAAATCCCAGAGCCTCTCCATCTTGCCAGGGTTAATTTGAAGTTTGTTTCTCCATATCCAGACCCTGAATTTACTGCAGGCTGCCAATTTGTCTTATAACTGAGCAGGTTTACCCCTAAAAATGGCAACCTTTCTTCCTCTTCTATTATGTTATATGGCAGTGATGGCGAACCTTTTTTGGCTCGGGTGCCAAAAGGGTGCGCGCGCGCACGATGGTGTGCACGCGGGTGCCCACACCCATAACGCAATGCCCTCCCGCCACGCATGTGCATAACCCCTGCACATGCGCACAGGCTTCACTGAAACTGTGGGGCTGCCCTACTACTTACCTTCAGTGGAGCTGCCCTACTACTTACCTTCAGATAGTTGCAACCAGGCCTCCCACACCTCGGCCCATTTCTTCTGCAGCTTGCAAGGCTTTCCTGAAGGCCTCTGTCGCCGATAACAGAGCTCCAGATCAATCCGGAGCTCTGTTATCAGCTGCAGAGGCCTTTCCTAAAGGCCTTTCCTGAAGGCCTCTCTAGCCGATAACAGAACTTCGGATCGATCCGGAACTCTGTTATCGGCTGCAGAGGCTTTCAGAAAAGCCTTGCTGGCTGCAGAAGAAATGGGCCGAGGTGCGG
>QLTV01002677.1:913682-940463 GCA_003457575.1 Thermophis baileyi
TGGCATTATATTGTCCCATTATAAATTGTTCCATGTCTTATGACAGAGGGCAAGGAGACAGTGAATAGTGCATAAGACGGAAGTCCTGCTATCATGTAAGGCATTGTGCTTTTATTTTCCACTCCACTCCCTTTGTATATAACTAGTATGTGAAATGCATTTTTTTTCTGGTGGTATTCATTGTATCTGAAAAAAGCACTTTTAGTTTTCTTTATGAGCCAAAGAACCCACCTATATGCATATGGGTTGTGCAAAATTACTTGCCACCTTAAGTGGGGTGAGGTGGGGGATAAAGAACAAAACTTCCCATGTGAATCATTTTGAAACTCTTACATTATGTGATACAGACTCTAAGCACTATTATCATTTCTCTTCTGTTGTTTATTGCATCTGTACTGGAATCCCCTGAATTTCCTGCAAATATGGTTCTGCTGTTTGTTAGATCCCAAATTGAAGAAGCTATGTATTAATTTGCCCCTTCCTGCTGAAACTGCCATGCCAACCTGTTTGACAAATTGCCAGTTGGCCATTCCTCTGTGTTGATCATTTCTCCCTATAGGCTTGACAAAAATGCATTAAGGGCAACAGATTTAATTCCAGTCTGCCCCAAATTATGCTGTAGACATATGCTATTCTCAGCTGTCAAGATCATGGGGAAGGTTGGGAAAATGTCCTCTCTCTGCTTTTTTTCTTTAGCCTAGTGAAATATAGACAGTCCCGGTTAACAACGGTAACTGGGACTGGAATTTCCATCACTAAGTGATGCAGTTGTAAATACAACATCACGTGACCACATCCCTTGGTGACAGCAATCCTGGCAGTCCCCATTGCCATCATTAAATGAGAGTTACGGGTCATTAAGCAAGGCCCTACTTGCAACTTCTTGTTGGCTTCCAATGAGCAAAGTCAATGGGGAAGCCAATTAGGAAGTTGCAAGGAAGTATCTTGGACTCAAGTCCAGAAATGAGACGGTGAGATCCAACTCAGTCCAGTCCTTTATTTACTTACATCTAATAGAGAGAATCTTGCCAAACTAAATGTATGACTTTCTAAGATACTAAACACATCCTGAGAAATTCTAGGGTGTGATCGCTCTGAACTTCTTTCCCCCTCCCCCTTCCAGCTCGGGATTGCACAGTCTCTTGATTGAGTCTCCTTTTGGGAGCGTTCTGGCAAAAATCCTCTCCCTCTGCTGCTGCAGGTGCACATTTCCTCATAAGGTTCTAGGCTGGGGTGGCTGCTGCTGGGGATGGGAGGGTGCACAAGCAGGGGCCAAGGTTGGTGTGATGCCCCAGCTGCCCCAAGCCTACCACTGTGGCACAAAGTCCCAACTGCCCCAAGCCTAGCACTGCAGTGCAAAGAACCAGCCACGGCCACCCTGTGCTCTGCCAGAGTGGCTGTGGCTGGTTCTTTGCACTGCGGTCCATAGGCTGTGCTAGCTGTTCTTTGCCATTGTCTTGCTCCTGCATCCAGCCTAGCCCTTCACGAGGCAGCTGTTGGCCACATGAGGCCCACTTCTTGTAGTGCTGTGAGGAAACTTCTGCACGTGACCTGGAGAAAAGTAGGCCTTCTGCGGCAAGAAGCTGCCTCATGAATGGCCATGTCAGACCTGTTTTGTCAGCAGCAGGAACAAGACAGTGAAGGTCAGCTAGGAGTAGTGGAGTGCAGCAGGCCAAAAGGGCAGAGATTGAGGAGAAAGGCGGTGGGGAGGGGATTGTTGAAGCACACCCTGCAGTCCTAAATACAGGTGAGCTGCCAAGGGTCCATATTTTGATCATGTGACCATAGGGGCACTCCAACAGCTGTAACTTTGAGAACTAAGTGTAAGTATATCTGTTCAGTGCTGTTGTAACTTCAAATAGTTGTTATGTGAGGACTACCCATAATTTTTTATTTTTATGTTACCGCTCTTTAAATGGACAGAGCTGAGAACAAGCAGTATGGTACCTTATCTAGTGTATTGTGAGACTTCAGATGAAATATTACACAATAGGAACAAAGGTTTGATTAGTCCTGTCCCAGAGAATATACTCTATTGTGTTGCATATAGTGACTCTGTAATTTTATTATTTCTGCAGACTTTGTCAGAGCTTGTCCTTTAAAACATTTATTTTTGATGCTAGAATTTTCATCAAAATCAGTGCTAGATACAGTATGGTCTTAGCCAGATGGCTGAGGAGGGCCCCTTAAAATGGTAAAAGTAATACAACTATTGTACAGGTAGTCCTCGACCTACGACCACAATTGAGTTTATATTGCTAAGTGAGAAATTTCTTAAATGAATCTTGCCCCATTTTATGACTTTTCTTGTCACATTTGTTAACTGAATCACTGCAGTCATTAAATTAGTAACATAGTTGTTAAGTGAATCTGTTTTCCCCATTGACTGTGCTTGTCAGAAGGTTGCAAAAGGGGATCACATGACCCTGGGACACGGCAACCGTCATAAATGTGAGTCAGTTGTCAAGCATCCAAATATAAATCATGTGACCACGGGGATGCTGCAATGGTCATAAATGTGGAAAATGGTCATAAGTCACTTTTTTCAGTGCCGCTGTAACTTCGAACAGTCACTAAATGAACTGTTGTAAGTCGAGGACTACCTGTATTATGATTATCATAGCCATAGGTGAGTGTTAGCCTCTTTTGAAACAAACTCAGTCTTAAATAAAATACCTTAATCTCCTTTATTAGAAGCAGAAACTTTTAATTGTTCTGCAACTTTTCCACAGACAGAAATGATCCACAGCACAGTTTGAGAACTTCTCTGCCCCATACCTTTTGTTCTTGCAGCTTATGCTAACAAAGTATTGTTGTCACTGTTCACCCTGGAGATGCTGCTGAAGATGTACAGCCTAGGCCTCCAAGCCTATTTTGTCAGCTTCTTCAATCGTTTTGACTGTTTTGTGGTATGCGGTGGGATTTTGGAGACTGTCCTGGTAGAATTCGAGATCATGCAAGCCCTTGGAATCTCTGTGCTCCGTTGTGTCCGCCTCCTGCGAATCTTCAAAATAACCAGGTAAGGAAGTTGCCATTAGCCAGGGATAAGGCATTCACTTAGATTGCTCGGCTTAATAACATTTACTTATGGTATATATTGAAATTCCCATAGGAGGAAATGATTTGAAGTGGTATTTGCTATTGCTGCTACTGCTGCTGCTGCTACTATTATTCCTCCAGTTCCTTTATAGTTAAATGCAGCTGACAGATGATATACTATATGGGATTGTCTGGCTTTCTAGAGGATATGGAACTTGGAAACATGATGTTTTTAAAGGGACCTTGAACCATCAGTGTCAAGTATTTCCTGTGTTTACAAAATAGGTTTTTTTATGTCTGTCGGTCTATAGCAGTGATGGCGAACCTATGGCACGCGTGCCACAGGTGGCACGTGGAGCCATATCGGAGGGCACGCAAGGCGTTGCCCTATGTCAGCTCCAGCGCGCATGCATGCGCTGGCCAGCTGATTTTCGGCCTTGGGGAAGGCCATTTTCGCCCTCCGGAGGCTTCAGGAGGCTTCCCTGAAGCCTCCGGAGTGCGAAAAACAGCCCAACGGGCAAACCGGAAGTCTGTTTTTCCAAACTTCCGGTTTGCGTGTTAGGCCATTTTTCGCACTCCGGAGGCTTCAGGAAGCGGCGGGGGTTGTGCGCATGCCCAGGGGGCAGCGCGGGGGGTTGTGCGCATGTGTGGGGGGGAGGAAATGGGTGTGGGCACGTGCGCACGCGCTAGCGCGCACACACCCTTTTGGCACGCGAACCAAAAAAGTTTCGCCATCACTGGTCTATAGCATGCAAGCTTAAGCACAAAGTATGTTGAATTCAACCCCACTAAGACTGAGGCTTACTTTCAGAAAAACAAGTAGAGATTTTAGCCTGTCACTCTTTCTTGTAGAAAAAGATATCAAGATTTTTTTAAAAGATGCATAAAAGGTAGATAATTTTGACCCGAAATAGGAAATAATTATGTAGAAAATAACTTGCCAATTTTTATGTAAGACACAACAAGTGTTCAGTAGTGCCCTAAGAAAGAAATCAAAACAATTGAAAGACATAGGTTGCCAATATACAGTTCTTTGACAGCTGCTATACTGTAATTCTAGCTAGCAGAACTACTGTGGAGAAATAGTGAGAAATGCTGATAATTTAGTAATACATGGATAGCTAAACCTTTTCCTAGCTGCCTGACATCCAGGCAGTTTACAACTCTAGACCTGTTTTGTTTCTGTGACTTCCCTATCACAGTGGTCCTCAAAAGCTATTCTATAATTCTGACTTAACTCTTGGCTTCTAAAGATGCTCCATGCTACTTAGCTTGCTTACTTTTCCATGACTTATCTTCTAGGCATTGGGCCTCACTGAGCAACCTTGTGGCTTCTTTGCTGAATTCCATGAAGTCCATTGCCTCCTTACTTCTACTGCTGTTCCTCTTCATTATCATCTTCTCCTTGCTAGGCATGCAACTCTTTGGTGGCAAATTTAACTTTGATGAGACTCAGACCAAACGCAGCACCTTTGACACTTTCCCCCAGGCCTTGCTCACTGTCTTCCAGGTAAAAGGCTGCACATTATGCCAGTGGACCAGAACCTTTAGGAAGAGGATTAAGGGCCAGTACCACCACATCTAGGTGGCTTTCTAAGATGTTTTCAGCTACAGCTCTCACAGTCTCTTGCTATTGGCCCTGCTACTTGGTGCTTTTGGGAGTTGACATTCCCTATTCTGGCTTAGAGCCTGAATGATAAACTATTGCTCCTTAGACCCATGTACTTCCTGGAGTTAGTAAAAACACTTTCTTTGGTCCTGATTCTTAATGAAAAAATCTATGAGATGTGATTCATATAATTAGTTACCGGTACTTTGTGAATGACTTCCAAGAAATAAATGCCAGGCACACGGCTGCTAGCAATCCTTGTCTCTAACTTTTAGGCTGAGAAAATATTATTCTTAAAGCTATTCAAGAATTAGTGCTATCTCAAGGTTTGGGAAATGGCAATGGCTTTCAGGAAAATGGTTCCCTAGACTTATGAGTCATTTTAGGAGCAGCTTCAAATTTCTGTAATGGTTGAAGCCTAGCTCTTGAAAAAGGCTTAAGAGAATAGTCAAGGAAACAACATAGCATAGGTTACTGAAATATTGTAATCGACCTCAGGTACTCAGCATTGCATGTTAGAATTTTAATAGGTGTACATTTTGGATGGAGGGGTATACTTGTTTACACCTAGGTAAATCCATGAAGTTTTCTTTAAAACTATTATAATCCAATTGACTTTTCCATGATGTACTCCAGAACTGAAATTAAATCCTGTCAGGAGAAAAAAAAATCACTTGGAACATAAACATTTAAGAGCAAAATGTGTGGGGGCAGCTCTATTAACTCTGCTTACATAAAGTTCTGTCTCTTCTATATACTCACCCAAGCTGGCCCTGCCTTTGTCATCTCTGCTTTGAACCTGAAATGCGTAAAACTAAAGAAATTAGAGTTCTTGTTTCCTCTCATGCGTGACAACATTAAATATAAAAAGCACAATTTTGCTGCCAGAAGTAATTATTTGTCCTGACTTCTTAATGGGTTTTAATATTATGAAGAAAGCAAATCTAGTTATGCTTAAGAGAAGATTGTTTTGAGACTTTCAAGAGGAAATTGGACTGCCATTTGTCGGAAATGATGTAGGGACTCCTGCTTGAGCAGGGGGTTGGACTAGATGACCTACAAGGTCCCTTCCAACTCTGTTACTCTGTTACTGTTTTACTGGGTCTGAGGATGTAATAAAGGTTTGTGGTATATACCCACCGTTCAAATGTTAATGGAAGAGCTAACAGACAGTTGCTAATAATCCAAGTGAGCCAGGAGAGTATGACTGAAATAGCTCGGAATTACCTCCTGCCATTCACAATCATCTTTAAATCGTGAATTTATACCAAAAAGAAACAGGATTCCAAAATCCCTCCTCACTGGATCGAGACTAGTAATTTGTTCACTACAAGATTGTGAGAAGTTCTTCTTTGGGAGGGGTTATAGAATTATCTGATCTGCTGTTGATGTTTTCCCTGTCCAACTGTGAAATATAGATACTGACAGGAGAAGATTGGAACGCAGTGATGTATGATGGGATCATGGCCTACGGCGGCCCCTATTTTCCCGGCATGCTGGTCTGCATCTATTTCATCATTCTCTTTATTTGCGGCAATTGTATCCTTTGACCCTGCTGTTGGCAGTGATATTATTTGCATGTTATGGCCAGGAGAATCATGAGAGGTTGCTCTAGTGCTAATTAATTTATAAATTAGTTGCTATGTCAGTCTCACCCACCCTTAATTATCTTTGGGAAGCAGATCAAAATGTTGATCACATACCTTTTAAGAGCCTATATTTAGTTCCATTATAACAAAGGATGGCTACCTAAAGTCCTAGGCTCAACTTTTATGGGCCTTGTGGCTTAAATGTTCAAGTCTTTTGTTAGCAATCAATTTAGTTCTTTGAAAGAGCAACCCATCTTTAATTTGGCAGTCCCTACTTGAAAAAGAAAGAGAAGGAGATATCAAAAGAAGACAACAGAAAGTTGGTGAAAGGAAAGTAGAGAATTGCCAGAGAGAACAGGTTCCCTGTGCACTACTGATTACAGTACGGTTTACCATTGTTATGCAGCCTTCAACAGTTACCCTTCAAGAAATGTGACCTTGAGAAAAAAATGCCCACCTTAACAGTCAGAGATTAGTTTCTAAATTAATCACTGTCATAGCCCAGTTCCTAGGCTTTATATACATACATACATACATACATACATACATACATACATACATACATATATATATATATATATATATATATATATATATAAAAAGAGGACTGAACAATTTCATAGAGATTGGGCTACTAGTTGTAATGTTTACTATCTCTACAATAAATCCAACACACCTTAAATACTAGTTATTATCAGTCAAGATCAGAAGAAAACCATTGCCTTTATGGTCATGATTGTGAGTTTCTCAAATGCACCAATTTGGCTACAATGTGACACAGAACACTAAACTACATACAACTACATGTCTATTGTCAGAAAAATAACAGACAACCATACCTTTGGATCTCTTGTGATTATAGAAGGATAAAATTGCATTGGTAAAACAGATGTGGGATTGTCAACACTTTCTTCCATTTTTTTCTTGGATTCCAGGAATTGTCTCTTAAGTATAGATTTGAACTCTTTCTTTAGTATCATTTGAATATATCCCTGATCTATCTATCTATCTATCTATCTATCTATCTATCTATCTATCTATCTATCTATCTATCTATCTATCTATCTATCTATCTATCTATCTATCTATCTATCTCTATATCTCTATAATTAATTACTGTCCATCTTGAATACATAACTTAAAAATACTTGAATACATAATGTAAAAATACTAAAGTATTTTTTACATAACATAAAAATACTTTAGTGTTTTTACATTAATATTTCTACTAAAGATGGTGAACATATCCGATATACTTTCCTCTTCCTATTTTCCCCACAACAACAACCCTGTCAGGTGAGTTGGGCTGAGAGTGAGTGATTGGCCCAAGATCACCCAGCTGGCTTTCATGACTAAGGCGAAACTAAAACTCACTGTCTCCAGCTTTTTAGTCCTGTGCCTTAATCACTAGACCAGTGGTTCTCAACCTTTCTAATGCCGCGACCCCCCCCGCCGCTGCGCCCACCACCCCTGCCGCCGTGACCCCCTCCCTGCCCCCTCCCCGTGCGGGATGAGGTGACAAAGGGGGCGTGGCCCCACGGGCCAAGTTCGGGCGATGCCTAGCCTGCCGGTCGTCGGAGAGCCGGTAGCGACGGCAGCGCTAGGCATCGCCCACCCGGCCGGACACTGCCATTTGGGTTCTTTTACCCTCTGCGCATGCGCAAAGCGTTCTGCGCATGCTCAGAGGGTAAAAGAACCAAAATGGCGGCGTCCGGGCGGGTGGGCGAAGTCTCCCGCTTCTGTCGCTATCGGCTGTCCGGCGACCCGCAGGTACAGCCGAACCAGGAGCATTTCACCCCTGCAAGTGACGGTGGCACCAAGATGGCGGGCTAACGCGCGCGGCGACCCCTGTGAAATGATCATTCGACCCCCAAAGGGGTCGCGACCCACAGGTTGAGAACCGCTGCACTAGACCGAACTGGCTCTCTGATGAATGTTATGGTACCTTAATCTTTCTCACCTAAGTTCTTCTGCTTGTTCTAGACAATGGCATTATGAATGAATGAATTATTCATTCATTCAGTCTTTCCAGTCCATAAAATGAGCAGTCATACTGACTTTTCCTGGTTGTAAGGCTGTAGAACCACAATAATTTTGTAATCTACCCATAGAACTTCATCTGTGGGATAGATTAGGAATAAAATGAATGAATCAATACATAGCAATGCTGTCATTGCAAAGGAGTTGATAGCCTTTTGATTGCCCAAAAAGGTGCTTAGATTCACCTAGCAGAATAGTTTTATACCAAATGCTCACATCTGCCTGCCCTGTGGAACATTCTCTGCCCTGAAGTCAGGTTAGCTCCATCCCTTGTTGTTGTTTCAGAGGTCCCTCAGGGCAACCAATGGCATTCTAAAATGGCTCCAGTATTGTGGTTGATATAGTCACTCTATCTTTGCCTGGTGGTTGGTGTATTTTAATTTTCAATAATGTTTTAATTTTTAATAATGATTGTTTTATATTTTTATAATGATTGTTTTTATATATTTGTTGTTTTACTTGATTGTTGTATGCTGCTCAGAGTCATCTCTTGTGAGATGGGCAGCCATATAAATTTGATAAATAAATAAAATAAATATATGTAGATAATCTCTAAAAAAGCCTCTTCTTTTCTCCCATGTGCACAGGAAGAGATACCTCTTCTAATGAATGAGTTCTTTATTTAAAAATTAAGTAAGTGTGCTTTGTGTTTCAAGATTGTGTTTCCAAATATACAAAATGCATGCACATTATTAACCAATCAATCAAGTAAAACTCAGATGACTAACCTTTAGATCTTTAGTTGGGTTACAAAACTGTTCTTCAAGTGTCTTCAAATTGAATTAGTTCCTCTTATATCAGATTGTTTTCTCTAAACTTCTCACCTCAGATATCTTACTCAATGTCTTCTTGGCTATTGCAGTGGACAATCTTGCTGATGGAGACGATATTAATTCCTCCAAAGAAGAGAAGTGAGCATAGCCTAAGTGAGGGCAGGATGGGAAAGAAATTCAACTAGATAATAGCTGTTTGATTTGTAACTTTGTAAAATTGTTTGTTTTACTGCTTTAAACCAGCGGTCCCCACCCTTTGTGGCTTGGCAGCCTGGCTGGGGAGGGTGGGGAGAGAGGGGAACTGGGCCGCATGAGTGGCGGGCCAGCATGCACACATGTGTACAACTTGACTTGCGCGAGTGGTGGGCAGGTGCGCACACGCGCGGCAGCCCACCACTTGAGCAAGTTGAGCTGCACATATGGACATTGGCCATTGGTTCCAAATAGGCCGCGGCCCAGTAGTGGCTGTGGCCCGGGGTTTGGGGACCCCCGCAATAATAGCAATAGCAATAGCACTTAGACTTATATACCGCTTCATAGTGCTTTACAGCCCTCTCTAAGCGGTTCACAGAGTCAGCATATTGCCCCCAACAATCTGGGTCCTCATTTTACCCACCTCAGAAGGATGGAAGGCTGAGTCAACCTTGAGCCGGTGAGATTTGAACCGCCGAACTGCAGCTAGCAGTCAGCTGAAGTAGCCTGCAGTGCTGCACTCTAACCACTGCGCCACCTCGGCTCCTAAACCATGATAAACCATCATGTAAGGGCATTTATACTGCTGAAGGATTGTTTAAGTAAAAGTTTGGAATGTGCAGTACTCCAATTTAAGAAGGCAATAAATACAAGAAGTGTTTCATTAAATGGGGATTGAATATAGAAGAATACTGAGAAGCTCAGATGGCAAATGCAAGATAAAGTCTAATGTCTTCCTTTCCTTTCCTTTCCTTTCCTTTCCTTTCCTTTCCTTTCCTTTCCTTTCCTTTCCTTTCCTTTCCTTTCCTTTCCTTTCCTTTCCTTTCCTTTCCTTTTTGTCCTCTAACATTCTTCCCATCGCTGCCTTTCTTGTTGTAATGCAGACAGGCACCAGCAGAGGGAGAACAGAACAAAGAGGAAGAGAAGAAAACTGTGAAGGTGAGGTCCAAACACACTGAATGCATAAGTTTAGGTTCTGATCCAAGTTCCCTGGATAGCTATAGATATCAATAAGTGAAGTATTTCACATTTTAATGTTTCCTTCCCAATATGATACCCTCTAGAGGTGTTGGACTTCAGGCAGCCTAGAAATTATAAGACAAGAGTCTTAACACATTTTATGTTAGGCAAGGGTGTCAACTACATCTAGTTGGAAACAGCAGCATTGCAACAGATACCTTCTCAGATTTTGTTAGTTTCCAAGTGGAGGGAATTCCATGATTATATACTCCTATTTCCAACAAAAGCACAATGATTTTTATAGTGCAAACACAAGAAAAATTCACCCCGTCTTTTTCCTGTCCAGCTCATTTTTAATCCAAACAAACCAATGTCTGTCTGTCTGTCATTCTCTCTCTCTCTCTCTCTCTCTCTCTCTCTCTCTCTCTCATAAGTAAAAGATACACTTGAAATTATATAGAGTGAAATTAAGAATAAAATGAAATGAAAGATAAAAGAAGAAACGGAAAAACCAGTCCAAGTAGAGAAAAAATATATAAAGTAGCAACTTCTCTTTTTAAAAAACAATTTGAAAATTACATGTACAGATAAAGCTAATATAAACCATATTATATAAGCACATCTTTAAAACCTCACTCCCTTCTAGTTAGCAAAAATCTATTAAAGGTTGCCAGAAATAACAACCTGTCTATTATAAACTTGATCTAATAAACCTAATTGAATTCCTTTCTTTTACATTTATATCTCATATTATTAAACAAATCCCGCAAATGTCATCTTTCAAATCTAAAACGGGCCGAAAATGGGGTGCGCGGAGGCCAAAAACAGGATGCGCAGAGGCTGAAAATGGGGCGCATGGAGGTGGCGATAGGCGGCAGCGGCGATGGCAATGGGCAGTGGCGATCCCTGCAGCCTGGAACAGCTGATAGGCGGTATTCCGGGAGCCAGATCCAACCGCCAATCAGCTGCTCGTGCTAAATCAGGCTGTGCTGAAGCTGTCCAGGCTGTTTGCTGTTTGCTGCAAGGAGGCAAATTGCTGGGAGGCAGAGGCCGAAGGGTGGGGGCTGGCGGGTGGGCAGGGCTTCGGCAACATTCGCTGTATAAGACGCACAGACATTTCCACCCACTTGGGGGGGGGGAAGTGCGTCTTATACACCGAAAAATACAGTATTCCTTACCCTTGCTCCCTATAATCTTAATCTTTAGCCCCTTCATATTTGGTCCAAACATTTGGTTTCTTTTCATTTTTTCTTTGTTTCTTCTAACAAAATCACCGACAAACTTAACAAATCTTTTTTCTAAATCCAATATAAAAAGATTATTCAAAACATTCTTCTGGTCTTTTGTAAATCCAATATAAAAGAGGTTATCTAGGTCATTATTCAGCTCTATTATTTGTACACCCTTCTTAGTTATAAGAACATCGGCTAGTTTAATTTGTAGATTCAATATTTCACTTTTTCCATATCCTTCTTATAGCTTGTCATTTTAAGTCCATATTTAAATTAATTTCAGTATTGCCAGTAAAAGACTCGCAAGACTGAAATTATTCCCCTTGTTCCCCTTCCATAGTATGATCTAGTCCAGTGATGGCGAACCTTTTTGGCACCAAGTGCCGAAAAGGGAGTGCGCGCACGGCACCGAGTGCCAAAAAGGGAACACTTCGTGTGCGTGCTCATCTGGGCCATGATCAGGAAGAGGAGTTGCCCAGGGGGCATGCGCGCCCCGAAAAATTAACTTCTGGTTTCCGGCGCGCGCATGCGCACTGGCCAGCAAGTCTTCTCGTTACTGCGGCGCATGCACATGTGCCGATCAGCTGGGCGGCGCGCATGCTCACGCCGGAAAACGGAAGACCTCTTCCGGTTTCCAACACTGACGCACGCACAAAGGCCAGCTGATTGTCATGTGCACATGTGCGCAAGAAACCCGGAAGAGGAACGGCCAACGCCCCGCGTGCCAGGCAAAATGGCTCCGCGTGCCATTTCGGGCACTCGTGCCATAGGTTCGCCATCACGGATCTAGTCTATCAATAATAGCAGAGTTCTTTAAAACTAATTTTTGAGTCCATTGTTCACAACTATATCTCAATGTGCCTGTGCTTTATTTCCTTCTGGTGCCTTCTAGTGTCCAATCTTCAGTCTCATTATATTTTCTTCTGTCTGCAAAGACATGAATAGTTTGTCATGAGAAGGATTCTTATAATTGATTTCCACATTTTATTACATCCATCAGAATACTTAGTGTGCTTGTAACTTTCTTAAATCAACACTCTCACTCTAATCACCCTAATTCGGAAAAAGAAAAAAGAAAACAATTTAATATGTACTTAAAACGTCTTTAGTAATGGACTGAAGGAAAGTCACCCAGTGAAGTCCATAAAAGCTTGCCATTCCAGAGGTTCTCAATATTAAAAAGCAATAAAAAGTTAATTCCAAAGTGATTAAAAATGTGGATCAGCCAAACTTGAGTCCTTAATTACGATTATGAGCTTAGATGTAATCCCTTGACTCCCAGAGGCTCAACTGTAGTTTACTCATAAGGAGCAGCTGTCCAAATTGTGTGCAGACTACCTCACAATCTCTCCTTTCTCCAAAGACATTTCATTGATCCGGATTCTGCATCAAGCTGCGGATTTCAGCTGTAATGTAGTCCCCATTTTTTCAAGCACATCTTCAGTTCACCATGTTCTGACCAGAAGTCCATAAAGAAGCAACTTCTAATCTTCTTTACAGCAGCCGCAGACAAGTTCCTTATCTGTCCTCCCTCTTTAAAGTTACAACATGGTTCTTTTCTTTCCATATTCAACCCTTTGATTGAATAGCAAATCTATACATGAGTTCATTTTTTCCATTTTCAGCAAAAAGTCCATAAGTAGTTGCCAGTCTTTTATAAAAGCACTTGTTATCTGTGACCAAACAGGTCAATTTTGCCATTTCTGCATTGTTGTCTATGTGTGGTGATTCCATCTTCAACTTATCAGTAGCTTGGACAATTTTCTGTGTGCCTTCCACAATCTATAATCAGCCTTATGTTTGGCAAAATTTCCACCTTTAACCAAATTCAATCCAACCGTTTTTATTGCACAATAGGGCAAGAAGACTTCAGTCTTCTTTGATATTACGCTATCCAGATAGAGTAAGTAAGAAAACAACTAATTTTCAAGTAAGAATTTGCAGTGGGGAACTAAGGCCTTGCCTTTAGCTCATTGCATTTATTGCCTCAGGCTCTTTTGTCAGCCTCCCCTCACCCAATGTCTCATTTCACCTACAATTTATATCCCCATTTTCTGCTTTAGATGCAAGCATAGCATGTATGTGAATAAGAAACATGTAGTATATCTGGCAGCAAGGGGAAGACTTTGTAGGAGAAAAGTATGCTCATTTTTCATTGTTTGTTGTGTCCTTCCATGTTTGCACACCTTTCTCTGTCCAGGTTGTTTTTATGCCCTTCCTTGAACACTATAGGACATAATTGGGAAACTTTGGGGATGAGTCTCTCATTAAAATACCTCTCCACATTTGACCTCCCTGATTTCTTTCTTTACAGGTAGAAGGTGGTGAGGAAGAGGAGGAGGAGGAGAAGGAGGAGGAGGAGGAGGAGGAGGAGGCTGTAGAAGAAATCAATGAAGGAGCAGGTAAGAAAGGGATTCTAGTACTGTGAGAGTGATAAAGACTGTGGCCCCTATACAAGGGTGAGGATTTTTGTGGGTGAGCATTGCATTCTCTTATTGATAGTCTATTGGGAGCCATGTGGTAGGCAGAAGTTGAAGAAAGAAGTTGAAAGGGTCATGACCAGTGGTGGGATTCCAAATCTTTTCCTACCAGTTCTATGAAAGAGCGCTTTGCGCGCACACACAGCACTCAAAGACTGCCCTTGGTGTCAGCGCTGGTGAGTTGAGCTGTTGTTTAGCTCCGCTGAGGCGCGGCAAGCCGCTCTGCCACGCAAATCTGCTGAGCTAAAAAACAAGGGAATATAGGGCGGGGAGGGCGGGGCCAGCCAGAGGTGGTATTTGCCGGTTCTCCGAACTACTCAAAATTTCCACTACCGGTTTGTCATTCTCTCCTCTTTCTTTCTGAAATCTTATTTTCTCTCTTCCAAGCAAAATAATTCAGGGGAAGAACAGATACTTCTTAACAGAGACCTGAACTGACCTTTTACAATGGGCTTTTGCAATTAGACTTCAGCCAGATTGCTTCAATGGTTGCATATGACTCTGGGACTGCTGTTTTCTACTAAACCACGGGTGTCAAACTCGCGGCGTCATGTTGCCGTCACATGACGTTTCACAACTTTTTTCCCTTTGCAGAGCTTGGGTGGGCGTGGCCTGTGCGTGACGCATCCGGCCCGCAGGCTGCCAGTTTGACACCCCTGTACTAAACTGAAACAAAGAGCTATTTATGTTTTCCACAATGGGAACCTGAAAAAACCTTTAGTTTTTCACTGTTTTCAGTTTCTTTGGGCTATTTAATCCTCATATGTGAAACAGCCACTAACTGCAAGGAAAAAAGGAAGAGAAATGATATAAGTTGATTATGGATTGAAATTCATGGACCTCCCTTTTTGCTGTTACTTGGCAAATTTTTATATATACCAATAGCATCCTAGGATAATAAGAATTTGGAGAGACATGTAAGTTAGGAGGCACAGAGAGATACCCATAATTGCTCCAACCTTGAACCATGTAATTGTTTCAGATGACAACAATTATAACACATTTTCATCCTTTACAAAACTTCATAGATGAGGAATGCTTCCTGTAGCACTTCTTTTCTTCCACTAAGGGTCACTGCCTGACAGGCTGATGCTTTATTCCCCTTATCTGTGCTTTTTTTCCTGCATTTACATTAAACAAGAATAAAGATGTATCTTTCTTTTCTCTAAATGTGCAAATTTGCTACTAGAAATCTGGCAGAGGGATCTCAAACGCGAAGTGTAGATACTCAGGGTGTGTGGGTACCCATTAACTATGTTTTGGAAAGTCTCTTTACAGGCAAAGTTAAAGTAGTCTTTTATTTAGGATAAGTAAAAGCTGGAAGAGAAAAGCTGGCCCTAGTAGATATGAATAGTTGGTGTTTTCATTGCTGATAACGTTTATTGTTTCTTTGGCCATTGACCATTCCAGGAGAAAATAATGCTTTTTAAGCAGTTGGATACAGGATTTGAATACCTGACTAGGAATATGGAGAAGTTATATCAAACTAGCTTTCTATCCATTCTTGATTGGGAACAAACTTTTCATAGTTTTGCTACAAGTCTCCACCATTCTCTGTTGATATATCTCTCCTGGTTTCACTTGTTGAGGCTTCATTAGTTTCACCTGCTCTGCTGATTCCAGGAAGGACATTACATGGGCCCCAGTTAAGGTTGCAGGACCTTGGACAGCTCACACAGATAACTTACACTCTGGCTTGGTTCTATACCTCTGCTGTACTTTATGAAAAGCATAAAGAGACAACTCTGTTCTGGAATTTCATCTTTATTGCCTCTTACATAGCTCATTTTAAGTCCAATGCCTGCCTTGGAAAATGGGCTTTCTGAAAGGGCCAGCAACTATACAAAATATATAGATAAATAAGCTAAGATTCCTGTCTAGAGACTGCCATCTGCTTAACTCGAGGCTGCAGCTATTTTGGGAGAAAGTCTCAAGCTGGTTTTAACTTGAATATTAGTAAGTCATGATATATTCAAAGATTTCTGTTCATTTCAAGGACTCTGCCCTTGCTTGCTCCCTGCTGTGATTAGGACTGCTTTTCTAGAATTTTAACATGAGTCTCTCCTTTCCAATCTCATATTTTGCATTAATTCTTTGCATAATTCCTTGGATCTCTTCCTTGTTCAGATGTTTAGCCTAACTGAACCATTCCCACCCATCCCCACCTGACTACTTCCATCCTTTTAATTACTGCTTCCTCCGGTGTTGTACTTTAAACTATAAGCTCTTTGGGGACAGAAATTTATCTATGCTACTCTAATGCACTGTGCACATGTCTATCATTATGTAATTGGTTATCCAAAACTGAAGTCTCCTTTGCTTTAGGAGAGGAAGAGGTGGCAGATCAGCAGAGCTTGGCAGAGTCCCACCTAGAAAAACTGGAAGACAGTCACAAAGAGAAAGTTGTACCAATTCCTGATGGAAGCGCCTTTTTTTGCCTTAGCCAGACAAACCCGTGAGTATACAAAGTGGAAAATAGGGGGAATATCTTTTGGCTCTATGGGAATGTGACTTCAGCCTATAAGAATTGTAGAGTGAGGTCCAGATTTCCCCTCTTCTAGTGTCAGAGCCTGTGGGATTAGGGCTGCAATTTGTCAGAAGATTCAGAAAAGGGAACATAATCTTTGTCTAGTCAAAATCCAACTACTACTGTATTTGGGGCAGACAGAAGTCAAGTCAACAGCAGGTAGATTGGAGGAAGGGCCTGGATGGCTTTTCTAATGACCAGTTGCTCAGGCTGAGGAACCAGTCTGAAGCACCATTGATACAGAGTCAGCCAGACTCTTACTGCCTTCAAGTCTGGCTGGGCTGATGAACTGCAGTCCCCTTCATTTATGGTTTCCCAGATTATCTTGTTGCACAGCCCAGTTTACTTCAAGAGCTTCCCTGTTAGTGCAAGAAAAGGCACCAAGTCCTTTGCTTCTGATCTAGGTTCACATTTCCTGGCATTTGATATTTCAGGAGATCGCTATACCACCAACGTATTTTAATGTATATCCCTCCAATGGCTTTGCTATATGTTAGGGCTGCTTCTGTGGTCACAGGGTTTTCTCCAAATTTACCATGCATATTCTGCCCTTATTTGAATAAATTCCATGTGTGTTCTATCACAATTTTTTTTTAGCCCCAGGGCATCACCTCCTGATTTTTGGAATTTGGATCTCAGATCCGTTCTGCCTTACGTTATTAGCTTACTGCCTTCCCTTCTTCCACTAGCCTTCGTGTTGGGTGCCACAAGGTGATCCACCATCACATCTTCACCAATCTCATCCTTGTCTTCATCATTCTTAGCAGCATCTCTTTGGCAGCTGAAGATCCCATCCGAGCACACTCCTTCCGCAACAATGTAAGCTATGACCCATGTTGTCAAAGAATGGAAGAAAGGAGGTGGAAGCAAAAAAAGCCTTCTTTTCCTTCATCCACACACTTGTCTCTCTTGCTCGCTCTGCTCTTTGGCTTTTATATTTCAGCTTTTTTTTTCTTTCCTTTTTTTTTCTCCCATTACTCAGATTTTGGGCTACTTTGACTATGCCTTCACGTCTATCTTCACTGTTGAGATCTTGCTCAAGGTACTAAGGCTAAGTAGAGTAAGGGCAAAGGGAGTAAAGAAAGGGGAAAGCCTATCAACTCAGAAATGAAACATGCATCCTAGAGGCCACGATATCACTCATATAGCCTTGTGGATACTAAAACTATAGGGTAGGAAGCAGATGAGTGTGTTAAAGAAAACTACAGAATGAACTGCTAGAGACTGTAAAAATGTAAATGTAATTGGGATAGAGATCCAGAACTTCCAAGAATAAATGTCAAGGCATGAGAACTCTCTGTTTCTGTACTAAGTATCCAAATGCTTATTTCTCTTGCTATTTAGCATGTGTTTATAAATAATTTTGGACTTAGAAGACTACAGCTACCTCAACATGTTTTCATTCTTAAGTCTGAGTTGCACCATTTGAGAACTTGAGAATACCCTCTTGTTTATAATTGTAATGGATAACTCAGTATTGAAGTCAGTTTACTTCTAGGATAGAATGTATGTGGTGTGCCATGAGAGGTGGGCAGAAATATCAGAAGAGATTAAATCTTTATTTAATGTATGTTTAATGTTGCATTTAGGCCACTATTCCTAGACTAAAATACTGTCCTAAGCCTCTGTATTTATCTACATATATTTTTTATCTTGCTCTATATTTGTGTCCATGGAAAGAGCTAGGGTTTGTACAAGGCATGGAAGTCCATCTGATTCAGGAAATCCTATTAAGGCATCCCTCTAGTTCTGAGAGTTTATTGCTCATACTTTGTAAAGCATATCTTTATAAGCTTAATCAGAAGTAATCTGTCTCCTTTAAAACATAATTGCAAATATTTAACTGTTTTCTTAAAAATATAATTGCAATATCCATGAGATTGCACCTATTTCTGTGTTCTCTATATATGGGTGTGATGTCGGTCTGTTCCAATACAGTGTTGGCATATACCATCTGTTCAGGAACAGAGAAACATACCAACCAGTACAGCCTGTAGAACGAACGGAAATGCCTTTATGGACCTTGAGGGAGGGGAGAGATCTGTACTGCCGGTAGCCTCTTGCATATAGCTGACTTGTTTTATGAAGCATAGTCACTTACAGCAAAATAACCAGGCATAAATTTCCAAGTTGCTTCATTCTCACAACACCTATGAGAGGAAGAGAGAGACACACAGCTGCTTTGACATCTCTATCTACAGATGACTTCATATGGTGCCTTCCTGCACAAGGGCTCATTCTGCCGGAACTGGTTTAATCTCCTGGATCTGCTTGTTGTCAGTGTCTCACTCATCTCTTTTGGCATCCAGTAAGTTGGAAAGCAGGATATGCAAAGGATAAGTATGCTCCCCGACAAAGAACCAAACGGATTAAGAAGGAGCAACATTAAGCTCTGGGCATCCCATCTGAAAAGTGGGCCCAAATGGTTGGGTATGAGCCTATTGGCTCTTACACCTGCCTCCCTGTTTCTGCCTCAGCTCCAGTGCCATCTCTGTGGTGAAGATCTTGCGGGTACTAAGGGTACTCCGTCCTCTCCGAGCCATCAACCGAGCCAAAGGGCTGAAGGTGAGGACTTATCTGAAGAATAGATGCTGGTTCTTGAGCGATGTTCCCAATCTGGTGCTTTCTAGATATGGCCATGCTAAGTTGGAAATGCGGCCCAATGCATCTACGAGGCACTAGACTGGGGAAAGCTGTCCTAAAATGAAGAACTGGATAGACCCATCCATTTCTTGCTTCACATATGGGTGCATGTAAGCTGTGAAGGGGTGGGCCCCCTCTCTGTCCCACTCCCTCTTGGTTTTTCAGATGACATAAGGGCTGAAAAGTGTATTTTCAACTATGTCTTCCTCTCTCCATGTGCCTCCTTTCCCAAACAGCACGTGGTACAATGTGTGTTCGTAGCAATCCGCACCATTGGAAATATCATGATTGTCACCACCTTGCTGCAGTTTATGTTTGCTTGCATTGGCGTTCAGTTATTCAAGGTAAGACATACAGTATTTAACATTTCAATGGGTGACTGAGGTGAAGTGAGCATGGAAGACAGATACCGTATTTTTCGGACTATAAGACACACTTTTTTGTCTCCCAAAAGGGGGTGAAAATGTCTGTGCGTCTTATAGACCGAATATTGCCAAAGCCCCGCCCACCCGCTGGCCATTTTTTGGCCTCCACACGTCCCGTTTTCAGGCCTTTTTTTGGCCTTTTTCAGGCTGTTTTTTTCTGGGGGGAAAAACAGGACGAAAAAAGCAAAAACGGGCCAAAAAAAGCCTCGAAAATGGGCCAGAAAAAGCCTCAAAATCAGCCCGAAAAAGCCCCGAAAACAGGCTGAAAAAAGCCTCAAAAACGGGACAAAAAAGCCTCGAAAACGGCCTGAAAAAAACCTCAAAAATGGCCCAAAAAGCCTCAAAAACAGCCCAAAAAAAGCCTCGAAAATGGGCCTGAAAAAGCCTCAAAATCGGGCCAAAAAAAGCCTCGAAAATGGCCCCAAAAGCCTCAAAAACAGCCCCAAAAAAGCCTCAAAAATGGGCCTGAAAAAGCCTCAAAATCAGGCCGAAAAAGCCCTGAAAACGGGCCGAAAAAAGCCTCAAAATTGGGCAGAAAAAAGGCTGGAAAAGGCCCCCAAAAAAGGCACAAAAATGGGGCGCACAGAGGCCAAAAACTTTTTGTTGTTGTTTTCCTCTTCAAAATTTAGGTGCGTCTTATAGTCTGAAAAATATGGTATGTGTTCTTGGAATAAGTGATGAGCGAGCTCATGGAGTATGTGTGGGTGGGCTTCTTTAGATTTTGCCTAAACACTTTTCCAAACACATCACCTTAGCAACAAATCCTATGCCTGATGGTAAAAAACAGCTTCTTGATTTATCTGCAATTGCAGATGTCACCAAGAAAAACCTAAGACTCAAGTGAAATTAAAGGAAACACAATAACAAACGCCATAGCTAGTTACACAGGTAACTTAAACAGTTTTTGTAATACATTTCTCAGAACTCTTTAAGGCCGAGACCATTTAAGAACTTTTAAATGGTCCCTGCCTCTGGAGGCTGAACAGCCATGTCAGTGATAATTTAATTTGGATTTGTGCAGTAAACAGGAAGATAAATTGAATGACCTCAGTAGTCCTTCCACTCCCACATTCTGTAATCCTATATGGAAGTTTGGGATCTGGCTTGGGCAGAGATTAGCAACATGCTGGGCCCAATTGAGATGCGGAGGGCAGAAGAAAAAGAATTGAAAATAAGAAAGAGGAAGGAATCAACTGAGAAGTATAGAGATGAATGAAAAATAAAATGTAGAAAGAGTTATTAGTCTTATTGCTTGACATCGGACTGCTCCTCCTCCTAACACAGCATTTTTATACTTATGCTCATGCATGTTATTTTCTTGCCCCTACCAGCCACAGCTCAGTGACAATGAGTGGGATATGGACACAACGGGATAATAGCTTTCACAGCACAACTTTGTGGGTCTAAATTTAATGGAGGGCGTGTCAACAACAAGAACCTTAGGATAAACCCTTTCTCTTCCCCTTTGTAGTTGCACATACCCTTCCAGCGGCCTTTGATAAATCTTTATAAGGCCCCTGAGAGTGTACATCCATTGGTTCATTATGAGGTATCATTAAGCTGGTGATATCCAGTTACACATTGCCATGCTGAATTAAATGGGAAATGTTAAGATCCTGACTCAGTGCTGGAGATTTTGATGAAATGAAGCCAACAGAACAAAAACAAAAAGAGGCCATCTGGCTATGTCTGCTGCAATAGTTGCTGTTGTAGATGGAATAAAAGGAGCAGATCCATGAGCTGAGAGTTCTCCTAAGCTCATAGTTGCTGCTTGATGACCAGGTAAGAGCTGTGGCCAGAGGTGCCTTGGTCTAGCTTTACCTGGTGAATCATTCATGGCTCTGGAACAGGAGGATTTGGCAACAGTAATTATGCCTCCTCTCCATCTATGGATACTATTACAAGGGGCTATCTTTGAAGATTACTCAGAAGCTGCAGCTAGTTCAGAATGCAGCAGCACCCATGCTGAAGGTTGAGAGCTATTATGGCAGAATTGCATCTGTATGTTGAATGCTGCATGGCCTATATGCCAGTAGGCTTCTGGGTACAGTGCAAAGCATAACTTCCTTCTCCAGGCAGAAACAACCAGTTTAGTATATTTGACCTGGATGGGAATGTTGCAGGTTCCTACATGAAGTAAGATTGGCGTGGCCCAGGGATAATGTTTCCTGGTTATAGCAATAGCAATAGCACTTAGACTTATATACCGCTTCACAGTGCTTTTACAGCCCTCTCTAAGCGGTTCACAGAGTCAGCATATTGCCCCCAACAATCTGGGTCCTCATTTTACCCACCTCGGAAGGATGGAAGGCTGAGTCAATCTTGAGCCTGGTGAGATTTGAACCGCCGAACTGCAGCTAGCCGTCAGCTGAAGTAGCCTGCAGTGCTGCACTCTAACCACTGCGCCACCTCGGTTATGGTAACCAACCTAGGGAAAAGTCTTCCAGTGGAGATTATAGTAGTTATATTCTTAGCGTATTTTTAAAAAGCTGCAAAGTATTGTGCAGGTCTTTGCAAGTGGAAGTTGCTTCCTACTGGTGTTTTTGCCTGATGGTTGAAATTATATCCATAACTGATTTGATCCTTATTAAACATGTTTTTATCTCTATTGTTTCATAGTGGTTTTTTTTTACTATTGAAAATTGCTAGGATCTTGGGATTCTAGTGGTATATATGGTAGGTAGATAGGTAAGTAGATAGATTGACTGACTGTATAAATCAGGATATTAAAATAATTTATTTATATTTCATCCTTCTTAATTGCCCATCTCCCTAAGATTCACAGTATTATTGGGAATATTTACCAAAGACAATATGATATAGTCTAAAGAGTTGGTGATATATATATATATAATGATAGTGGCACAGATGGAAATACATAAGGGATTCTATGGACTGGATGGGGAGGCACTCGCCTCAATACCTAGTCCATAGATTGAAAAGACCTCACAGCTGCTCAAAATGAAGAACTTTAGTCTGAACTGTTTAAAGGCTGTTCCTATGTGAACTGATATATAAAGCATTTCCTCTGAATTTCAGTAAGCTCCAAGAGACTAGACAGACAGTTTCCCAAGAAAAATCCCTCTCCTGTGACTGCCTACCTTTTTTATCCTTGTATCTTCAGGGCAAATTCTATAGCTGCACAGATGAGGCCAAGCATACCCCAATTGAGTGCAAGTAAGTATAAAATCTGCTCTAATAAGAGTACATAAGTAGGAGACTGATAAAGAATTCCCTGTAGTATCAGTGTTGTAGCTTTGCACTGAAATAACTGGATAGGAAAAAAAATGGATTTGATCCTGGTCCTGGTCCTGGTCCTGGTCCTGGTCCTGGTCCTGGTCCTGGTCCTGGTCCTGGTCCCTGCCATGTTCCCTTGATTCATTTTAGGGCCTTTGTAAACACTGCTGATTCCAGCTTTCCAACTGTGCTACTGTTTACTACTAGTAGCAGAATGACAAAAACTCTATTCATGCTTATATTAATGATTGGTCTCCAGGTATAGTTGTAGTGAGATCAGAGCTGGAAGCTAAAATTTGGGAGTAGCATGACTTAATTGCCAGATAATTACCGATTCTTTTTAGCTCTATTACATAAATGTTTGTGTATTGTTTGTTTGTTTGACCTATATTTAAACTGCTTAAAACAGTTTATAGTAATTTTAAATGTACATATGCAAATTCAATAGATACGAATAATCTACTATCCAATTGATTCAAAACTACCATATTCCTCCTCCTGTCCATTTTCCATTCCTTCCCTTCCTCCCAAATCCAGAGGCACATTCATTGTGTACAAGGATGGAGATGTGGCTCACCCAATGGTGCGTGAGCGCATGTGGCTCAACAATGACTTCAACTTTGACAATGTGCTGTCAGGCATGATGGCTCTCTTCACTGTCTCCACTTTTGAGGGATGGCCAGCGTAAGTTACTCTGCAGAGGTTGTGCTCAGAGTGTATGCATGTCTATTTGATGTTTGCCATTCCCAGATGTCTTAACATTTTTCACTTTAAGATACTGTTTAGATACTTCTTGCTTAGCTCAGAAGTGTAGTAAGAGAATATGTTCTGCTAGCCCCAAAATGAAGGGTAATTGGTGTTTTTTCATCCTCTTTTCAGGAACAGAAATAGATATATGACTACAAAAACCACAAAAAAGAATTCTCTCCTCTCTTTCCCTCTCCCTTTGCCTTTTGAATACTCTCCCACATTTCTATGGTTATAAAAAAAAGACTGTATTTGATTAAAGCAAGGGAGTGGATGGAAGAGCCCCATTGGGTTTCATGGTGGTATTCCAGGCTTCAAAAAGCAGAGATAGAGATAGACAAAGTGCTAGAGCAGCGGTTCTCAACCTGTGGGTCGCGACCCCTTTGGGGGTCGAACGACCCTTTCACAGGGGTCGCCTAAGACCATCGGAAAACACATATTTCCGATGGTCTTAGGAACTGAGACACCGCATTATCGCGCCAAAGGGTCGCGGCGTGATGACATCATCGCGCCAAAGGGTCGCGGCATTAGGAAGGTTGAGAACCACTGTGCTAAAGGATTCAAGAATTTAATTGAATCCTGACTGATTTTTTTTAAAATAAATCCTTTATTATTTTTTATAAATAACTCTTTTCTGTGCTTTTTATAATGTTGTTATCCCAGAGTGGGTATGTATGTAAATATTTATTTATTTTGCTGACAACCTGAATCCAGAGGAAGTGGGTCATCAGTGAGAAAACAGCAGTAAGAGTGATGTGATATTGTTCAGGCTGAAAATTAGGTTGCAGGATGAGACTTCAACAGAACTTAATGGAATTGCATTGATTCCCTATGTTTCTTGAGCAGATATGCTGAGTCAGATGGGATACATGTAATATAGAATTTCTGAGCAATATTTTACATCCTGAACTTATTTGGAACCTTGAATTCAATCAATCCATCTTTATTTAGTCATAGACCAGCAGATAACCCTGAATTCTGTAATTCTTGGTTTGAATCTTTTCTGAAGAGAGAAAATGCTCAAGTCTTTTGGGACTTTGAGTATGTTCTCATTGATTGCAGGACTCAGCCATCATACTTTGTCCAGACCATTCCTCAGATGACAACTAGAAATAATGGTTTCTTCTGGGGTTCTAGCAATTTTGACAAGCCATGACCCCAATTTGGAGTATTGTATCCACAGTAGTTGCTAAATGCTTCCACAAAGAATTACAAGCAGGGCAGAATGTTTTCCCCTGAATCCCCAGTGTCCGGTCCTCAGGAGTATTCTTACTGTGGCATTGATTGAAGGTCTTCAAAACCATTTCTTTTTTTCCATTCCCGCTATGCACCCTCTTACACTTTCTTTGCCACCATCTAACCTATGCCAGGCTCTTGTACAAAGCTATTGATGCCAATGCAGAAAACCAAGGACCAATATACAATTACCGGGTGGAAATCTCCATCTTCTTCATTGTCTACATCATCATCATTGCCTTCTTCATGATGAATATCTTTGTGGGCTTTGTCATCATCACTTTCCGAGCCCAAGGAGAGCAGGAATACAAAAACTGTGAGCTGGACAAGAATCAGGTAGCATTCCAATACCCAACTCCTTGCTTGCTTGCTTGTGAAATAACGTTCCAGATTCCTTTTTTTCCTTCTCCAAATGACAGTAGCTTAGTCCACCTTTCCCCAACTTGATAATCTTCATGTGTTGGGATTGCAACTGTAAGAAAGCCACATTGGCTGAGAATTCCGAATAGCACACAGTTCCGTCATATTTAGAAAGTCTCGGGTTAGGGAAGATTAGTTTACTCCCATAATTACTCATTCACAGTGATCAAGGACTTTGCCACTATACATCCCATTTGCCTACCTTTAATGAGGATCAAATTACTATTTTCCCCCTCAGTTTTGCCCTTTGTACTGAGGAGAATAAAATCGTTCTCTCCCAGTTTTTCCACACTGAATAAAAGAATGCTTTTCATTTCTGAAGTATTGTTTTATCCCTATTTATTAATTGTTTTTGTTCTGAGAACACTCCTTAATAAATACAATCCATTATTCATCAAGTTTAGAATGCATTCTAATAATATACATCAGTACAAAAGTGTTATCACTGGGAAAAGGAGATGGAGTTTAAAAAGTCATGTATGTTTTATTATTTTTATTTATTTATTGAGGGTGAATATACAGCCATAGCAAATTGGAAAAAGTAGCAGTCATGTGAGCCATTTTGGGTTCCTTTTATAAAAAAAAAAGGCAGAACAAAGGAAAAAAACACTATAGTTTAGCTCTTGAGATTTTTGAAAGTCAGGGGTGGGTTCCTACCGGTTCGGACCGGTTCGCCTGAACCGGTAGCGACCCGCTAGTGATGTCATCCGAACTGGATCGGTGGTTGCCAGTCCGTGGGGGCCGCCATCTTTTTTTTATTATTTTTTTTCAAATTTTTTTTTATTTTTTTTCTGAGCATGCTCAGAAGGTGACTTCCAGCACTGTGCATGCGGTAGTCATCTTTTTTTGGCATTATTTGTTTTATTTTTATTTTTTTTCAAATTGAAGCCCAGCCGCACCTCTACCTAGGATCGAACTCACAACCTCCTGATTGTGAGACAAAAGTTCTACCTCTAGGCCACAGCAGCTGTGGTTGGAGAGTGGTTGATTCTGCCTGCTACTAAGTGGCTGGGGGTTTTTTTTTATGCTTTTAATGGTTTTTTTTAAAAGGATATTGTATTGTTAATTTTTTTCAGGGCATTTTGTTGTTTTTAGGAAATGTTTTTTTTTAAAAAAATATTGTTTTTAGGAAATGTTTTATTTGTAATGGAGTATCCTGCTTTTAAGTGCAGGTTGGTCCTTGACTTAGAACTGTGTCACTTAACAACTGCAGGGATGCATGCATCTTAGCATCTCCTGGTATTAGTCCAAAGCAGGGGTCCCCAAACTTGGCAACTTTAAGACTTGTGGACTTCAACTCCCAGATTTCTCCAGCCAGCTATGTTTTCTGGAGAGTTCTGGGAGCTGAAGTCCCCAAGTCTTAAAGTTGCCAAGTTTGGGGACCTCTGGCCCATGGTTTGTGAGAGTTTGGTTCAATACCTAGTGGAAAATAACCTGTACTATTCTTTTTTTAAAAAAACAAAACATTAACAGAATTGGAAGGGACCTTGTAGGTCATCTAGTCCAACCCCTTGCTCAAGCAGGAGACCCTACACCATTTCTGACAATTTTGTGTGTTTCTGTGTGCTAACTGGTTTTTGAGGTAATTGCTTCTTGCTGCAATCACCTTTTATGTGACTCCAAGGCTGCATT
>QLTV01002677.1:943669-969019 GCA_003457575.1 Thermophis baileyi
CTCTTTTCTGCGAGGCATGGTTCACATCAGACAGTGCTTCTTGAAACCAGTAAACCCAAACCAGGTGTGTGTTTTTAAAGGGCAGGACAGCTGTCAGGAACACATCCAATATCATCACACTGATTGGAGCCAAGGTTGGCTCACTCCTGGCTCCAATTAGCTCTTGGAGAAGTCATTAGGCTAGGGGCTCACATACTTTTTCCTCCCTGCACTGTGAATGTTTACATGTTATGTTCAATTAAACCATGGCAACATCTAATGTTTGTGTAGTATTATTTTAAGCAGACTGTGTTTTTCTATTGTTGTGACTTAGATGACGTTCAGAGCACATTTTATGACCAATTCATGCAAAACTCCACATAATCCCAAGGGGTTCACATACTTTTTCTTGCAACTGTAATATCTTCTGCATCATACATAACAATTTGTTAAGAGGAACTCCTGTTTCAAGTTTTTCAATAGAGCTACCTTTGGAGGACCTCCTTATTCCTGATGGTGCAGTGTTCAGTCCAAGAAAATTCTCACATTCTTTCCGGTATGCTCAGTTACTGTTGTAATGTGAGAAGGGAGGTGAGGTTATTTGCCAAACTTTCAGGTTCTGGTAAATATATGGCTTTGTCGATCTCTAGAGCCCTCCACTTTTAAACCTTGCCTGTAAAAATGTGTTTATTTGGTGCGTATCCTCTTCAGGAATTTAGGATATCCTTCTAGATAGATATACATCTTTGCATTAAATTCTGAAGCATTTAATATTGTAGCACAGGAGCCTTTTCCCAACACACATTTTTTATACTTGAAGATCACACTTTCAAGCAGAATAGGTGGTGGTGGTGGTGGTGGTGAAAAATGTGTGATTAGTGCATTTTGGTTTTTAGGCCAAGCCATGCCAACAACTCAGGTTGGTTAATAATGCTGAATAAGATATTGTGCCTGTGCCTTCCCCCACCTCTCAGTCTTGGGCCCCAAAGGACAAGATTGAACTGTCCAGGCTTGAATTTTGTTAAGATGGTAAAAAGCTTCTGGAAAGGGAGGGTTGTGTTTCCTCGTTGCATGCCTTTTCTGGTTAGTCAGCGACATGAATAATAATCTGAAGCACTACACATCTGAAAAATCTTAAGAAAGCAGAGGCTCTGCCCAAGATTGGGCTTCGGTTATTTTGATGTTATATAACCCAAACTCTACCTTGAATTTTGCCCAAGGGAAAGCAGGGGACCAACCATTCTAATAGGACAAGCCCATGCTATTTTTGCTCATTTAGATAAAATAGGTGTGGGTGGGTCAGTGGATGTAAATTAGTTGACTGGCTCTTTCTGGAGCTTTTCTCTGTTGTTCTCTTGCAGCACTACTTTGTTGACGCATGGAATACCTTTGATGCTCTGATTGTGGTTGGGAGTATCGTAGACATTGCTGTTACTGAAATCAACGTGAGTGATCCCCAATATGATACCTGTCCCATAGAAGCTATCTGAGCAGTGTTGAAGTTCATTTGCAGAACAGCTGTTGAAAGAGGCAGAATATGCCATACTGTATGCTTATTTTATTGATTGATTGAGTTTTGATTCTGGATTATGTACACAGTTAAAAGATAAAGTAAGCAATCAACATAGTTTAGCCATTAAAACAATGTAAAAACTGTAACAAAAAACAGGGAAGAACGCAGTCTAAACTTACAATGCCCATTTAATAGGCTCCACATTTCCATGGGATCCCCGGGCCTGATGGCAAAACCAAGTTTAGAGGGCCATTCAGGAGATGAACAGTGTTGGGGCCAATCTCACTTCAGGAGGAATGATGTTCTGAAGGGCGGGTGCCGTGGCAGAAAAGGCTCTCTCTCTCTCTCTAGCTCCCACCCAACAAAGCTCCTTGGCTGATGTAACTTGCCCCCACCTCTGCCAGGCCTGATGCCACTGCCTGGCAGAGGTGGAGGCAACCTAACTGCCCATGCCACTGCATTTTCCACCAGCTGAAGCTTCCAGATACTCTTCAAGAGCAGCCCCATGTAGAGTGCTTATTTACGGAAAGGACCATTACACCTGATATTTTTTCCCCTGACTATGTAATTCAAATATAGCTCCCTGCTATCACAAAGGCTAAGAAGTTGCTTTTGTTATTTATTTGCTATATTATTTGTTGGGTGGATAGCCTGCCTTTTCTCTAGGAGATTAACAAAGCTTACATGGGTCCCCTTTCCTTTTATTCTCCAAACAATCAACACTTCTCTCTCAATACACAATCCTGTGATCAGCAAGAGAGAATGACCGGCCAACATTAGCCATTAGGTTTTCATGACTGAGGATAGATTTGAACCTAGAAATCACAAAACAAAGAAAAATCAACTTTCTCCAAAGCTTTTATTCCATGTTTTGTTGTAGTTATTCTTTATGCAAGAAATGAATAGGTTTTGGGGATATATAATATGCTCCAAAGTTATTTTATTTTCTGACTTTCTTTGTCTTTTATTTACTCATCTCCGGATTCTATCCTCCTATTTCTTTTTTCCTCCATGTATTGTCTGCATTGCTGCTTTCATGCACTAGATATTATGAGACACAAAATTGGCTTGATCTTATGTACCTCCACCATATCTTCAATCATGGTTGTGATTCCTTCTCTCCAACAGAAAGGAAGCTATAGTGTGAGAGTATTACCCCATGAATCAGAAAAGTTGAGCCATGTAATACTGAAGCAATGACTGTGACAAAATCCACAGTGGGGTCAAGGTGGTGTTGTGGTTAGAGTGCCAAATTACAAGAAGGAAGGCATAGGTTCAAATCCCCATCGGTTCACAGGGTCATTCTTACTTGCCTTATTTCAAGGGTTGCTGTGAGGATATAAAGTAAGATCTTGCTCTAAGCTCCTTGGAGGAAAGGTGATAAAGAAATAACTGTATGCCAGAGATGTAGGCTAGAACAGTGGTCCCCAACCTTGGCGGCCTGGCGGGGGTGGTGGTGGTGAAGGGGAACCAGGCCGCACAAGGGACGGGATGGCGCATTCACATGCAGCTTAACTTGCGTGAGGGGCGGGCTGGCGCGTGCATGGGTACACAAGTGCACACTGGCCCACCACTCACGCAAGTCAAGCTGCATGCATGCGCAGGCCAGCCCACCACTCATGCAGCCCGGTTCCGAATAGGCCATGGCTCAGTAGTGGGCCGCGGCCCAGGGGTTGGGAACCCCTGGGCTAAAAGGAATGAAACAGGCCAGTGATAAAGCATGAAGGTATAAATATTGATGTGACAAGCCTCACTATCATAGGGTTTGTAAATTACTGTATATAATAAATGTCTTTAAATTAAGGCAGAGTTCAGTAGATGCTATGTATCAGTGTGTGTTGTAAATATGCATTTTTGGGGCAATACATATAAAATAAACAAATGAGCATATACATGGTAGAGCAGTCATTCCTAGCCACTGTATTTTATAACTTTGAGCCTCCCAGATGTGAAGCTCCCATTGCGATCGCACTGGCTGAGGATTCTGAATGGACCAAACTGAAGAAAAGTGGTGGAGGGCTTGAGAATGAATGCAAGATGTTGTTGGGTGAAGATAACCAAAAGGATAGTATGGGAGTATCATTTTGGTCTTGCCAACCATACATGCGGTATTATTTTTTAAGGTTGGTCTTGAATAATGGCAATTTGGCTCCACTGGCACCTTTGCCCCCACTTATAGCTAAGGATTTCCTTTCATCTTTTTTTTTTTTCTGGGACCAGCAGGCTTTGCTGCGGATGGAGGCAGGAAAAAGGAAAGTGGCACAGTTGCCTAGCAACTACACAGCTCTGTTCTGTTAATCCTGGACCAAAGAAATGTCTGGACTAGGAGCAGAACAGGCAGCTGTGCAGGCAGGGGGAGTCATAGCTATACCCAATATATTGTGGGCTGCTCAGACTTTCCTGGAGGTAGATGCTGGTGGCCGAGAGAATGGAGCGTACTTCCCACGTATTTGCAGATATACAAATATGTTTGTCTGACAAAGCGCCTGTGTTAACTATGATAACTAAATGGGAGCATCATGTACAATGGCAACGTCATACCGCTCAAACTCTACAGTTTGGAGCAGAATACAGGAGAAGGCCATCACTGTCATGGCTGCTGCTCCCAGTTGAAAGCTGATTACAGGGCTAGATGAAGCTGTACAGGTTCAGCAAGATGGTAGGGTGTATTTAGTACCCTGCCCTGTGTCATATGTATACATACGTTTCTGTTACGGGGCTGCTTGTTCTAATCTGACCTCTTGCTGACCCCATTCCACTCGACTCCACAGAGCTCAGAGGACAGTTCCCGTATCTCTATCACCTTCTTCCGCCTTTTCCGTGTCATGCGCCTGGTCAAGCTCCTCAGCAAAGGTGAGGGTATCCGTACCCTCCTCTGGACTTTCATCAAATCTTTCCAGGTCAGAAGGGGAATGATGAGAAAGTAACCGTTGCCTTGAATCTAAGACTTAAAATTGCTGCATACTTTGTTCTAGCAGGGTAGGAAGGAAAGAACATACTTGGGAAATGTGCTAACAAGAGCATTAAATACTGGTTTTGCGTCAAACCAGGAGGATCTGGCCCTGGCTGCAGACTTATTTCTCCAAATTCACTACTGGTTTTTTTTCTCCCCCCCCCATCCAGGCTTTGCCATATGTGGCCCTCCTCATTGCCATGATTTTCTTTATCTATGCTGTCATTGGCATGCAGGTGAGCAGATAATCTTCCTTGCTGCATTTTTTCTTGCAAATGAATCTTTGCACAAACCTGAGTGACTTGTAGACGTTTTGTGGGGGTAGGAGCTAGAACTCTGAACTTTTGTATGAGGCTCGGTATTATCAGAACTGAAAGATTTTATTTTTTCATTTGTGCAAGGCAACGATATTGTGCATGCAACAGATATTCGTATGTGCGTAGGTGTTCCAACCAGCCTAAGTACTACCTACGTTTCTGTAGTGTGCAGATTAAATGCATAATGTCCCCAAGAAACATTTACTGCCATCTATGGTTGGAGCCAGAAAATTAGCTCTTGCTGTATTCTAGAAGCATCATCCAGCTGCACTTCTAGCAACATAGCAGAAGTATTGTTTTTATTCTCTGTTCTTATAAAGGAGACAGAATGCAAGGAAGGCCGAATTATGTGCACCTGGAAACATTTTGCATTAGAGTTTTTATTTGTTGTATCTTGTCACGACCCTGAAATTGGATTCCTTGTTTTTCAGACCTTTGGCAAAGTAGCTATGCAAGATGGTACAGCCATCAATCGCAACAATAATTTCCAGACCTTTCCACAAGCTGTGTTGCTGCTTTTCAGGTATCTCTCTTCCTCTCCTTCTCATGCTCCTTGGGAGAAGATAAGCAAATGGCTTCTTTCTTCCTCCCTTGTTTCCAAAGGGCTGACAGAATCTGGGCCAATTCACAAACTAAATTCTAATTCACAAATTATGGTTACACAGAATGATGGGATGGGATGGGATGGGATGGGATGGGATGGGATGGGATGGGACGGGACGGGACAGGACAGGACAGGACAGGACAGAATAACAGTTGGAGGTCTTCTAGTCCAACCCCCTGCTTAGACAGGAAACCCTATACCATTTCAGACAAATGGTTATCCAATCTCTTCTTAAAAATTTCCAGTGTTGGAGCATTCACAACTTCTGGAAACAAGTTGTTCCACTGATTAATTGTTCTAACTGTCAGAAGAACTCCCAGCTGAGTGTTTGGTCCAATTCAGGTTTATAATAAATCAGAATTAAAAGCAAGATTTTGGTATTTGGAAGCAGGGATAGACAACATTTATCAAAGCATTACTTTGTCCCAACAGACTGCTTATTCCCCCTTTAATACCACAAAAATAAGAACAGTGTGGGGAGCACAAGCTGAATAGGCACCAAAGGAACTTTTCAAATATACATATAAATAGTAGGAATGTAGTTGTGCTCCTTTTTCTATAACGGTGATTCAGAGGGTGCAGTCAGTGAGTTTACCAAAACATGCAGTGCTTCTAAGCATCACAGATGATTTCTAACAAGTCTTTTATTACATCTGTTGTATCTGTTTTCCTGTCTTTCCTCCTAAAATGTAATAAAAAATAGATTCCATCAATATTAGCTTGACTGCTCTAGATGGGCACATATATTGTCATGGAATGGAAGAGCTTGCCATACCCTCCCAGGCTAACTTCCAGCCCTCGGATTTCCTACTTGTCTTTCAATCTTAGATCTAATGGCATTTGACTCTGTTTAGTCTTCCCCCCCCCCCCAAGCATTGCACTCCCATCAGGTGCGCCTCCTAAATTGTCCCCCAAATAAATTTAAAGAGGGCTGTTTTTGTCTGCTCACTTCATACTTTCTTACTTTCTCTCTGTTCTGGCAGGATACATTCAGCCTGGTTTTTTCCCATCTTGTCCCTCCAGGTGTGCCACAGGGGAAGCCTGGCAGGAGATCATGCTGGCCAGCTTGCCTGGCAAGCGCTGTGACCCTGAGTCTGATTTTGAACCTGGGGAAGAATTCACTTGTGGTAGCAACTTTGCTATTGTCTATTTCATCAGCTTCTTCATGCTGTGTGCCTTCCTGGTGAGTTCCTGACATAGAGTACCCTCTGCTCTTTCCATTTAGCAGCTGGATTCTAGATCTATCAACCCAGCCCCTCTTCTGCAGAGCCAAGATCCGTCTCATTATAACTACCAAACTAAAACATTGGTTCCCACCATGCATGTCAGTTTTGATGCACCGGTTGTGCTGCCTGAAAATAGACCTAACTCAGAGAACATATGTGTCATCTTTGAAGTTGTTTCTGCAATTGGAAGCAAATGAACAGCTGGGAGCTAGAGTGGGTGCCACTTAGCTATCTCCATTCCTGCAGTTTATCTCTTTAAAATTGCTCCCCCCCCCCCCTCTGGCTGCTGTTTCATCTCTGTTGCACAGAGAGGATCCTGTAATGTGCTTCTCCTGTTTCTCTGCTTAGTCAATAACAGCAGGAGCAGCAACACTGTTTCAGCCTCAGATGATGCTCTTGCATTGTTACGAATGATACCAGTGATCTGTGTGTGGCTTATCCCATTTCCTTTCCCCATTGGGCCAGGCTTAATTGCCAAAATGAGGAGGATTGATGCTCATGAACATTCCCTGACAAAAAGGCCTCCTCCTATCCCAAATATGGGGCATACTATCCTTGTTGAAAAGAAAGGGCATTGTGAGCAAGCAGTGTTCTCTAACTAAATGTCTTTCAGTCAAATGTAATACAGTGTAATATAGCTCCCCTCATCCCCAGCCAAAGGGGAGGCAAATTACAGTCCAGAATACTGAGAGACATCCTACCGATGACAGCTATTCCAAGGAAACACTTTCTGTTGTGTTATTGAATATGTTCCAAGCCCAAATCAAAGCAATGACCCTTAGAAAGAGCTGCTGACTCTCACTAAGGCCCTCTGGCATCAATTCCTTTTCTTCAACTTGAGTACAGTTTTATGAACACTTGCTGAGCCCAACAGGACTTATTTCTAAATAACCTTCATAGGATCAAGCTGCTTGCTTCTGATTTTTTGCTCTCACCGTCTCCTCATTTTATCTATTAGATCATTAACCTCTTTGTTGCTGTCATCATGGACAATTTTGACTATCTCACTCGGGACTGGTCCATTCTGGGTCCCCACCACCTCGATGAGTTCAAGAGAATCTGGTCGGAATATGATCCAGCTGCCAAGTAAGAAACTTAATTCCATTTATTGAAATAGTTTCAGCAAGTGCTTTTGGAAATAGTAGCAGTATCTTCCAGAATTTTCCATCACAGACAATAAGGAGAAATCTTTAACTTCTCTTAAGCTGCACAATTTCTAGTGTTCTGCTGTTACCAGAGACAATAGAAGAATATTACTTTCTTTCGATAGCTTTGATGCATACCACAAAAGGCATTGTAATTATATATTGAGTTAATATTTTAAAAGTGAAATATAAGTGGTAGTCCTGCCTGAGGAACTGGTACTATCGTTTCTAGATCATGATTTTACTATTTGAGGGTCTTTCCTCAGTGCTGAGTTAGACGACTCTCCATCCATCTGGAATTGGCACAGGCCTGTAATTTGACATCGAGTATCCCAGTTGCTGACTCTCTCCTGCCTCTATTTGTTTCAAGACAGTCGATTTCTCTTCAGGATGCTGAGTGACAAAACCTAACAGATTTTACACACCCTGAGGATTGCCTTTGGATGGTTTCTAACTAAGGAGAGAAACGTCACTTAACAGCTGAGGATTATTAAGTCTGTTTCCCTCATGGATTTCAGATAAAATAATAGCAACATCATTGGGACAAGGCAAAATGTGTTTTCCTAGTAGTGACATTGTCCATTTCCTACATCTCTCTGATTTAAAATGTTCTTTGAAATGTGTTTCGTATCATTATTACTTTCTATGCTGCTGTTTGATAAACATTTGAATTAATAGGCCTCTGGTTTAAATCTATACTTTTTAAATTCTGTTCTTTTATAATGCTTGGCTATTCGTGTGCTTAATACATGTGAAAATATAATTTATGTTCATGCAGATTAATTTAGAGTACCTGCAGCCTATAATGATAGATGACAGGTGTGTTTCACATTTTCCCATTCACCCTGGGAACTGGAGGTGATGAGAATAGTCCATCAAAACTAAAGGAGATCAGGTAGAGGAAGGCTTAATTAAATAAAGGTTGCTCTTCCAGAGGTTACATCAAGCATCTGGATGTGGTGACCCTATTGCGCCGGATACAGCCACCTCTGGGTTTTGGGAAGCTCTGTCCCCACCGAGTAGCCTGCAAAGTAAGTCAACAAAATCAGATTCATCTGGACTATAGTGACCACTAAGAGGGAGGAGATTACAGGGATTCTTGATTTAATTTGCCTGTCTTTTAGAGGCTGGTGGCCATGAACATGCCATTGAACTCAGATGGAACTGTCACTTTCAATGCCACCCTCTTTGCTCTGGTGCGTACATCACTAAAGATCAAGACAGAAGGTAACGCAGTAATTTAATGCAGAGAAGTATTTTGTACATGAAGAGAGTTCCTGTTTTCAGGCTTCTAGTTAAGCTTCCACAAACCTTTTCCCTGTTCTCGACAGCTCCTCCTATGTCCCACCTACCCTAATCCCACAGACTCCTCCCTTCTCTCCACTTTTTTCTCCTGCTTTTGTTTTGCTGGAGTAGTGGAAAACAAATTAGATGAATCTGTGATACCGTAAAATAATGCAGCTGTTTTAGAATCATATGTTCTAAGGCTGTCCTAATATGCTGTTCTCAAGAGCCAACCTTCCTGTTTTACTAAAACAGACAATAATGACAGTGATGCTTTCCCCAGGCTTCGTGCCTGCCATTTAAATTGGTTTTCTCCAGATGTGTTAGACTACAACGGGAATACAGCAATAGTTATAAGACTGGGAAGACGTCTATAGATCACATATCTAAACCAGAAATACTTTTCTTCCCCATTTTCTTTTCTTCCCTAATTCATTTCACCTCCATCTGACTGTATTCCCACTATTCGTTTTTCTTAGTTCCAAAGCTACTTGGGATAGTTTTGGATAACTTAGTAGAGGAATCAGGAATAAAATCTCATTCTCCTCTTCTCTTATAGGAGACCTGGATATGGCCAATAGGGAACTCCGTTCTGTCATCAAAAAGATCTGGAAACGGACTAAACCCAAATTACTGGATGAGGTGTTACCTGTTGCAGAAGGTCAGTGTTCCTTTCTCCTTTCTGTTAAATCAATCTCTTATCAAGTCTCCAGAAAGTCAAGAGAGGAGGGAAGATTAAACATTACGTTAGCTTAATGAGCCACTTAAATATTCACAGAAGTTGAACAGCTATTAAGACTTGTTTGGTGCTGCACCAGTTAAGATTCTGCAGGTGTAACAAAAATATTTTTTTCCTGATAATTGTTTTTGATGCAAAATGGAAGTCATCCTTGAAAACAACAAAAACACTACAAGAACAGTGGTGCTATTCTCTTGTCGTTAAAAAAAAAGACAAACATTTCTGTAACATCACCTCAAGGTTTTTAGGGGAACATGAATGCTTTGAACTTAGCCACAGGTTCCTAAACGCTTGCATCTTCCACTGGCAGGGGAGGAGATAACTGTAGGAAAATTCTATGCCACATTCCTGATCCAAGATTATTTCCGTAAATTCCGTAAGCGGAAAGAAAAGGGACTGCTTGGACCAGATGGGTCCCCAAGCAACTCTTCCGCCTTGCAGGTAACTCTACCACTTTTAAGACGAATCCCTTAAATTGGGGGTCTCCAACCTTGGCAACTTTAAGACTTGTGGACTTCAACTCCCAGAATTCCTCAGCCAGCTTTGCCAAGGTTGGAGACCTCTGCCTTAAATGGTCAGATGAAGAGGCCCTGAAACACAGATAGCTGATCTTTTTGTTTTGGGACCTCTCCCCATTAAGGCTGGACTGAGCTGCTTACAAGATCTAGGGCCTGAGATCCGCAGAGCAATGTCCTGTGACCTGGAAGGAAAAGAAGAGGAGGAGGAAGAAGAAGAAGAAGTTGAGGAGAAAATCATTGAGGAAGAGACAGCCATTTACAAGGTAAAGCCTTTGTTCCAGTTGGATTTAAGGAAGCAAATTTGTAGTTGTGAAAAGATTACATGGTTGAAAGCACTTTATTGATTTTTCTTCAAAGAAAAGAAAAAAAAATAGATTAGGAAGAATGCTGGGTTGGAACCCTTTCTGACACATTAGGTTTTTAAAAATTTATTTACAGGAGATACATATTTTTGCATGGAGGAACTTTCACTCACGTGAACCCACTCATGTGAGCTCTGTTCTCTGAAGTGAGAAGACGTTTTTTGCCAGTTTAATAAGAATGAGGTCTCCATTGTGTGGATGGCTATTATCTGTTAATCTAGAACAAGACTACTGTTTATTGGAACCTTCTTTGGAGTGGAGTACAGTTAGCTACATATTCATAATAAAACCTATGTTTTGCTATGTTTGACATAGTGGCTGAAGGTCCTGGGAAATCATGACTTCTAGTTCTCCCTTAGACATGAAAACTGTCTGGGTGACCCTGAGACCGGCAGTCTCTCTCAGCTCAATCCATCTCACAGAGTTTATTATTGTAAAAAATTAGTATTTCTACAAAAAGAAGGCAGGATATAAATCTAATAAATAATAAAATATTCCGTTTGGGAAAGAATTTTGTTGGAACTGGGCTTTAAAAAATGCTTAATTTTCTTCTCTGGTTGGGGTAGTCCAGCTTTTTCTTTAACCATACAGCTTGTTTTAGCACAGCTTCCCATGGTGCACCTCTAATGTGTGGACTACAAGTTTTGATAAGCTGAGAATTATAGCCAAGTGTACCTCAAAACCCACTCAAGAGCATGGGATCCCTGGAGCGTTAACAGAGAGCTTAACTCCAAGTACTAGTTGTTCATTGATTTTCCTTTGGCTGTGATTTGGTTCGATATTGTTATTTAAGTTAAGACAGGGTTTCGACATGGAATTAACATGAATAGATTTTAAAAGATGAATTATTTTGAAAGTCAAATCCTAGTGCCCCTCAAGCTAATTGCAAACGAGATAATTCAGCTAGCCAGTTCTGTTTTTCCACACCTACTCTTCTGTGCTGAAATTGGAAAAGGTTGCTACCAAGTTTCTAGGAGAGCAGCAGATGCATGTACAATATGGTGTTATGAACTGCAGAAGAAAAGAGAATTTGAGATATTTGGAGAAAGGGAATAAGAATTCTGTCTGCAGATTTATAATGTGTTTCTAGCTTGACAGGGCTAGAAAGTAAGAGACTACTGTTATTATTTTGCGTGAAGCCTAAAGCTCTAAAAGAAAGGAGAGCATTTTTTGAAGAAATTCCTCTGAAGATTTCTTGCCTAGTTCCCCTCCCACACAAACCAGGAGCCAATTTCTATCATGTGGCATATTAATGGCTGATTTCTAAAAAAGAAATATGGCTCAAATTGTTCCCTTAAGTCTAAAAGCCCTCTTTTTCTAGCAGGTTTGGAGCTAAAGAATATACAGCAATTAATTTTCTGTGAATGAGCAGTTTACATTTACTTCAGATTATTCACAGGGTGTCCGCAGGGGGCGTTAAAAAAGTCAAAATGATGGCCACAACCATGTATGTAAAAAGTGTTTGATTGTATGATTGTGGCTGTCATCTCTACTTTTTTGAGCCCCTCCCTGTGGACACCCATTATTCATTCTCTTTTTCATGATTGCATTGTTTCATATTTAGTTTATGAGTGCTGAGCTTGGGCATTACAATTTCTTCTCCAACTTCAAACCCTAGAATATTGGATTATCATCAAATTGTGGAATTGGAAGAGACTACATGGACTTTTAAACAGTCCCTCTGCAATTTGCATTAGAACTGATTAAACTAACCTCAAGAGGGTCCATGCTCTTAAAAATCTCCCAAGATAGAGAACCCTCAACCTCATAAGGAGACAGTTCTACTGATGTACTTATCCTACCATTTAGAAGTTTTTGTTTGTATCTAAAAAAGAAATCTAGGTTGGTGCGACTTGTAGCCATTATTTTTGTTTCTACTTTCTGTGGACATTAACAAGTTCCCTATGGTACCTTTTAACATCTTGAATCAGTATCAAGTCTCCCATTAATCTTTTCTCCAAACTGAGCATCCCAAGTTTCTTTAATCTGTTATTGTAGACATATCCTCAAGTTCCTATATCATCTTTGTTGCTACACAGTACTCCGGTTTGGAGTAGAAGAATATAGGTAATTGATGTACCTTTTGTGCAGTGCTTCTTTTGATGAAGCCCATAACTATGTTAGCTCTTTTAGCAGCCGTCTCACACTGCTGGTTCATGTTCAGCTTGTTCTCAGTGACTGAGCCCTTTTCCTTCTATGATGTTGCTGCAAAGCCACAAATCTCCCTAAATGTTATCCATCTTGTTCCTCTCAGTTCAGACTTCTAACCTGTGCAATTTTTGAGTGTAGAGACCAAACCTTCCAGTTCTGCGTCTTCCACCTATTATCCAAGTCATGAATAAAGATATTGTATAATACTGTCCCCAAGACAGATCCTTGTGGGATCCCATAGGTTACTGCTTTCCAATTTCCAGATCAGGTTTTCATGTCATTTCATGCCCATTGTTTTGAGTACAGTTAACCAGCCACTTCCTGGGCCACCTTCCTACTCTGTCATCTAAACAACCCTTTAATGGTTTATCAGTGAAAACATTGTGAGGAGCCTTGTCAAAAACTTTGCTGAAAGATGGGTAGCTCAGATCCTCAGCATTGTGCTTATCCAAGTTACCTTGCCAAGAAATGCAAAATTTGTTTCTCAGGACCTATTTTTGACATATACTTACTAACTTTTAGCAATCATAGCACTGTCTTCAAGACACTTTCAAGTGGCCTGATTCCTACACTTCTCATTTGAAGGATTGTAAATGGTCCTTGCTTGTTAGCTGTTCCTTCCATTTCCAATAAACATCCTTTTTTATTATCAGTTCCTTCTTGAATTCTGTAATCAACTACATTGGCTTCTTTAGACGTTTCCTAGTTTTCTTCCCTACTAGTATTGTTGGAGGCTATGTAATCCTTAATTTCCCTTTCAAAAAGTCACAGCCACCTACATTTTTGCTTTTAAGGTTTTATTTCTATAGCGCTTTTCTTACTTCATTAAAATTTGCCTTTCTAATATCCATGGTTGGAGTTTGTTTTTTATGAAACTTTTTTTTATTAAAATCAAGAACTGTAGGAATGCATGGTTACTTGCTCCCAAAGTTCCTACCACTTTAATATCCTGAATCATCTCGTCCTGGTTAGTAAGTATCAAATCCCAGACAGCGGATCCCTTAATGCCTACCTCAATCATTTGAAAAAAGAAATTATCACTAAGGTCGAGTAAAGAATGTATGTGACATCTTATGTTTGGTAGAATTTATCTTCCAATAGATATCTAAGTAGTTGAAACCTCCCTTCAGAAATACATCAAGGGGTATTGGGACTTCAGTGAATCGTTTTCCTCTTCTGACTAGTTTGATTATTTATAACGGACTTGTAGCAAGTTATTGCTTCTATTAGCTTGCCCTGCTATATTAACTCAGATGCTTTCAACACTTGTATTACCATCAGTCCATTAGACCAGCTATAGGGAAATTCATTCCTGTTACACACCACTAACCTGCCTTCTCTCTGATGTTGACTGTTCCTCTGAAGCAAGCTGTACCTCTCAAGCCATCCCACTGTGTTTCTGTAATCACTGTTTTATCATACTTGCCTTTCTGTCTCATGACGTATGACTGACGTTGCTTGTTACTCATCCTGTATGTATTAATGCAGAGACATTTAAGATAATGGGTTAGATTCCCTGTTTCGACCTCCCTGCATTTCTTTTCTTCTTCTTTAACCGGTAATTACCAAAAAAAAATCCTTTCTCTTAAAGAACGTTTGCTTTCATTGGGAAGCATTGATTGGGAATACCAGCTGGGCTCCATGATCTTTTCCTCTTCTCCCCAAAGCCATGAAATAAACCTTTATATGGTGGAGGGGTCATGCGTGCCTTACAGTGTTATTTGTGTCCAGTTGGATGAGTAGAAAGACCTGTGATCAGCCATTCCGAAAAGTCTTGTCGGTTTTTTTTGTCACCTCTCAGATCTGGGCACCTGAAGGACAACATATAAAAGGGTTCTCATAAGTTTTCTCTTGTTGGGTCACTATCTTTCATCTAAGGATTGTTAACAGTACAAGTAAAATACAGGAAAACCTGAAGTGCAACTGCTAAATCCATGAAAAAATGCACTGCCTTCCAGATTTATACTTCATGCAAAAAAAATAAAACCTAAATGCATGTAAGATAGCACTTCCATCAATGACGCTGCTTGCTGCCAGAATAGTTTAAACAGAGCAGATGAAGCTGGGAGTGGTCATAAGGGCATGGGCGAAACATACAAATACATATAAATTGAAAGATGCCATTAATCACAATTCTTTATAAGTGTAAATAAATGTTTTTTCTGAAGGCCTGGGTTTCCCAGTGGTGTAACTGATATTGATTTTACTTTGGAAATCAGGGTGGGAAATCAATTTGGTCTGATTACAGAAAGGATAATTAGGACTGCTATTTTGGGAATGATATATACAGTATATATATATATATATAAGCTCCGAACGTAAGACTGAGGTTGGCACATAGATTTGAAAGAACAGGCCCAGTTTAAAATATCTAGCTAGATCACATAGCAATAGCAATAGCACTTAGACTTATATACCGCTTTATAGTGCTTTACAGCCCTCTCTAAGCGGTTCACAGAGTCAGCATATTGCCCCCAACAATCTGGGTCCTCATTTTACCCACCTCGGAAGGATGGAAGGCTGAGTCAACCTTGAGCCGGTGAGATTTGAACCGCCGAACTGCAGCTAGCAGTCAGCTGAAATAGCCTGCAATGCTGCACTCTAACCACTGCGCCACCTCGGCTCACATGTATAACCTATTAAGCTATCCAGGAACAGCAATGGACAACAGGAAAATTATTGATTTCCAAGACGACCTTCCTTCCTTCTTACAGAGTTCTGAGTTGTATAGTGAAGCCCCTGACCACCATACCTCAGTTGCTGAGACTCCAACAAAACAAGAAGACAAGACTGTGTCCTCTCAGCACCTCTCTAAGACCAGTTCCTCCCATGTGTTAAATGGGCTGAAGCCCTATGAAGAGAACATTAGTGGCAGTGATGAGCCTGCTGACTTGCCTGTTGTTTCCATTCAACGCAGGATAAACAGGTGCTGAAGGGTTGATTGGGCTTTTGGACAGGGGAGGAAAGAAGATAGTTGTAAATTCAGTGGGGCATGGTAAATTATGGGAGGGGAAAGAGCTTGGGATACTGTAATTCCTCACAACCATATATTTCTATCCAGGCAACGCTCCAGTTTCCCACCAACAGTAGAAGAAGTAGTTAACCACACTGAAGCTTGTATAGAGGACACCTCAGCTGAGCAGGGAAACTATAGCCGGGAGGAAGACTCTGAAAACCTGCCCCCCCATGACAAGTAAGTGTTAGGGGCTGAGGCATAGCAGTGCAGTATTGCACCACAGCATTGGCTCTGTTTGCAAGTAGTGACAAGGGAATTGGATTTGCTTCTTGGTACTCCACTTCCATATTTTTTTTTTAGTTAACGATCCAGTAGATAAATAATGTCTTCTCCAATGCCATGTCCACACTCTATCATGGTCCCTCTGGATATTTTCCCCAGAAGAGGACGAAAGGTCAGATGAGCAGAATGTTCTGAGGATGTCCTCTCACCTGAAAGAGCAGATCTTGAGCATCGGAGTAGGGGCAAAACTAAGCCGCCTAATTCTTCAGAACCTACTGTACATCTGACTTGGAGGATACCTCATAATCCCCAAACTCCTAAAAACAATTGTGCGAAGCAGAGGGGCAATGCAAAAGTACAAGGCTTGCAAGATCAGCCACCGTGTCTGTAATGTTGTACTCAGGAGCCAGGAATATCTCCCTTAAGAGCTAATAAATGTGATCTGAATATGGGAGAAGTACTCCACTGCTTCTGCATGAAAGCCTTCAATAGAACAAATACTGGGAGCTATGTTTATCATCTGTGTATCCCAAATCTTGCTTTACTTGCTCAGCTAGGCTGAACTACTCACCTTACCTGCTTTTCTGAATAGCATGCTTTGGCCCTCCTATTTTTGTACCTGGACTGGACTTGGATAAAGTCCAAGCTGCTTTCTCTTCACGGTCAGAATATCATAATCCCTGACCTTCGTTTACCAGACTGTGTCCTTTATCCAGGACAGTTTGTTTCTGGCCACTTTATGCAGATGGAGGGGTTATTTTTGAGGGATCACATATTGCAGTTGGCTCTTAGCTATCGCAGCTTATGCTTTGCAGGCTTAACTCAACTACCTTGGAACTGAGCAGGTGAGTTTACCACTCTGATAAAAATGCCCAGTTGTCTCATCTGAGAAACATCCATGGTGATCTTTCACACATTCAATTAAATCCGCTCCCAATTATTGGGTATAATCCACATAATGGGCTGAACTATGTGGTTGCATTTCTCACACAGGCAGCCTCATCTGCACAACCCTCAGTCCCACCAGCATCACTGGCAGAGTGGCTATGGGGGCTCTCTGCCTCTGCTCTCCCATCGGGTCAACAGCAGACTCGACAAAGGAGTACTGGACGGCAGGCAGACCAAGCGCCGGCGCCTCTTGCCTGCCACTCCCGCAGGTCAGGACGATGGGGATTTGGTGTTAGATGGGGAGAGTAGCTGGAAGAGGGAGGGAAGAAACTATGCAAACCTGTCTTAGTTGCAGGAATATTTGTCTATCACACCACAGAAAGCTGTGTACAGTATCTACAAATGAAGCAACAAATGTCTATACAGTCTCTTTAGGACCAATGAATGGCGACAGGCTGGGGCCAAGAACAGGAGATAGAATTAAATTTGGAAATGGTACAATTTCAAGACATATGGGGAAAGTTTGGAAACACAAGCTTTTAAGTGAAGAACTAAATGCAATTGAATAGTCCATTGGTTAGGATGGCTATAAACAACTGTAGAGTTACTTTATCCACTGTGTTTTCACTTGCATTCCTTCTTGTGGTCTTAGAAAAGTGTGTAGTCATACTACGGTATGTTTAGCTTTTTTTTAGAATTATGATGAACCGTTATACATTTAGTGAACGAATAAATACTAAGATATTTGGCTAAGCTAAACAGGGGGCTAGTAGAAGGTGGTCCTGCACCAATGGCTACTTAACGCCTGCTCTGCCATTCCCTTCCGTCACTTTCCTCCTTTGGGCAGGCCGCAAACCAGCCTTCAGCATCCAGTGCCTGCAGCGTCAAGACAGCTGCAATGACATCCCCATCCCAGGCACCTACCACCAAAAAGCACCACTGGGCCGAACACACATGCAGGTAAAAGAGCATGAATAGAGCCTTCTTTGTAAAAAAGAGACTTTAGAAGCAGAAAAATCCTTCTTGGAAAACAATATTCTTTTGCTCTTTGAGTTCTTTCCCTATTGTTCCCAGTATGTGAGGACTGTTTATGAGACAGACATTCTAGTAAGATTGCTTCATGTGTTGTAGGGATGAACCTGAACTCTGAAAACAGGTGTGAGTCTCTCTGTCTCTCCCCCTCTCTCCCTCTCTCCCCCCCCCCTCACACACACACACACACACCAGTTTGGCCTCTCCTAGCTGAATGAAATGCTGTGTCCATTTTAACAGTCATGTTGTATGTACCTCAACTGAACACTTCAGGATGGTCTTCTGTAATGGTTCACCTTTCTTCACAGAGAATATGTGACAGTAGTTGAACTTGCAATATGGTTGTTTTATGATCAAACCAGGTTAATATTGTTCCTATCGTTGGCTGTTCCATTATTTGATTGTGCCATGCATCAAACCATTTACACCCACTCTTTCCAACCTCATGTCCACAGGATATAATTCCCAAATACCTTGCCAGCATGCTGGCTGAAAATTATTGCAGGTTGGTTCCAAACAACTTGAGATCTCCAACCTGGAAGAAAGTAAACACACATGGTTTCTCTGCACTGTTACCTACCTGGAGTATCCCAGGAGTTTTCATGGCTCTTGTCTCCCACTCTGCTCTACTATCAATGAGCGCACCGAGCTGCTTCTGCTTTTCCTTGGAGCATTTCTTCATCTACTGTAGTTCCAAATGGTTCACTGATTGGGAAAATCTCCCCAGATACAGTTCCAGACACTGAATCATTGTGGGCAGGGCACGAAAAAACCGTGTCAACTTGAGATGGCCTTCCCTGCCCACAATGAGTCTGGATTTCAAGCTGTCAAAAGAGTAAACTTGTCTTTTACTTTGTAAATCGAAAGGCTGTTAAAAAGCACAGCAGCGTTATTGTCATTAGGCTGACTTTGTCTATCTTTCTCTTTCAGTCCCACCAGGGCTATGGCAAGTATAGCTCATGGCACAGTGGCAGCCGCACTTCAACATCTTCCTCACAATCATGGGCCACGCCTCCAAAACGGGGCCGGCTGCTCTATGCTCCGCTCATCCTAGTGGAGGAAGAGAGGGTGCCAGGATACAGCTGGGAAAAGAATAGCAGCAGCCTTCCACCCATGTCGCAGGCCCACTGGTACAGGAATGAAGCTGAGCTGACCTGCCACACCTACGGAAGCCTCAAGGTTCCAAGCCCACTCCGGCACAGCTCCGGTGGCAGATCTGGCAGCGCAGACAGTCTGGTGGAGGCAGTGAGTGTGGGACAGATCTCTGTTTCCTTCAAGTACTGTAATTTAGACTATCACATTAAAGATACAAGTTGTACAAGCAATAACACAAGTAGTAACACAAATAAAAAGACTGCATCTCTTTCTATTTAAACTCTCATAATGTAAATTATACACCCCCCAAAAAATTAAACAGTAAGAAATCAAACAATGTATCAAAAGAGTGGAGAGAGAAAAATCAAAAGAAAATGAAAAAGTGAAGAAAAATAACAATGTTAATGAGTAGTTGTATTATATTAAGCTTATTCAAATTGTTACAAATAAATTTTTAACACTAAGGTGAACCAGAGAGCTACATTGTGTAACCTTTTCTGCCACATAAAGCCTTTCAAAGGCTGAGAAGTGACAGATTTCATGGAGCCATAATTTGGTACACATGTCCTTCCAGCGTACAGAACTGAATATAGGACAGAATGTTTGACCAAGGTATTTTAGAGAACAAACAATTCCCAGTCTTCCATTTTAGATCTCCACTTGTTGGAAGCCTTGGAATAAATTATCTGCAAGTAAATTATCCTTTTTGGTCAGTTTTCAGGTATAATGCTAGGACCACATTGATCTCTCTTATGGATGACCAGTAGCAGGACCAGGATGGAGCAGTGCAAACTTTCTCATCCTATTTGACCTCTCAGTGGACCATAACACTAAACTTGCCTTTCTTCTTTTTCTCCTAGGTGCTCATCTCCGAAGGCCTAGGCATGTATGCACAGGACCCAAATTTTGTGGCCTTTACCAAGCGGGAGATTGCTGATGCCTGCCACATGACTCTGGATGAAATGGAAAGTGCTGCCACGGACTTGTTGAGTCGCAAGTCTGCTGGTGGTGATAGTAGCAGCCGAGGTGGTGGAAGCCACCTTCTGTATAGCAGTGATGGGGAACATAGCGGACCTGAGACCCTAGGCCTTGTTTATAGTGATGAAGAAAACTTCCATTCCCGTGAGGAAGAGGACTTGGCTGATGAGATGATCTGCATCACCACTTATTGACCAAGAAATGCCCTCCCAGCAGGGCACGAAGAGTCAGTGGCTGCAGAACTGTTCAAAACATTGCTATGATGGTTGTGGTTATTTAAAAAACAACGGAGTTCAGGGTTAAGAAATCAAACGCTGTCCTCACATTGACTGTAGCAGAAACAATTATTAGAAAGACTAGATAATAAGCTTTCCTGATTTAGGGAGTCTGCTCTTTATCTTCCAGGCTTTGGCTCTTCCAAAAATGGTATAGAAATCAGGAGCCTTGTACCTTTTCTTCTAAGGAAAGTGTCATGCCCCCGTCTGAGTCTGATTCGGAGACAGAAATCGAACAGCTGACAGAGAGCGGAAGAGTGGCTCCGTTGGCTGTAGAGGAAACTGGAGAAGGGCAAAGTCAGGCTGGACAGAGCAGGGAAGAGGTAGAACAAAGGAGAGGGGGTTCAGATGAAGACCAAGGCCCACCCCCTCCTCATCCTAGGGGAGCAGGGAAGAACGCAGAAGAGAGCAGCGTGGCTTGCGTGGCTTACGAGGAAGGAAAGGGCCCCGATTCCCTTCACAAGGCACACCTGGGGATGGAGTTTAAAAGAGAGGCAGTTGGAAGGGGTGTTTGTCAGGAACAAACTCTAAATTCGTCTAGTGTTGAGAGTTGTGGCCTGCATTCCTGGCATTCCTCCTGACTGTTTGAAGTATCCTTGTGCTTCTGTGTGCTTATCTTATCTTGCTGGAATTATTGCCGTGAATTCTTCACTTCTGGGACTCACTATCTTGCCCTGCTGGAGTGATTGATTGCAGTTATTCTGCTTACAGCATTTGGACTGGAGTATCTGCGGCCAGAAACTGTTGCAGGTTTGTGGGAGAGCTTTTCTCCAGGCTGGAGATTAAACGGGACACTGGGGGCAAAGTTGGTGCCAATAAAGGGACTCATACCGGTTCTCTGGCTGTGTTGCCTTTGTGCCACGCCCTGGGTCATCACAGAAGGGTTCTGGAGTTGAACTGGAATTCCCACACAATTAGTTGTATTTTTTTCATCAAAAACAATAGATATTGTTTAAAAGATCTGGGATGGGAAGCTATTTTGCCAGATCATATTAAAAAGAGAGAGGAAAAGTAATTATTCTCCAACATCTTTTCTCTGATGTTCACTAATTACAACCAGTTCTTTTATAGTTGCTTTTCCAACCTGGTACCTTCCAGATACTTTGGATTTCAGCTTTTATACTGTATTCTCCCAGCTTCCCATAATCATAAATGAGGTCAACATCCCACAAATGATCTTGGTATCCTAAGCTTTATGTAATAAAGAATCCAGAACAATCTCTGGAGTTCCTCCTCGTATACTCACTTGAATTAAAAGAATGTGTATGATTTGGGGGAAGTTGTCTGCGGGTGGGAATCCAAAGTATTAAAGGGAAGGCTATCATTTTGAAATTTGGAAAAAACCTTTTACAGATGTTACTTAATCCAATCTATTGTGCTTATAGAAGATTTCCCTATGTCTGTTGCCATACATAGCAGACTAACCTTCCAATCCAGGAAATTCTATGATTTCCCTAAATTAAAAATGGGTAACTTTCATCTAATTTCCTAAAGTTGCCCAAGGTTGCCCAAGTTACCCACATTCAACAGCCAGCTACTGAATAAAGGTGATGTAATTTTCTGCATTTGTGGGGGGGGGACGCAAAAGAAGAAGCAAAAGGGGCTGTTGGTCTTTGTTGATAAAAATACTTTTAACAGATTAGATTTCCTCCTTGCAAGGCAAAACAAAGTAGAATTACCTTCTTAAGACCAAAGTCCCCTGAAAACACACATTTACATTTTTTTTAAAAATGTACATACTTAAAATAGTATTTTATCTCCCTATTCAGCTTGAAAGACTCCCTGAATATTTTTGTAAAGTGCATAGCTTCAGGTCTTAAAACTGAAAGACAGGCCATAATATCCTGTATTTCACCTGAATCTGGTTTTCTTTTCTCCTTATCCTTCTAAGGATGAGGAGAAAATACAGAATGTTTTTAATGATCAAGCAGGATGGAAACAGTTCAGGGAGAGGATGAAGGAAAAAGAACAAACATGCCAGTGAAGCTGAGGAAGGGTGGCTTTGCTTCCTTTCCCCCCCCCCACCCCCTGCTGTAGCTGGATGGAATTTCTTCTTTTGCCTACAGTGGGGAAACCTGTTCCTCCACAGATTATAATTCAACCATTATAATTCCCAGCATCAATCACTATATTGCCCAAGATAGCTGAGGCTATTGGAGTTAGTTTGACAGCACTGAAGGGGGCAGGTACGCTCAAATTTCTTCCCTGTTTGCATCTTAAATCATGTCAAAGGAAACCTGGAGGAGAGTAGTTATTTAGGCCTACATGTATATGACATTACTTTTTTTTCCAGCATCAGAAAGGCCAGTTTTTCAATTGCAATATTTTTCTAATCAATCTTTATTTTCAAGGACATTATTATCTAGTGATAATTTAGAATTGACGACACATTTTTGAATTTCACTATAAAAATGTATGACTGATCATGAGATTTTCTGACTACAGTGATCATAGATTTGAAGGGGCTGGATTGAAGCAATTGCAGAAATCAGTGAATAAATAACATAAATATAGGCTGCCAAGTCTGTTAACAGACAAGGCAAGCCAAGAAGCAAACAATGTACATGGTCAAAATGCATCAAATTTTGAATGACTACTATTGTGAAAACAAATGTTTTTTAAAAAACAAGATACTCAGAAAGCTACACGATATTTGATTTTAAGGCAGTGGTTCTCAACCTTCCTAATGCCGCGACCCCCACCCCTACCCCTCCCCGCATGTGCGCGTTGCCAGGCAAGAAGCGATGAGGTGACAAAGGGGGCGTGGCCCTTCCGTCGGCACCTGCGCATTCGAGGGCCGCCTGTGTGTCGCACTGTCCCCGGGTACTCTTATGTGGACGGATAGAGGAGCGGTGTCTTGGTTCCTAAGACCATCGGAAATATGTGTTTTCCGATGGTCTTAGGCAACCCCTGTGAAAGGGTCATTCAACCCCCAAAGGGGTCGCGACCCACAGGTTGAGAACCGCTGTTTTAAGGCTATGCTTGGTGGATGGAAGACAAAAAGGAGGATGTGCCCTCCTTTTGGCAGACTTCTGGTAACCCTAGGTGAGAGGAGGTCCTCCAGCTGGGCTGGCTTTTTGCAATGTTTAATTGATGAGCTAATGCCTCTATTACCAACAGATCCCAGAGGGCCTTTGAGCTAGACAGCTTTTATATTACCATCAAAAGGCATATGGATAACATGGGTGCTGTATGAAGGCCCTGACCCAGGTTTTAAAAGCCCTCAATTCAAATGCTTGAGGTGTCCCTTCCAAGGCAGCAAGATAGGCAGAGAGTCAGAAGAGAAAGGTAGAGGCAGTGAGACCTCATGTTGAATTCAATCCGACCTATATTAGCTTTGGACTTGCCCACACAGAGCCCTTTCTAATGGATGACCTATGAGAGTACTGACAGATTAAAAGTTCTTTATTCTGGCATAAGTTTGCTACCCAAGGACAAAGACCCAGTTTTTGTGCATATTTAGTTCACATAAACCTATCAAAGATCCAAAATATATTCATGAGTAACGCTAACAATCCCTTGAAATTTATAAAATCATGTGGGTAACATTTTAAATAAGCTTTCTATAGTATATAGAATCACTAGAGTTTGAGCTAAAATTTATAGGTATATCAAATTAAATATTAGTTCTTAGATGAGGGAATAGAAGGGGAATGTACCAAATTTGCAGGTGACACCAAGCTGACAGAAATAGCTAACACCCCAGAACATAGGCTCAAGATCCAGAAGGATCTCAATGGTCTTGAATACTATCTTAAAAAAATGAAATTCAGTGGTGAGAAAAGTAAGGTTTTACACTTAGGCAAGAAAAACCAAATGTACAGGTATAGAACAGTGGAACCCAGCTCAAAAGCAGTAACTGCAAAAGATCTAGGAGTCCTAGTGAACAATCACTTAAATATGAGCCAGCAGTTTGCTGCAGCCCTCCTCCCCCCACCAAAAAAAGCCAGTCCTTGGCTGCATTAACAGAGAGATAGAGACCATGTGAAGTGTTAGTACCACTTTATAATATCTTGGTAAAACCACACTTAGAATATTGCATCCAGTTTTGGTCACCACAATATAAAAAAAAATGTTGAGACTCTAGAAAAAAAGTGCAGAGAAGAGCAACAAAAACAATTAAGGGGCTGGAGGCTAAAACATGAACAGTTGCAGGAACTGGATATGTCTAGTGAAAAGAAGGACTCTAGGGGTGACATGATAGCAGTGTTCCAACATTTGAGGGGCTGCCACAAAGAAGAGGGAGTCAACCTATTCTCCAAAGCACAGAAGATGAGACAAGAAACAATAGATGGAAACTAATCAAGGAGAAGCAACCTAGAACTAATTTCCTAACAGTGAGAACAATCAATCAGTGGAACAGCTTGCCTCCAGAAGTTGTGGGTGCTCCATCAATGTACAATGTTAAGAAGAGATTGTACAGCCATTTGTCTGAAATGATGTAGATTCCCTGCTTGGGTGGGGGTCTGGATTGGAGGACCTTCAGTGTCCCTTCCAACTCTAATTATTCTGTTTTGTTATTGTTATTCTTTCTAGATCACATGTATCCATCCCATGATCGTAGAAAGAACAACAGAATAGAATCATAAGAGTTGAAAGGGACACTGAAGGTCTTCCAATCCAGACCCCCACCCAAGCCCAAAGAAAGTCTGGAATGGTATAGGATCTCCTGCCAGTCAGGGAGTTGAACTAGAAGACCTCCAAGGTCCCTTCCAACTCTATTATTCTATATTCTCCCCTTTCTAGGGAAAAAAATGGAAGTTATTGTTCAATTAACAGAAGATATATTTTAAAAATTGCAGTTAATCAAAATTATGGGTTTCACTCATGTAGTCAATAACATACTCCTACCACTGCCATATATATATATATATATATATTATATAGTTACATAAATAAAGGGAGACTAGTATAGATCTATTTCAAGCTATTTAGCTCTCATCAGCCAGCCACACCCTTATGGGATTAGAACCTGGGCCACTTGCCTAACAAGGCAAGTGTTTAAACAAATAAACAAAAGGATTCTTCTCCCTATCTGCTTGTTCAAAAGTCT
>QLTV01002677.1:969406-1000229 GCA_003457575.1 Thermophis baileyi
ATACAGATATATATTCCTCTGATTTTGAAAAGAGTAGCACAAAATTAAAACAATATTTCTGTAGACTTTTTAAAATTATATATACAAGATACACAAAACCATTGAGGCTACAATAATAACTGGAACATAAAGGAATAATAAAACAGTCCTTTGTTTTAAGAATATCAGAACACAGTATTCTGTTTGAAGGCAGCATCTATTTGAAGGGCTTCCGGTCCATATCTGATTTTAAATCTAAAGCCCTCCCAGAAAAGTGGCTTAAAATGAACCATTCAGCATCTGGGGAAGAGACTGCAATTGCCATCTTCTGTTATGGTGAAATATATTGCATTCATATTAATTATTTCTAAAGTTGTACCTGTACATGTTAATTTCCCTGCTGCCCTGCCTATCAGCTTCCTCCACTTTCAGTAGCATTCCTGTATTTTGGGGTTAGAGGCCTAGCATTACTTTTACTATGTAGAGCAGTGTTTCTCAACATTAACAAATATAAGTTGTATGGACCAACTCCCAGAATTCCCTAGCCAGCATGCAGAATGTATGGATTCTGGGAACTGAAGTCCGCACATCTTAAAATTGCGAGAAACACTGATGTATATAGTATGACACATATAGTATGGCAATCCACACATACAAAATGGATGTTCTATTTATTACTGATTACAATAGCAAAACATGGGCAAAAATCAGAGCAGAAAAGCAATTTTAACTAGCATCAACAACCTCCATTTCCCCCTCTGAAAGTGTTCTCCATTTGCCCAGAAAGAACATGGCTCTCATCCTAGCTTCGCCTGCCAGTAGCTTTGACGTCATCCCTCCCGGCTCTTCCAATCTCTCCCTACCGCTATTACTCCCCCCTCACGCTCTTCGCCCCTCCCTCTAAGGCTGCTCCAGATAAAGTCCCCCCCCCCGGCCCCAACCTCCCCTGCGCTCTGCTGCGTCGCCCTCGCTTTCCCCAAGCAAAGATGGAAGTCGTCAATCAGGTAAGCGTTGAGGATTTCAACACCGGGAACAGCTCCCCATAGCCGCCTTAGCGTGCACCCCCACATTGGGATGTTGATCAGCTAAGCTGGCTCCCACCCTTCCAATGGCCGCTTCCCCGCTTTAATCCCATCCTGCCTGGATCGAGATTGATTCTAAAGCCAACAAGATGATGCGCCGGGTGCAGCACCATCTGCGAGATGCAGCGAGACAAGAGCCTCCGTTTTAGAGGAATGGGGTTGGGGTGGGAGCACGTTTAGTTAGGTGAGCAGCCTCCCAAAGTGGGGATGCAGACTAATGGAGCCGCGGGGAGTTCACATCACCCACTGCAGCAATTTGCAGGAGCTGCACTGAGCCCATCCTGGGTGGAAGGGAGGGGAGAGGAGAGGAGGCTGTGAAATTGCTGCAGTGAGGCAGCTGGAAATGGGAAATGAGGACTCTGGAGAAGGCAGGTGCCAAAGCAGATTCAAGATGATATAGGTAAATAGAGGATGGATGGACGGACGGACGGACAGATGGACAGATGGATGGATGACAGACCAGAGATTTCTGTTGGGAGAGATGGAGGTCATTCATAATCCCCCCCTCCTTTTCCATTTATAATTTGATACAGCAGCTCTAGATTGTAGCTGACAACCCTAGGTAATGTACAGGCACAGCAGCGTTCTGCCTGCTGTCACTGCAGCAGACTGGGGAGGAAGGTGGGTGAGAAGGAAGAGCCGCCAACCAAAATGGCTGGGGTGATGCAATAAAGCTGCGCAATATAAAATAGGCTCTTAGGCTGTATTTAGGGAGCCAAAGGGCAGGGGAGAAGTGGGGGATCTTTGGGGGGGGGAGGAGGGTTAGAAAAGAGAAAGCACCACAACAGTAAACAGACGGTGGGGGTGGGATAGTGATGGCAATCAATATCACTGCACTGTTGTTTGGGAATCCGGTGCATGCAAGTACTGAAGAGGTGGGTGGGCATAGTTGCAATACCATAATTGGGAATTGGGAGAAAGAGGATTGGCAGAGTTGGAGCTAGGCATGTCGTAGAAATTGGGCAAGGAGATTGCAGGGAAGAGAAAAACAGATTAATCGGATAATACGGAACTCACATTTCTCTTTTCCTTGGAGTTCTACCAAATGAATGAATAAATAAATAATGGTGCTTCCTATCAAAAGGAGGGTGGCCAGGCAGGCAATGTAAGTGAACACAGAGGGTAAAAGGGGCAGCCCTTCTCTTTGCGGGGTGCAGCAGATGATGGATGGAAGGGGGGTTGTCAGTATGGCTGCGGAATAACCCCAAGCCAGAGAAAGGAGGAGGGAGAAGAAGAGCGAGGAAGGAGGGGGGGGCATGAGATGAGATTTTATTTGATCGTATTTTGAATGGAAAAGGATGTCAGTAGGTAAAATGGGTTGGTTGGAGAGAGGTAGTTATAGATACTAGACTAGGGGAAACGGAGAGCAGGCAAAATAAGATTTGTCACTTAGGGGCAGTTTCTAATTCCTGTTCCCTAGAGCAACTGCAGCAAGATGCACCAGGCGGAGGGGACGATTTGCAAAAGGAAGTGATTTCTTCCCCTTTGGGAATGAAGGTGGCTTCTAATTTTCTGCCCTGGTGGAGGAGGTTCAGTGAAGCAACGTTGTTGCACAGGCTGTGGGATTCCTATTTCAATGCAGTGGAAGTATTTTTTGAGGGAGCCCCAAGGACTGGCATGGACTTTCTATTCCCCCCCCCCTTTGGGATGAAATGTCACTGGGGACCTGGAGTATCTTGAGGGCAGAGTGCTTTAAACAGATCAGAAAGACGGAAGGGAGAAATGTAGATTTTTCCTACATGGGATTTTGAGCTGTTCTTTGCATAAGAAGAAGCATTAAGAGAACAGCCGGATGTCCCTGTTAAAGTGTCATCCACCAGCCAGTGGAAAAACATCCCTACAGTTTGCTATCCCAGTGGCCAAGCCCTGTTCAGTCTCACTCAAAAGGCTCATGAATGTCCTTACAGCTTTCATGCAGGACAAGATAAGGAAAGTGATTGATAGATTCTCTCACTTAGATTTCCCCTCTCACTGGGACCACCTGCCAGCAGGAAACCCAGCCACTAATTGTTCTCAGCATAACTGAATTAGTGTAGATGGGGTCCTTTGAATGGCGGGCTTAGTCAGCTGCCTGTATTAGGTCAGGAGCAGGTACTCTCCTGTCTGTACCTGTCAGCCAGGCTATTTCTGAACACATATCCAGTGCTCTTTCAAAAGAGCATTAGACCTGTACATATAAAGAGCCTGCCTAAGACCGATAAGAACCTCAGAAAGTGCTGGCCAAGAATTAGGCAAGCAAATGCCTCTGCAGCAGCGACATCTCTGGTGTCTCCTACAGCCCAAACCGATATGGCCACACTGAGCAGCATTCAGTGATGGGGGGTGGGGGGTGGCGGTGGTGCTCGCAGCTCCAAAGTGGCTAGGAACTGGGCACATCCCAATTCCTGACCACATCACCAGCTTCCTATTGATCAAATGTACTAGGTTGTATCCTTGGCAAAAATTATGGTGGGACAAGAGGGAAAACACAATGTTAAATTTCAAAGTGCTGATGTTGACTCTGCTGTGAGCTGGAAACGAGACAAAGACAGTGGCATGGGAAAGGCTAGGAGGACATATTGGTTTCCTGGTTAGGGGGATATGAGGAAGAGCCCTACCCTGTTTCCCCCAAAATAAGACATCCCCTGATAATAAGCCTAATCGGGCTTTTGAGTGCATGGCAATAAGGCCAAGTGCTTATTTCAGGGTTCAAAAAAAAAATAAGACAGGGTCTTATTTTCAGGGAAACACGGTAACTAAGGCTCTTGAAGAGGAAGGGTAGACTTGGGGATATTCCAGAGAAGATTGTCGCATTACATTTCTTCCTGCTCAGTTGTAAGATGGTTACTCAAAAGTAAGTCCCCTTAGGTAATAAGGAAGCTTAGGACTGCAGACTTACTCAATCATTGTTTCTTCCCTTGGATCTTAGAAGAAGAAAGGAAAAATAACATGATTAAAAATATGAGAGGGCTTCTGGTGATCCAACCCCAGTGGGTGTTTGATCAACAAATTGTGATCTTTTATTTGGCTTTTGTGAGCTTCAGGACAAAATGTGTGATTCTGTTGGCTTTTAACTCTTTCTTTTTCAGTTGAATGTAATGTTTGTATATTTTATATTTTTTAGACGTGGAGCTGTCCATTCCTTCTAGAACAGATCAAATTATAAATGCAAATCAGTCAACTTTCTCAGAGAGGGGAATGTTGTTGCTGCTACCAACGCTTTTGAACATCCTGGCTTTTTCACTGCCGATAAGTGAATTATCTCGAGGCATGTTCTCATGCAAGGCAGGAGATGCTGGGAAACAGAATTAGTCCAAGCTGCTTGTGAACAAGATAAGAGGTTTTGCTCTATTGCCTGCAGGACAGTTCAGCTATTGGATGGTGTGCGTAGGCAGTGGTGTCACATTGCCTGTGTGAGGCTATACAAGTCAGAGATGTGTGTGTCATAAGAGAGCAGGGCTTTCAGTTGCACATCAGTGTAAGATGGACAAATGTGGGACAAAAAGGTTGGATCATCTAGAATGGTGGAAAACCGTGGAGTGGTTTGCAGTATAAGCAGATGTACCTACTCATAGATGTGTATGAAGAAAGGATCTGTGTCACTGATGTGCTATGTCTATCTCAGAGTGCACCAGAGGATATAATGACTATCGTGCCAGTCTGTGGTCATAAGACATATTTTTGGCATATATCATGAAACCAAGGACACCATGGGGATAATAACATCTAGTGTGTTGACTTTATTGAGCTAATCTATATGATTAGCTATATGAAGTAGTTTTGATTCTTGAAAATGCTACATAATATTTAGATATAGATGGGAGATTTCAGCATTCAGAAAACCGCAGCATTCATGTGCACCACACACGAGAGATGTGTGAGCCTTTTAAGGTCTCTCATACATTTTTCCTTTGTTGAGTTTGCTGCCTGTAGTATAGGAACAGGTCTATCTAAGAGAAAAGGCATGTTACATGACCAATTATGCATCGTTTTTGACCTGTTTCTAGGACAGTCTCTTTTGCCTTCCAGAACAGTGGTGGAAGTCTCAAACAGCCTTCCCTGACCTGATGCAATCCCAAACCTATCTGGTGCTGAGAATAAGTTAGCCCTTACTTCCCTGGGAAGGTGCTTTGTGAGGAAGAGAGGCCATCACAATCACAATGTCTCTCCTGGTTTGGCATTTGAGGATCATGACAGGGCTTCATTACTGAATGCCCTTCTTTCAGGTATCTCCATTAAGATACCCTAGCAAATTCTAAACTAGTTCTCTTTGATGTCAACAGTCTTGAACTATTTTTCCTTCTCTTCACTGCCCCTCCTGCTATGATTTTATCAGCTCTCATTATGTTTTATCATTGCTTTAAAAAAAAAACATATCTGAGCCAACACCTTTTTTAAGAGCAAAAGAGCAGCCCAGAAAATTAAAGGAAAACGTCATTTAACTTACCCTATTTAAATCACATTATATAAGATTGCAGTATGTTTCCTGAGTATTGGTTACAAGGGAAGCTAAAGTAAATCCAGTTAGACCTTTCTTCCGCTTGGCATCCTCTGGATGTGTTGGGACAGGAATTGCCAGAATTCCCAAGATTCTTGAAATTTCCTTCCAACATATCCAGATGATGTCAAGTTGGGGAAGCCTGACTTAGCTGGACACTTTTGAAAGACACTCTGGGCCATTTCCCTGTGTGATTCCAAGGTTGTTCTCTCTTGTTGTAGTGCTTAGAAAAAAACACAAACTGAATAAATGATTCTGAGAAGTGTGGCAGAGAGCTTCCAACTACAGCTTCTGTTCTTTAGCATGTTTGCTTTGCTTGAACATGTTTGGTGGATCCCAACTGATCTAAGCAGTGGAGAGTGGGGGATGGAAATTTTTGATTTTCTGAATGAGACAAAAGGAGACAGGACAAGGGGTGGAGCTTCATGGCCATATCTATCCTTGGTACTCATTAGATTCCAGATTCACCTTCAGCTTATCCAGCTGAAAGATGTCAAAGGTCTGTGACTTTGGACCAGTACAGGTTTCTGCTTAATGCAGCATCTTAGATGCATATATTCCACAGGTTTGTAAACTAAATTTCCTTTCTCTTTTCACAGCTTGTGGCGGTTGGACAGTTCCGGATCTTCAAGGAGCCCCTGGGTTTTGTAAAGTTGCTAGAATGGGTGAGTCCACCATACTAGCACCCCTACAAGTCAAGAGGAGTCTTGTCTAACTCCTGTCTTCATCCTGCTTAGAATTAAGACAGATGCTCCAGAGATGACAGTGTTTGCTCCAGAGATGACAGTGTTTGCTTGTTCCTTCTCCCAAAGTTGCATCCATCTCTTAAAGGTGGAGAAGCTTTGCTTTCTTTGGCATCTGATCAGTTATAGTCTGCTCCTGAGCCCTGGCTGGGCTCCAGCTGCATGTGAAGCCAGGACTAGGGCTGAGAGATAAGCTCCTGGGTGCTATTCCCAGCAGGATTTTACTGCTTAACATTGGATGGTCTCACGTGTGGATGAAGTGTCTCACTCCCCCCTGTGCTATCTCCAGAATTACTGGGGTTGCCAACCATTCCTAGCCTAGACCTTACAAGAATGGGTTGGAACACAGCTTGTTTGCTGAAGCATTGAACCAGGTCAGACAGACTATTCTTCCAATCATCTGGAAATTCTCCCCGTCACAACCACTGTGACCATAGCAACCTAGCGCTCTCTCTCTCTCTCTCTCTCTCTCTCTCTCTCTCTCTCACACACACACACACACACACACACACACACACACACACACACACACAAAATATCACACCGCAGTTAAGAACTTACTGTCCTTGAGTTCTTGCTGAATTAAGTGTTTTTGTAAATACAGTATTAAAATGTGCTTGCTGTGCAGGTGCCATCATGTCACCTGTTACAGAAACTAGGGGAAATGCTTGAAACTATGGCTGTTGACTACAAGGTTGAATCTGCAACTTTCCTATCCTGTCCACCTATCTGACCATTGCTTCCCACATAAACATGCATACACAATTAAGCCAGACTGAAACTGGTTACTACTTGGAAAAGAGGCCATTGAGAAAAAAATTTTTAAAAGGGCAATGCAAACCACTTCCATTTTGCTGCCAAGAAAACTGTACAGTGTGGATATGGCTATGCAAGACATCAGGAGTTGAACACAACTTGAGGAAGCTTTTCCAATTGTTCCCCAGTCCTAGTCTGACACTCGATTATATCCCTTTAGACCTCATTACAAATCCACAGTTGCCGGAATGAATGCATATTAAGCAATAATCATAAAAGCCAGGGTTATATAGCAATTAAACTGTTGGGATTGGAGACACTTGGGTCTACTCTAACTTCAGGCAAAGAACCACCTTCTTCAGGTCACTTTCTCTCAACTCAATCTCACAGAGTTGTTAGGAGGAGAAATGGGAGAAAATCATGTTGCGTACACCACCTTGCGGAAAAGTAGGATATACCGTATTTTTCAGAGTATAAGACGCACTTTCCCCCCTCCCCCCAAGAGGCTGAAACTTTGGATGCATCTTATACTCCGAATGTAGCTTTTTCGAAGCTTTTTTTCAGCCGTAATGAGGCGCTAGTGAGTGAAGCGATCTTCCGCGCTTCGCCTGCTTTTCTCATTGCTTCTCTCTCCGACGATCAGCTGTCCTTTAGAAGCTGTTTTTTATTCCCAACCAGGGGATAAAAAGCGTGCGTGCACACTCAAAACCAGCGAACTAATGCACTGAAACTGACCAGACTAAGGATGCTAGCCAGATGAATACCTGGTAGGCAAAATCCCCCCCCCTATTTTCCTCCCCAAAAACTAAGGTGCGTCTTATACTCCGGTGCATCTTATACTCTGAAAAATACGCTAACTACAACAAATGAATAAATGTCAACATGGCATAAATCTGAGAGTCAACTGGAGTTGGAAAAAGTAGTGCTCTACATTAGAAGTTGAAGTGACGATTCTAGACCATTAAAGCAGATTATAGAGAATAATATCCAAACATATAGGCAAACAAGCTACCGGTAGTAGTTTCAAACATCTTTTTGGACATAATGACAGAAGTGCCAATTTCCCCCCCCCCCTTCCATTACAAAGAAACAGCAAGTATTTTAGACCACACACAATGAAATCTAAAATAAAACCAGACTTTAGAAAAATCAGGAGCAGTCAGGGCACTTGAGATGGAAAATTCAGATGCTTCCCCTAATTAACTGAGAGCACACTCCATAGGGAATCTGCCTGTTTTATTGCAACGTTGGTAGCTATATTAGAACACAATAAGAACTGGAATGTGTGCAGGAACATTGGTTGGTGCCCAGAATAAGTATCTTCTCTATATCTCTCTGTGCCTCTGAAACCTGGTAAACAGGGTTTAGGCCTCGTTAGTATTCAAATTAGAGATTTCGAGGAATGCCCAGGGCGGCAGGCTAGAGTGGAAAATTAAAACACTCTGTAAGCGGCACCAATTCACTTCTATATTGCTGCCTCCAGAATGTGTCCATGAAGTCACAATGAGCCAAACTGATTTGGAAAAGAACTTATCTTTTGATGTTATGCTATTGTATGGTATCATCACAAGTTGTTATATCAAGATACCAGTGGAAACTAACACTGGGCCAATAGGAATTACATTTCCACTGCAGCGGTGGATCTACTCAGAAGTAAGTCCAGCTGAAATTCAGAAGAATTACAGCCCTTATCTGAAATATTAAGACAGTCCATTTATTTTTATAAAATATAGGTTAACCACCAAGAATGTAGGATAACAAAGTCACTCAAGTTAAACAAAACACACACCAAAAAACCCCCAATATCCAATTTAAAAAAATTGAGTTTGGAGGATTGAAGAGAAAGGAAGGAGGAAAAAGAGTGCTTTATAGATAGATAAAGGGGCGGGGGGGTGTGTCAAAATGAGGAGCTTTAGACTCTTCCCCTCTATCATACATGGGCTGTAATATCTCAGATAACCATTGGATGGCAGCCAAGAGTTAAACTTCTTATGCTCTCATTGCTGTCATCTAATGACTGAGCAGATCTTTGCGGCTCAGATACAGGTGGTTTACTTTTTCCCTTTCTCCCCCCCCCCCCAAACCCCAATAGCTAAGCACATTAAAATAGCTTTCTCCTTACTGCCTTTCCAATAGGTTAGGCTACAGTTCTCACAGTGCCTGGCGATTATGGGCCTTGTGTTACAATATATCTGGAGAGCTCCAGGCTCATGAAAATTGCTTTGTACAATTATTTTGGCATTAAACTTAACCTAATTATTTCAATTCCTGTATAAGAACATACCCATTATGAACATTTCCTTTTGGTATCATCAGTAACACACACACACACACACAAAGAAAATTTATGAACATAATTTTGAACAGGGAAGCCATTGATGGGATGGGACACAACTGCAAATATAAGACCCTTGTGGTTGAAGCCATCCTGGATTTTGGAAGCTGAAAAATATGATTCCATATGACCTGGGCAGTTTGGGATATCTTTTCCTGGGAAATTCTGGAGGTCAGATATTCCCTACTGGATAGAGCAGAGGTGGGGAATGATGGCCTCTTTATGACTTGGCTGGTTCGGGAATTCTGGGAGTTGAAGTCCACAAGTCATAAAAGGGCCATTGTTCCCCACCTCTGGGGTAGAGCAAGGATTCCAGCCTGTGGAGCCAATGGGCATGTTTGGATATGCAGGTATTTTCGGAACAGTGGTTACCATGGGAGATATGGCCAGACCCAAACACTTGCATCTACTAAAAATCAAAGGAAGAACTTGCCTGCAGCCCTACTCACCGTCCCATTTTATAAGAATGCCTCTGTCATTGCAAATACGGCTTATGCTTAAGGCATGCTTTGCTCTGCAACATACAGTACAGGCTTCCAATTTTGAAAAAAAAAATGGATTAAAAAAAAAGGTTAAATGTAATAGTCAGTTTGTTGGGCTCAAAGAAATATGTTGTGCAGATTGTTGCCTCCAGGACATCTTATGGAACATGTAGTAAATAGACACAGGGATGGATCGGGACTAAACCCTTCTCTCAGCATAGCCTGCAGCATACCAAGACCTCAAAGCCGGATTCCTCTGGTTGTTCTTTCTTAGATGCATATCCTGGCCTCAGAGGCTTTAAATAAATCCTAAATCCCTTTATCTGTCAGGTTCACCAGCACTTCTTAATCCACTTTTTATTATGTATTTTGCAAAGACTAGTCTGGAAGTACATTTGCACTGTGATTTGTGAAGTGCTCCGAAGTCCTGCCTATTGGAGACCCCAGCAGATTTCCCTGCATTACTTCGCTATTTTGCAGTGGTGCACCCCACATTTTTCTAGGTAAAGCTTTCCGTGGCACTTGCAAACTCAGGAGTTGTGTGTCTTGACTGTGACCAAGCTTCTTTTTCCTAGCCAGCCTCACAGTTGTCTGCAGTGGGGCGTGTTGGAAAAAAAGGTTGACATACTACTTTCAAATGGCACAATCTTCCACTTGTGCCCCAAGATTGAATTGCAAGCTTAGTTGAAACTGTCTCTGAGTTAGTAAACTTGAACTACCTTAAGACATGAACTTCACACCAAGCCACGCAAATAGCTTAGAAACTCAGGGGTGCACACATGCACACACAAAAAGATGAGCTCTGCATTATCTTGAACCAGTTTCTCACCATTTGCATTTATTTGTCTACCGGACCTCTAGTAAACTTGTTCTGTCGCATGGACCCTTCTGCCCTATCAGTATTCCAAGGGAGAATGTTACCCCAGCACAAAACCATCTGGTGGAAGGGAATTCTGGTAGGGGGGATTTCAAATCAGATTAACGAGGACTGTGCACATTCAATAGATACTGAGTGCCGTACAATGGAATGGAGGATCCAGGAAAAACAACCCCAGCCAGCTGGCTGGAACCCTGAATAGCATGCTGTTCCTTTTTATTGCAGTTCTTTACTTGCCCTCTGCCTTTGGAAGTCATTTCATTAAAGGGATTTAAGCTCCTCACAATCTAATTCATAGCGGCATAATTTAAAAGCCTTCCAATATAGCAATCACCCATATAGCAGGTCTTTAAAGCAGGGATCTCTGCTGGCTCTTCTGCTCTGTGGGCTGAGCCCAGGCAGGAAATGGTGGCTCCCTGGGTGGTAGAGAGCAAAGTGGGTCAGGGCTGGGTTAATATCTAGTCCCTCCCTGATTAGATGCTGGGAGGAAGAGATTAAGAGAGGGATAAGGCACGGTCTCCCCTACCCTCGTTCTCCAGCTCTTCCTATGGCAAATTTTGCTCTAAAAATATCTGTGATCACACAGTGATTTCTCAGCTGATCCATGATGACAGTAAACCAAATGCCTCCTACCACCCACCCCCCATCCTAAGCAAAGGCTAAGATGATCCCTTCATCTGCCGGTTTTCTTCCTAGAGTGCCCCCTGCTGGCCCAAGTGAACCCAACAGCATTTATATCCCCACCCCACCCCCGCGCACTATTGCTCTGGAAGACTGAAATAGCCTGTGACTCATATGGGTGCAGGCATTGCTCATTGAGAGGTTGCCTTGCTAGAAAAAGAGATGCGTTGGCATCAACTGAAAGAAAGGGCCACATATGACAAAAGAATGTGCTTTGTAGAGAGGTAAAATCTTTTGAAGTCACCAAATTGGGGTCATAAAGCGTTTCAAAAATATATTTCCACACAAAGCGGCACAAGGTTCAGCAGAATACAGCGCCATATGCCTCAGCTCAAACATACGGTACTTCAAATTGGCTTGGAGAAATGATGGGTGCTTAATGCCTACTAATTTTCGTTTCAAGTCCCTAGTTCTCATTGAGGTAGGAAATCTGCAACTGGCTTTTACAACTGGGCGATGCCATATTAGGCAATTTCTGTATACCAAAAATTGTCATAGGCATAACAGCGGAAGCTGTATAACATAGGATTAAAAAAATTGAGATGAAATTAAACTCTTCTGAATTCTACAAACTCCACCCATGGCTTATGATTCATTTCTAATCATGTAAAAACATACAGTATAACTAGCTTAACATGTATTTCTTCACTCCCATATTTGGAGTGGAAGTAGTAAGCTAAGAGACCTCTAGAATAATAGGAGACTAACATTTTTTAATGTTTTAAATGTCTGTCTCATTTAACAGACAAAAATAAAGCAATGATATACAAGAAAATATAGTGATTAAAATTATATAAAACTCTTCAAAGAAAAAAATTACATTGTGTTAGGATGAATCCACAACTACTGCAGTCCTTTCATATATTATTAAACCTAGACAATATAGCCTTCACCAAATTAAAGTTCCAAGACTCCTTCATTGGAATCTATATTTTTTTTTATTATATAAATTTGATGAATGCTTGCAATATAGTAGAGCAATTGCCTGTAACTTTTCAATGTTGTTTTTTAACTGAACTGCAATAATTGTTCAAAATGTAGTCCTTTTAAAATAAAAATTCAAATTAGATGCTAATCCTTATTGAGAGGAGAAAGTAGTTTGAGGGGATTCTGACTAGGGAAAAAAAGAATTATAGAAAAAAAGATTAAGTACCATCCACTCTTGTTTGAAGCCTGCTAAATCTGTTTCTATTTTTTTTAAAAGGTTTGTTTGAGAAAAATATTGCATGTGTTTTTATTATAATACAGTAGTTTGTCCTTCAGATCCTTGAGTTAGTCAATCCAACCGGTTGGTTTAAAAAAAATTCATACTAAAGAACTAAAATATTTAAATATGCAATAGTAAAAAATTATTATATCTAAGAGCAGTTTCACCATTTTCACCACCCAAATTCTTGCAAGCAAAAAAAATCTCAGGAAATTTTATTCTACCCCCTCCCCCCGCGTGCCTTTCTATGTCATGAGCTATTAATGGACTGTTCAGTTGACCAATCATGGAGGACAAACGCCAGCAACCAATCCATGTCTCTGCCAAATCTATCTATATCTATCTATCTATCTATCTATCTATCTATCTATCTATCTATCTATCTATCTATCTATCTATCTATCTATCTATCCATCCATCCATCCATCCATCCATCCATCCATCCATCCATCCATCCATCCATCCATCCATCATCTATCAATCATCATCTAACAGAGCTCACAAAACATGATCTCATCTTAACCTATCACTCTAAGGAACCAGGATAAGGTACCAATGAGAAGCCATCTACCTCCAGGTTCCAGCATTTTAACTAGATCACTAGGCCAGAAATTAATTGGCATGTTTGTGGGAAAGGTCTTTAAAATATTTGGGTGGCAGGGAACTCAACATCACAAGTGTTTAATCTTGCAAATATAATTAGCATTACAGTAATGACATCTTATAAAATTAACTTATTCAATACAGAAAGGTACTTAAAAATCCAGATTTAATATTTCAAACAAAATATTTCATAAAAAGTCAACACAATGAAAAAATCAAGCTATTTTTTTCAAAACCTTCCATTAAGTTATTTTCAGGAAACTTCAGTTCTCTAATGTAGCAAATAACTTCCATTGCATTTTTTTTCAGGAGTGTATAACATTTTAACGTGGCCACTAAATATCCGTGAAATCTGTACCATTTTGTAATATCGTCAGCCTTTTTGCTTGCCTGGTGCCACACTTCTGATATGTAGCACAATAAATAGGATTGTTGCTGAGTAGATTTCCAAATTTCCTGTGAATGTCACTCACATTTGCTCCCCTTTTCTTTTTCTCCCCAGTTCTTTTCCATTTTTGCATTTGCGACGTGTGGCAGCTACACTGGACAATTCCGCCTCAGCGTCAATTGTCCCAAGAAAAATGAGAGCAAACTCAATATAGATGTGGAATTCTCCTACCCCTTCCGGTGAGTTAAGACTTAGTTGGGGCTGTTCAGTGAAGAAACTGTAAAGAAACTGCTGGTGGGCAAAGGTTTACATGCAAGATGCTGTTTATGGACAAGAACACAGCACATTCCAGAAATAAGCAAGCTACCAACCAGTGGCCTGCACTTCTGGCTTTGACAGTCAATGTCCAACACCGGGTAGAACTTTGGGATTCCCAAAATGCCAAGCAGGGTCAAACTAGGTTACTACGTGGAAGACCATCAAGGAATGTTTGTAGGCCAACAAATATCCAAGAAGAAAGGAATGACAAACCACTATTTATTGCTGCCAAGAAAACAATAGGACACTGGAAGTAGGGTCAATACAAAGGGAATGTTATCTTTTCTGGATAAAGGACAGAAGACAAGTTTGAACTCCTGATATATACGTGGATGGGTGGTGGGTAGAGGCATGCACGTATGCATGTCTGTGTGTGTGCTTTTTCAACAGTCATGCAGAGAAACCCAAGGAGCCCATTAGCAGAGCATATGGTAATGGACCTCCACAATTGTTAATCCTTAACTTGTTGCATTGAGGACTATACTTACCCTGAACCTTGAGGAGCCATCCACTGTCATGGCTAATAGCAACTGCTACCGTGAAGTAGATTCCATTATGAATTTTGCTAATCACTTTTTCATAATCAGGGTCTAATCCTGTAGCAGTAATCCCCATGGTTTTGTTTCTCCTGAAATTAGTTCTTAAGAATATGGTCTTGATTTCATATGTACTGAGAAAGGATGAAAAATCTTTGTGGTCCTCCTGTAGTATTAGGCAGCTTTCCTTAATCATATAACACTTCCCAAATGGGATGCTGGGAACTGTAATCCAACCCAATAACATCTATCTGGTTCAGTGTAACCAACGTTCACCCATACTGGCTGCCTTTTTTCTGTGAATTCCTGTTACAGATTCTTTTCTCTCTTCTCCAGGCTCCACCAGGTGTATTTTGATGCTCCCACCTGTAAAGGAGGCGAAGACAAGGTTTTCTTGATTGGAGATTACTCTTCCTCTGCTGAATTCTTCGTCACCATTGCAGTCTTCGCCTTCCTTTATTCTCTAGCTGCGATTGTTGTCTACATCTTCATGCAGGATAAATACAGGGAGAACAACAAAGGTCCCATGATTGTGAGTACAGTTATAGGATGATAGGATTGCACAAGCTATTTCGGCACATGTGTCACACCTGATACTAGCTCCCTTTGAATTAACCTCAGGAGGGGGAGTTGCTTCTGAAGAGGACACCTAGAATGGCAAGCAGGCATTTGGAAAACCTTCCAAATCCATTGGGAAGGATCAAACATCATCCACCATTAAATAATAACTTTACATTCAGCATGCCCTCACCTGATTGAATAAAGAGTGCCTTTTGAATGCCCTGTTTTGTGTACCAAAATATTAGATGTTCATTAGGAACAGGAAGTTAATTGATGATAGCACGAGGCAGGGTGTCTAAAGTACCGTATTTTTCGGAGTATAAGATGCACCTTTTTACTCCCCAAAAGAGGGTGAAAACTTGAGTGCGTCTTATACACCGAATGTAGCCCCACCCAGCCACCCCCACCCTTTGGCCTCTGCCTCCCAGCAATTTACCTCCTTGCAGCAAACATTGCAGAGCCTGATTAGCAGAAGCAATTGATTATGGCCTCCCGACCATCAGCTGAGAGGCTGCAAGCAGGCCCACAAAATGAAAGTGAAACTAGAACTGCAAGGAGGCAACTTGCTGGGAGGCAGAGGCAGCATTTTATTTTCTTGTGCAAATCAGACTGCTGAAACTGGATGCAAGGAGGTAAGTCAATAACCATAAATGTCTATAGAATGTTCAAATTATTAGACTTATTTTTTACAGACTGCTTTATTATTGTTCTAGACAACCTAACAAAATGAAGAAGTTTAAAATAAATGCTTGATCTGAAATGGCCCTGTTTTAGTATGAAAATAAGGCAGCTGAGTTAAACCCTTACTTAGTCATGTTTGGAGTAGATCTATTTAAATAATTGGGAGGAGTTAGTGGGACTACATTTAAGAAAACTTTCTGGCATTAATATATTGCCATAATGTACATTTCTCCAATTCTTTGCTATTTCTATGGGTCAGGCACACATGCACAGAAATACACAGCAAACAGTGTATATCATCTGTACTGTTTGCTGTTTGCTGGGAGGCAAATTGCTGGGAGGCAGAGGCAGATTTTTTCCCCCTTGTTTTCCTCCCCCAAAACTAAGGTGCGTCTTATACTCCGGTGCGTCTTATACTCCGAAAAATACGGTATGTTGAACAAAATAAATATTACATGATGGGTTCTTTATTTATTTTGAATACTGCCATAGTGCTATAGTTTTGCATACTACAGGTAGTCCTCGACTTACAACCACAATTGAGCCCACAATTTCTATTGCTAAGCAAGACATTTGTTAAGTGAGTTTGCCCCATTTTATGACCTTTCTTGCTACAGTTGTTAAATGAATCACTGCAGTTATTAAGTTAGTAACATGGTTGTTAAGTGAAACTGGCTTCCCCATTGACTTTTCTGCTTATCAGAAAGTTGCAAAAGATTGTCACATGACCCCGGGATACTGCAGCTGTCATATATGAATCAGTTGCCAAACGGTTGAATTTTAATCACGTGACCAACGGGATGCTGCAACAGTTGTAAGTGTGGAAATGGTCATAAGTCACTTTTTTCAGTGCCATTGTAACTTCCAATGGTTACTAAACAAACTGCTGTAAATCGAGGACTATCTATATACCGTATTTTTCGGAGTATAAGATGCACTTTTCCCCTCCCTAAAAGAGGGTGGAAATGTTGGTGCGTCTTATACACCGAATACAGCCATTTTTGGCCTCCCGAAGCTCCACCCCGTGCAAAAACGGGTGCGCAGAGGGATTGGGAGGTCTGCAGAGTGCTCCTGGGAGCTGGGGGAGGGCAAAAACGCCCGTTTTTGCAAAAAAATGGGCAAAAAACGGCCCGTTTTTCACAAAAACGGGGTGGGCAGACGGTTTGGGAGGTCTGCAGAGTGCTCCTGGGGGCTGGGGGAGGGCAAAAACTTTTTTTTTCTTACCTCTTCGAAATCTTGGTGCGTCTTATACACCGGTGCATCTTATAGTCCGAAAAATATGGTAGTTTTATCCTACTGCTGACCCATTGCAAGCACAAGTGTCAGGTGGGGGCTCCTCCAAGGTTTGTGAAACCAATTTTTACTTACCATCAGGGTCTATTATTTCAAAATAATGGCTTATCTGAGACCACCTAATGATCTTCTAGCTGAGGTGAAATTTAAATAATCAATTAGCCAATTTAAAATCTTGGGCTTCAGTGACAGACCTGACTTGACCATTAAGTTGCTGAGCCTTCACCCTCATCCTTCACCCTTCAGCGACAGATAGCCACTATCCGCAAAGTCTTCTACCTATACTGAATTAGGGTTAGGGTGTGCTGGGAGGGCATGGCAGGATCTTGGTTCTGGATTTCAAGAGAGGCTTGTGATATTCACTGACAAGATCCCCAGAGGTTTACTGTTCTTCATACATTGGGTAATCTGAGAGGGCTGTAAAGCACTGTAAAGCGGTATATAAGTCTAAGTGCTATTGCTATTGCTATCTTTCCTATAACCTCATTGGGGTTTTTTTCTTCTTGCTGCAGGATTTCGTTGTCACAGCTTTTTTTGTGTTCATGTGGTTGGTGAGCTCTTGCGCTTGGGCCAAGGGGCTTGCAGATGTCAAGGAGGCCACTGACCCTGATAACGTGATAGAAGGCATGCCTGTGTGTGAGGAACCAGAGGTCAAATGCAAGGAGGAATATGAGCCCATCACTTCTGGCCTCAACACTTCTGTGGTAGGTCCTCCAGCTTACTGTCATAAGAATATGATTAGAGTGTAGATAGGATTTTCATATAGGGTCTATTCCTGGAGGCTGAACATGCATTTTATAGTTGTGTTTCTTAGCTTTCTTTGACTATAGCTTTGCAGTATCTGTTTTGTGTGTGTGTGTGTGTGTTTCCATATGTTTTCTATATTTTCAAAGAGTTCATTTGTACTTCTGGCTTTCAGTTAATGAACTCTGTACCAGGACAAGTTTGTTGTTTACATGGATGTGTTGGTGTTTTGTGCATCTTTATCTGTTGCTTTATAAAAATGCCTGTGTGTCTGAACTTGGGGTGATGTCTCTACTGGTAAGTGTCTTACAATGAGCCAGTTTCAAGGAAACAACCTTAATTGTTGTGTTACACAAGTGTCATATTACCATTTGCTGATCTAAATCAGATCTACTTGTTATCAAATAAATCCCACGATTCTGTTTTCTGGTCTAACTCATAGCCAGACATAATCCTTTTGTTTCAGAATGCTACTAGATAAACTTTTATTGTGCAATCCATCCTGCCTCTTTCTTTGAATTTTGTGAGAGACTCCAGGTGAGGTTATCTCCTGTTTATAGCCCTCTTGTATTTTCTCATCACTTCTTCTATCCTTCTTCATGTGCACACATGCACATGGCCATTAAGAAGAAAACACTCGTTCCACAGGACAGAATAAGCTGCTCCTCTGTTGAACTACTTCTGAAGCTGACTTTTAGAATTCCAGTTTGGTTTTGCCCATATGGCTGCCCTATCCTGAGAGTAAAACTGCTGCATTCTGTTTGCATATCTATTCATGACTAAGCACTAATGACTAAACACAACTGCACAGCTCAAACTAATGGGCTTTTTTAAAATTGCTGTTACAACCAGATAACTTTTGAGGTCCTAGGGAGCTTCTCAGTAGTTTTCCGGTGAGATTAATGGAGATTAGTTTAAAATTTATAATTTTATAAAACATTTAAATTGACATTTTTACAAAAAGTGCTTAATTGTTAGATAATATTACATAGAAACTACAAGGCAATATAAGCATTACATAAAAACTATAAACTTTTTAAAAGAAACCTTACCCATATGGTAAGAAAAAAATGAAAAAGACCTGATATTAATTTAGGTTGGGGGGGGGGGAAGAAAAGTCAAAGGAGAAAAGAGCAGAGAAAACAAACAAAAAACACAACTAAGCAAAATTAAAAACTCAATCCCCTACAAACCTAAATGCAATTTACTTCTAAATATATAGAGAATAAACCATTTAAAGGAGAGAGAAAAAGGAAACTATAATATTCAAATAATATTAGTTCAATTTCATCATTATGATTCAGTTTTTGGACAATTGATTAAACCTACGCCATTCAGAATCATATTGTCCAGTTTGGCCTCTTCTTTAATACAAAGCTAATCTGACAGCTGAGATTTGATAAATTTTATCGAACCACCCTTAGAATCTGGTACACAAGCAATCTTCTATGAGTGCACAATTCCCTGCAAACTTAATAACATTTAACCCTGTTAATTAATTACTATATGTTTTCAGAACAAAATTGTGTTTTAGATAGGCTTTGTAATCTGGAGGAAATAGGAAGGCATAGACAAATTCAACTATATTTATCTTACTCCACTGGTTCTTAAACTGGGGATAATTATCCCTAAGGCAGGGGTCCTCAAACTTGGCAACTTTAAGACTTGTGGACTTCAACTCCCAGAATTCTCCAGCCAGAATTCTCCAAAGACCTCTGCCCTAAGGGGATAATTTGGGCCTATTCTAGGGTACTGCAATGGAACAATTTGTAATTTATTGTTTGTGAGTCGAGTTGTAAGTTTGGAACTATCCCACTATCCCGGCCCAGATGCTTGTATTAAACAACGTGTGTGTGTGTGTGTGTGTGTGTGTGTGTGTGTGTGTGTGTGTGTGTGTGTTTGTTTGTTTGTTTGTTTTATAGGGGAAGTGACATTATTTGAGACCAGGAAAAGGGATATGGTAATTGCGCCAGTTTAAGTACTGTCTTATCCACTAAAAATCATGACCCTCCCTTGCGCTTAAAGATAAGAAGAGGGGGTGATGTTATTTAACTGGGTGGTCCCAGCATTTTTCAATTTCTTTTTTAGTGATCCATGATTGCAGAAACTTTGAAAAAGACATAGATATAAGCTAATTCAGAATTAGGATTTTTCTTTGCAGTTCCTTCAGTCTGTGGATCAAGTTATTGTTTGGCCTATCTCTATTGTCAGTGTGCAAGGGGGCACAACAGCTGCACAGAATAAAAGAGTTGGACGGTGCCACTTCCTAAATTAAAATTAAAAGAGATTGAGAGTTGGCTTTAAGACAGTGTTTCTCTGGGTCCTGTCAGCCAAGTAATATCAGGTGGCGGGGACCAAGACACATGCCTTCTCTACCATTGGCTCTGCCCTCTGGAATAGCCTCCCTAAAATTAGGATGGCCCTGATCCTGCTGGCCTTTCAGAAGGCCCTGAATACCCGACTATGTGCCTCAGCCTGGGGTCCCAAATCTATGAAGGGCCCTGTTTCCTGGTTATATTGGCACTGATTATGATATCTCTTGGCTGCTATTTGTATTTAACTTCTTTTTTTGTATTGCATTTTAACTGTTTTTATGATTGTTTGTTGCTCAGAGTCATTGTTTTGAGATGGGCTTCTATACATAACAAATAAACAAACCAACGAACGAATGAACGAACGAACAAACGAATGAATAAATAAATAGCCTTCCTGTAACTGAGAGTCATTATTTTGCATCACTGGGATAATAAAGGACAAGTCATGACAATTTTCAGTATGATACATGGCTCCCCACAGTTATTTTTCCTCAGGATAAAATATCCAGCATCCACATCCTTCCATCTACTCTAGTATAGGTTTCTGTTGCCTGGATAGTTCATGTTGTTCATCCTAGTACTCATCCTACTTTGTGGGAATCTTTCTTAAAATATAGGATCCGAAACTGTACCTAGCACTTGAGTTAGGTCTGAGTCTGACCAATGAAGAATGAAGCCATTATTCCTCAGGGTTATTATATGCTTGCTAGATTAGTGTGGTTGCTGAGCTATTCGTCTTGAATGCTCCATGCAGTGTTTTTAACAGGTAAGGCTGTATATCCCCAGCTCTTTCATCAACTTACCTTCATGCTGTCCATAGGTTTTTGGCTTCCTGAACTTGGTGCTTTGGATTGGAAACCTATGGTTCGTCTTTAAAGAGACTGGATGGAGTGCTCCCTTCATGAAGTACCCACCAGCCCAGGAGAAGCAGCCAGCACCTGATACCTATGGAGATACCTACAACCAAGCTCCAGGATATGGACAACAGGACACATATGGGCAGCAGGGTGGCTACCAGCCTGACTACAGCCAGCAAGGCTATGGTCAGCAGGGAGACTTCGGCCAGCAAGGTGGCTATGTCCAAGGCGGGCCCACTTCCTTTGCAAACCAGATGTAGGCGGGTGAGTCATGGAAACATATGGGGAAATGGAATCGTGTAGTTGTTGCATATATTGTGCCGATCCATCCCATGTTATACGTGATAAGATTTTGCATGATAGGTTATGGTTCTGCTAGCCCTGTGGAGAAGCAAGGACTGATCTAAGGCTCTGCAGCCTGACCCCTTTGATCAAAGGAAATCTTATTTGGCTTTCTTCCCTCATGTTCAAATTTATAAGATTTCCACAGATATTGACAGTGCCCGAGGACAGGCTTTTATCTAAAGTTCTCAGAAGATGGAATTCTACATATGCTACCACACTCTACATTTTTTGTCCTTTGGCAGGACCATAGAAATTCATATAGATGTATGCAAATACATGAATTTTTTTTTAATTGAGCCTTGTCAGAATTATACTGGCAGATAAATTCTTTCATAATTAATGTTGCTCATAAACGTTCCAGTTCAGTAAATATAAGGATAGCAGTAGTTGAGTCCCAATTACCATATCTAACTAGAATATATGGTTTCTTTATTCTAGGTTTGTTTCAGCCCCAGTTACTCCTGTTTTGTGACTTGCCTGCCTAACAGGGTCAAATCCTCACAAGTCCAGTACCCTCACAGAGGACTACCAAAAGAAAATCCCCAGAACTTTCTAAGCTCAAACAATTCTCAGAGGAAAAATAACCATAAAAACTGGTTTAAAACCAATCATGTTTGAAATATAGAGTCTATTTATATGTGGCATTATTCAGTACAGTTTTGTTATAGAGATGTGATAAGCTATATATGTGCTCTGTAGCAGCAAAGACCATTCACTGTTTATCTGAGCTTGTCTGCATGCCATGCCATGTATCCTACAAATAAATGTGTAAGTTCTGTAGAAATATGTATCTGCTAAGTGGAAATGGTGGCTTGCATAGTGATATCTGTAGCTACTATTGATGTGAAGCAAGTAGTAACATCTGTACAGGTATGCAATAACTGGAAAATCTTTTATTATTCATTGTGATGTGTTAAGTCTCCATAACTGCCTTAGAATCAGCATTTGAGCACTTCCAAATGATGGTATACAGACTGATGGTGAGGTTCAACATGTCTTATACATTGTAAGCATCGTGCAAATAGGAGTCCAGCATCAGGTAAACACAGGTGACAGAGTCCGGTCCCGATCAAAGATCACAAGGAACATCTCTGTAGGAATCATTTATTGGCTTGGATTTTTGCTTGGATGTATTTGCGTACAAGCAATTTTTTAAAAAAAGAGAGAAATAAAAGAAAGCAGTAGATTTTTAAGAGCCATAGTGGCGCAGTGGTTAGAATGCAGTATTGCAGGCTACGTCTGCTGACTGACTGCCTGCAGTTCGGCAGTTCAGTTCTCACGGGCTCAAGGTTGACTCAGCCTTCCATCCTTCCGAGGTCGGTAAAATGAGGATCCAGATTGTTGGGGGTAATATGATGACTCTGTAAACCGCTTAGAGAGGGCTGTAAAGCACTGTGAAGCTGTATTTGCATACAAGCAATTTTTTTTTAAAAAAGAGAAATAAAGGAAAGTAGGGGATTTTTAGGAGCCATGGTGGCACAGTGCTATTGCTATTGCTATATTCTTTACGTCTGGGGAGAAATGAGCCAATAGCTGGATATGAGAGAATCCTAGATAATGATTCTGAAAGGATGAGGGGTATGTTAACAAGATTCATTATCTCTCTGATAAAGTACAAAAAGGGCTCCATTGAGAGACAGGAAACCAGTCTAAGATTCAATATTATGTAGCATGGTTCTGCATAGTGGTTAGTAGTAGTCTATGGGAAGGGTCAAAATCTGCAAAATGGCAGCCGTGGTATTGTGAACAAAGCTCTTCCCATTGTACTTGCATTAATATAGCACCTCTGTACAAAAGGTGTGGGGGCTCGATTATAACTCATTACCTATCATTTTGATACATACATATACACAGAGACTGAGGTTGTAACTTCAGGAGAGTTATATCTATGCAGAACAGTTTTAATAGTTCATGCAGCATGTTCAGCTGCATTATCCTTCTGCCTATCGTTTTGTCCCATTTTAGCTTTTGCAGCCCTGCATTTAGAGTTTGGACTTGTTACCACACAGTAAAATTGATCCATGCCCAGAGATTAAGCTCCCAAGTAGTGCAATAATTCAATCCATGACAGCATCTCACCACAGTTGCCCTTAGATTGTGCCTACACTAAAAGGAAATTAGTGTGGCTGTGCTCCCACAACATACTAAACCATAAACCATGGGTTATAAGCTGCAGTAGCTAATTAAAATTAAACAAGGTGTTGCCTGAATCAGATCAACTGTTAAGCTGTTGTTTATTTGGTTTAGCATGTTAAGTGAACACAGCCTTTGTGATATGTTAATTATGCTTAGATATGTTAATTATTCTTAGTAATCATAGTCCAACTGGTTAATTAGTTTTCAGCAGTAGTCCTGTCCCATTACATATTTAATGGTACCCAGGGATAACTGAAAAGGTGTTAGCTAACCTGGTCACTAACCCATAGGTGTTTACCTTTAGCCTTAAATTCAGTCTTACAAAGATTAAACTACCTCCACTCCATAGTCAGATTCAATTTTCAGTTTTCGCACAGCCACACAAGGAGTGAAAAATGAAGAGAAAAGGTGAGAAATCAAAGAAACAAAAAAAATCTCCAATCATTTTATCATGCTTTATCTTTTTTTTCCTCCCTTTTTGTTGTCTGAAATAAGGGGGGAATGACAGCTTCTTGGGCACAATAATGAGTCCACTGGTTGGGAGAAGAGAGATTGTGTTGCTAGTGGTGGGAGGACAGCAATTGGGAATAAAATGCTATCAAAAACTTGTGGAAAAGAAGTGAGTAAGATCAATGTCTGGGCTGTGAGATCTGCATACAGGAAATTTGCTAGTTTGCTTACTAGATACATTAACCCAAATGTTTCAGGTTCCTCTTGAACCCCAGACTTCATTTTGCAGTACCCGCTCTTACAAAATGTAGCTAAACTCTTTTTTCTTTCCAAGGGAAAAACATTTATGCTCTCCTCAGCTCATGGAATGAAGAAACCACTTCTCTGTATCGATCTTCTAAGCAGTGATAAGCAATTTATGGCACTCTGAATGTTACTCAAACATAACTCCCAATATCCCTAGAAAGCATAGCCAGAATAAGAACACTGGGACTAGTGTTTGGGACCATGTGGATGGCAACTGATTGCCTATCTCTGATAAAATCACATATTTTTATAATAGGTGTAAGTATATAAACAAAAAAAAGTTCGCGCTATATAATTATACAAAACTGTATCACGATTCTGTAAAAACCTGTATTTAAATTATACTGTGTGCAATTCATACCCACTGAATACCAACTTATTCACAGCCCAAGCTATATCAGGACCAGGATGCTAGAGTTTCCCCAATTAAAATTGACCACCTGATCAGTTACTCATGCTGCATCTGGTTTGTTTTGTCCTGCTAACAAATTCCCAGGGGAATTGTAGTTAACAAACCATCTAATTTCTTTTTGCTGCATGCCTAACTTTGCGCAGCAAGCAACAGTTTATGGAAAGGAAAGGAAAGGAAATTGTTATCATTGCGTGTGGGAATTTGTACATTCCCTTTCCAGAGATGTTATCCCATTGGGTATTTCTTCCATGCCAGATTGGTACTTGCTCATTTTGTGTGTATGTGTTTTAAAGAGACACTCTAGTCAAAGGCTTTCTGTATCATTTCTAATTTGGTCCTGGGAATCAAAAGAGTAAGCACACGTAATTTACAATAACAAAAGAAACATTGGTAGCGTATCAAGCTTCTTATAACAATAAAACCCAAATTGCATTAAGCTTCCTGCTCTCCCATTGGTAATTTTAAGACTATTGGGAAGAAAACCAAGTTTGTCTTCTCCGTTCTCAAGCCAAAGAAAGCTTGCCCTCTTGGCAGACTTTCCACCTCAGGCAGCAGATTTCAGCAGCCACATAGAGACAGGAAATTCTATCTTTAATGCGAAATTATTGTATTTTAGTCCAAAGATAAAAAGAGGGGATTGCAGATTTTCTGCTTTGTGTGCTAAATCTAAGTTGGCTAGCTTTAAAGAGCTTAATGGGCTTGAAAATGAAGCACAATGGGCTGCAAACTGCTTCCTAACCAGGCCTAGCTTGGACTTAAATGGAAGTCACCTGGTGAAATTTTACTTATTTAACAGATTAACAGAGTTGGAAGGGACCTTGTAGGTCATCTAGTCCAACCCCCACCCACCCAAGCGGACCCTACACCATTTCTGACAGACAGATTCCAATTTATTCATTCATCCCATTTCTATATACCCATCTCACCTAAGTGAAATGGTAATTACCTTTTACCTAGGTAATACTTCCTGTAGATTTCAATTAAGGCCAACTTCCTTACTCTATACACAAGTTAGAGTGTCATCCACACAGTCTATTCTTGTCGTGATGTGGAAAAGGACAGCTGTCATCTCCTTTGTCCAAAGTTGTCTTGGTGTGGCTCTGTCTCCACATGCTTTGGAACAGGTTTCAGAATGACTCAGGATTATCAACTCCGAAAACCTGTGGTACTGTATATATTTGTGTCCTTGGACAAGCAATTTGGCACAGGCATTATCACAGTCATGTTATCATGACTTTTCACAACCCAATCCAGCCAGGCAACCGAAGCAGCTTGAGCTGGGAAAATCCCAGCACTGTAGCTATTTTAACCAGAGGTTTCAGAGTTGACAATCCTGAGTCACTCTGAAACTTGTTCAAAAGCGTGTATATCAGTAGTGGGTTTCACTTACCTTCGCTACCGGTTCGGAACTGTGAACGCACGCGTGCGCGCTTTGCTCGCGCGGGGCACTTCTGCGCATGTGCAGATCATCCGTGATGATGTCCGGGCGGATGGGCGGAGCCTCCCGCCACCGCTACCGGTTCGCCCGAACCAGTAGCAACCCACCACTGGTGTATATGAAAGAGGAGGAGGAATAGCGTAATCAAGACTTGCAAGGTTTTGTTATTACAGCCAATCTCAATAAAAGTTCTAGTCTTTTGGTAGAGTTGATTTTCTCTTCTGGTCTGCTTTGTGGGGCTGACACTTAGGCAGTGCCAGGCAGGCCTCATGACAGACCCAGTGCTCATGGTCTCCTTGAGCCAAGACAATTGCCAGATCTGGGGATGGAGGATAACATTTGGCGGACTGCCATTGCTGTGCTAGAGTGGTGCCTCTTTCTACTGATTTCTGGCTAAGATGTCTGTCTGTCCTTCTCTGCTATATCAGGATGTCCATCGATTGCAGGATGATGTCACTCATTCTGTGTTCATTTGGCTCTTTTTTTCTCCCTTTTCTCTCCACAGGTTCCTACCCCCAAATAGAAGGCGTTGTGAGAAGGAAGCAGCCATCCCGTCCTGGCTCCCCATGTCCCTTGTGTGGGGGAAGGGAGGGCTGGTGGGTGCTCATACTGGGAGGTGGCTGGTGGAGCCCTCCCACCCCCCCAGGATGAATGTAGATGTTTGTGCTGTTTATATATACATATATATTATATATATATGAGAAACTATAACTAGAGGTAGACCGCTCCCTCTCCCATTGCCCCAATGCCTCATGCATAACACACTTCTCCACATCATTGCCCTCCCCAGGACAGTTTCTTGACCTTTGGCCTCTCCAGGCCTATCTCCTACACTCTCCAGCCAAAATGGGTTGTCGGATTTCCTCCTGAAGTACCCTTTCTCTCGCCATTCACTTTGAACCCCATCCCATGCTTTCTGTATAATAGAAGGCATCCCAGGACTTCAGTTTTGACTTTGACCCTCATCTGATGCCAAGCTTTCCTCACTCTCTCCTCTGCATGCCTCTAAAATGGACCGGAAGCTGGGCCAGAAGGGGATGAGGTGGAGGGCAATTGGGTTGTTCTTTTGTGTGTGCAAATGCCAGGCAGGTTTGGGGTTTAAGAGGTTTGGAGGTTCAATCCTCTAGCAGCACTTTAAAGTTTTTTTTTTAACATACCCTCCATTCCTGACTTCACCCCATTGATCTATGGGGTAGAATAGAGGGCAAATATATTTGGGGGAAATTATCCCCTGCTTTCCTTCCAGGTGGGTCCAGGTAGCTATAATGGGCTGTGAGAATAATCTTGAGGATGAGCCGCAACCAAGGCAGCAGTCAGATAAGAGAAATCTGAGTCCAAGCAGGAATGGAATTTGAGGAAGCTTCTCAGACTTTATCCTCCCTGGTTCTCTTCAGGATAAAAGGCACAGCGGAGGGGAGGAGTGAAGGCACATTTAGAGTTGCAAGACTGATCTTAGCTCTTTGAGGTAGACCTGACTTAAATACCAAAGTTGTGAACACTAAAGCTACTTTTATTCTAGGGTTACAGTAATAGAATCTTACAACTCTGAATGTGCCTTCTCTCCCCCCCCCCACCATCCCGCCTTTATTCTTTATTAACCAGGGAGGGTAGAGTCTGAGATGCTTTCCCAAATTCTAGTTTGGGCCTATGTTTCTCGTATCTGACCATTACCTTGGCTGCAGCTGTTCTTCCTCTTCCTCAAGGATATTCTCATAGCCCATTACATCGGGGGGGGGGGAGGAGGGATGCTAAAATGGGGAAGCCTCAGAAAGATCCACAGCATTGGGGTGCTCATTATTGTTTTGAAGGGATGTGTATTGACTATCTCTTTAGAAGGCTTTAGCCCAGTTGGGAGGGAAGAGCAAAACAGGGGTGGGGGACTTATTCCTAGTGAGCTGTTGCACCAGGGGTCTATACTTAAGGGACGGGGAGATTGCGGGGGAGGCTTCCACTATCCATCCATCCATCCATCCATCCATCCATCCATCCATCCTTTCCCCATGCTTTTCCTAATTTGCATTCTCTCTCTCTCTCTCTCTCTCTCTCTCTCTCTCTCTCTCTCTCTCTCTCTCTCTCTCTCTCCTTNTCTCTCTCTCTCTCTCTCTCTCTCTCTCTCTCTCTCTCTCTCTCTCTCTCTCTCTCTCTCTCTCTCCCCCTCTCCCTCCCTCCCTCCCTCCCTCTCTCTCTCTCCCCTAAAGCCTGTATTTAAGATATGGTAATTTAATCCATCCAGACACCATACTTATCATCGGGATGGTTAACCGCTGAACCTTTTCAATCATCAGGGCTGTCCCCAGTCTGGTTCACATAGAAGCCTCCATACATGATTGCTTATGACAGGTGTATTGAGCAGCCCTCAGGCTTCAGAAGCCAATGAGACCCGCATGGTGGCATGTCTATGCAGGACATCTATCAGCTGCCATGCTCTCAGCAATCACCATGGTGGTCCAAAATTACACAAACCCAAGAGTGAGACAGAAATCTATTCAAATGCCATCTCTGAGCTCTGCGGTTTTCAGAGAACCGCCCACTTGCTGGATGTACCACATTCTCACACAAACCAAGCTCCTGAAGGCCGGAAGCTGTAGATCAAATGGAATCTAATCAACTGTAAACATGCTGCATGTGAAATCATTCTGATCAATACAGGCTTGTACAATATGATCTGGAGTGCTTGGTATCAGTTAGTAGCTCTTAGCATAATAAACAAAGTTGATTCCGTGTGAGCTTGTTTCCAAATAAATATGCATCATTCAGATTCTTTCTCTTCCACTTGCTCTTAAATTCTCTAATTCATTCTGTTAATCTGAACCCTACCACTGACTTCTCCCCTTTCCTTAGCCCTGTTACTTTTTCTCAAATTTATTCACCATGTTTGCATTGATCTTCTCACTTACTCATTTTTTCCCCTCTAGGCCATCCCCTAATTCTTGCTTCTCTTTTCTCCCTTTAAAACCTCTGGCCTCCAACTGGTCCACTTTCCATACCAGCCAAAGCTTCCCCCTTCAGCCCAGACTCCTTCATTCTCCCCCTCCCCACCCCAAGTGGCACTCTGACTATATATTACTCAGTGTCTGTGTATCTGATTGTGCCGTAATTGTGCGTTTCGGTTTGTCCGGCTCTTTGCCCCGGTCGATATTGTGTGGTTTTTTCTTCCATCTTTAAATGACAAAAACAAAAACACCAACCAACAAGAACAGCAACAAAACTTCAGAAAAATATGCATTATTCCCCCAAAATGCCCCCTTATCCCCCCCAAAATTATAGAAAAAATGGATAAAAACCAAATAAAAACAGAAAGAAAATGAATTTAAAAGTAAATGTTTGATGTGTCTTTATTTGATGTTTTAATCATGCTGCCTAGCTACATATTTTAGTCATGTATCTTTTTGACTGATAAAAGCTTCGCACTCCCCACTGTGTATTCCAGATTTATTTATCCTTACATGTAAGTCCAAGTGATCATCAAAGGGCTTGTAACTCTCCAAATCCCAGCCACTAAAGCTGACTTGGTTAGGGGAAACTGCATTATTAAACTAAGAGTTAGCATTTGAAAATGAGCACCTGTGTTCCCTTGGCTAAGCAGGATTGTCAAGGGAAAGAAAAGAAAAAAGAATGCCATGGTATCTTCTTGACATGTCTAAAACCCCAAACTAAGGAAAATCTGCTTTCTAAATTGTTCTTGAATGATTTCACTTCAAGCTAAAAGCGCAATCTGCGAATACAGTGTTTCCCAACCACTTCACATCAGTGCAGAAAAAAAGTAGTCATCTGCCATTGATTAGAGCCACATAATTTTTCTTAGCCCTTTATAAACATGGCCTTTGCTTAGTTGTTTGCTTCTTAGCATATTAATTAATTTGGGAAGGAAGATTATGGGATGAGCCGGAACCTAATATGATTGCAAAGAGCCAGAGATAGGGCAGCCAGCCAGACCTGCTGTTTTGCTAAGAGAAGGTTAATGTAGGAGATGACTAGGCTGAGCCCAAGGGAAGGGTCAAACGCATCATCAGTCTGCGCCCACAAGAGTTCTAAGTCCAGCCTACCTTGAATTTCTTATCTACCGCCAAATTGCTTTGACACCGTTAGTAGTACAGATTCTTGTAGAGAGCTTAAGCTTATGTAAGGTCCCAGAAGTTTCCCCGAGCCACTGAAATGCCAAAAAGAGTGACACTCGAGACGAGGCTTGTAAAAAGATATCAGCTTTTTATTCTTTGGCCAAAGTAGGAAAAGTCTGGGTGAATACTACATCCAAACACAGACAAAATGCATGTAAGGAATAGCCACACACTGCAAGAGTGGCTCAGAGTATTATATACAGTTTACGCCGATAGAAACAAAGTTCATCCAATCAGAGACAGGTTTGTCACCAACATGATTTTTAAAGTGTTCTTCGTTCAGGCCTGTCTCTGCTATCTTACAGAGTATCCCTTGTTCTTGTGTGAGTGTTCGTGCAGCCCCCTCCCTTATTTATGGAGCAAGATGTTCATGGGAACTGTCTCCAAGGATATGCCTAGTGTTATGTTCTAACTGTTTCAACTGTGTTGCATGGTTCCAACCAGGTCCAGCGTTTGAGCGGGAAAAAGCTCAAACGCTATTGGCTGGTCTGTCTGACAGCTCCCTATAAAAGGGCAAGCTGTCAGACTGCTCTTTGCTGGTTGCTTACACAAGAGCTGAAATAAAGAGCTGCTTTGGAAGTCTGTCTCCTGTCATCTCTACCCACTATCTAACAGTGGCGACGAGGGCTTGGGCCAGGAGAACTGTGACTAGCTTCTTCAGCACTTTCAACCAGCCAGGCAGACATCTTCCTGCCTCCTTCTG
>QLTV01002677.1:1037517-1073324 GCA_003457575.1 Thermophis baileyi
TGTCGTTTCCCCCAGTTTATATGTATACTTTTGGTTTTTCTTCCCTAAGTGTAGGACTTTACTTTTCTCTGCATTGAATTTCATTTTGTTATGTTCTGATTCTGTCATTCACTACTCATGGATATGTTTATATTAAATGTTGCTTTGGTAATTAAGATGAAAGTTATCATTTAATTTGTTAAAAGTCAGTATTTCTGGAATGTTGTCATTCTCAGGAATGAATTCTGGAAGGACAGGTGGTCCTTGCTTAATGACCACTTGTTCAGTGACCATTCAAACTTAGGATGGTGCTGAACAAATGATGGTTATGACTGGTCTTTGGACTAATGATCACCATTTGTGATCTTCTTTGCTGGCTTCCTACAAGCAAAATCAATGGAGAAGCCAGCAGGGGATAGCAAATAGTGGCCACGTGATGCCCTTGTTTAACAACTCACAGTGATTCCCTTAACAATGGAAATGAGAAGTTCTGGAATTTCTTTGCTAAGTGGCATGGTCATATGATGTTATGCTTTACAACTGCATTTGCTTGATCCCAATTATGTGGTGAAATTCGGATTACCTATAATTGTGTTATGTCAAATGCAACAGAATGCCAAACAGATCCAAAACCATTTGCAGATACTGTCTGTTCCTTCTGCAACATGTTCTCAGCTTAAATAGCTTAACTTGCTTTTTTACTATAAATACATATACACACATATGTGCCAGAAAGAAGAAGAGCTTTTGCTTCAAGTAATTTTTTCCCCCTTTGATTTCCTAGATCCCAGTCCCACCAAGTCGTATCTGAGTTATAATTACAATTTGCCCCACCATGAAGAGCATTCTTCATATGCATCAGAAGGTAGGAAGAAAAATGAGAGTGCAAAATGGGCTTTGAAAATTCACAAACCCTGTAAGATTAGAACCATAACATTTGGTCAAACTGATAATTATTGAGAAATCTGGGAACAAAAAAACACCCATTCAGAGAGCAGCCAATCAGAGAAATATGATCTTGCCAGCCTTTATTATTATTTTTATATTGATCAGAATATCATACCATCAGAGTCTTTGATAAATTTCTCTCTCTCTTTTATGACAGATATGAATGTGAACACTTCTGAGCCCTCCAGATCTTCCTATCAGAGTTACTCATCTTTATTAAGCCATACTACATCTCCAGGGACGGTGAGCGCCCGCCAACCAGTAAGTTGTTCCTCACATGCTGTCAACCCCAAAGACAACACAGAGAACTCTAATTGTAGGAGATGACCAGGCTGAGCCCGAGGGAGGGATCATATGTTATCATAAGTCACGAGTAGATCTAAGTCCAGCCCACCTTGAATGCCTTTCTTATCTCCCGCTCATTTCCCTTGACTGTTAGTTGTCAGATTCTTGTAGATTCTTCCTGAATCTCCTGATTTACCTGGCGCTTGACATTAGTTGAATCCAATCTGTTACTTGCTTATACCTAATAGAGAGAATCTTGCCAAACTAAAGCTATAAGCTTCTAACCTACTAGATATAGCTTGAGAGATTCTAGGGAGTGGCTACCTTGAGCCTCTTCCCCCTCCAGCTTGGGCTGCACAGTCTTTTAATCCTGCTCTGTCTCTGGGAAAGCTCTGTGCTGGCCAAACTCTCCCCAAGGTACACATCCCATCACACATCACACATACAGAACAAGAAAGCTATCCAGGTGGGGTTAACATCCGAAACAATCAAGGAACGATTCCTCCTTACAACTCTGGATAGATAGTCTTTGACTTACGACCACAGTTGGGACCAGCCTCTCTATTGCTAAGCAAGGCAGTTGTTAAGTGAGTCGCACCCAATTTTACAAACGTTTTTTGCTACAGTTGTTAAGCAAATTACTGCAGTTAAGTGAATCATGTGATCGTTAAGCCAATCCAGTTTCCCCCGTCGGTTTTGGTAATCAGAAGCCAGCTGGGAAGGTCACACATGACGATCACATGACCCCAGGATGCTGCAACTCTTGCTAATACAAGCGGGTTGCCAAGCAGCCAAATTTTGATGTGACCAGGGAGGATGCTGCAATGGTCATAAGTGAGAGGACCAGTCATAAGTCACTTTTTTCAGTACTGTTGTAATTTCACATGGTTGCTAAACAAAGTGAAGGGCTACCTGTATACTCACTACTATCCATATTTTCTTTCAGATTGCAGAGCCATATCCCTACTCTTCCAGTGAGAAGGATATGTCAGCTGAGAGGTAAGTAGGGTCAGTGCAGAGGCATCAGTAAGAAAAAATATTCCCAAGAACGTCTCGTGGAATGGGTTGTTTGCTTTGTGGGCAGATGCCTTTCTGTGGTTCCTTCAGAAAATGCATGATTTGATGACCTTGAGGGTAGCGAGGTGATGCTAAGTCCAGATAGAGCTACCTCAAAGAGTTGCCTGAAGAAGTTCTGTGTCCACATGCCCCTGTGCACCAAAATAATTTGTAGACTTTGAATTGGAAATGCTGCACAGCCTTATCTATAATGGGGAATCCTCTCAGTGTTGCCAAATATTTCTGGTTCTAAAGAAAGGTTGATGCTAAAGCTCCCATCAGCTGAGACGGTTTTCCCCAATTTGGTTCCATCTTGATATATCAGGGCTGCCATTTTCAGAATAGCTGCCGGCTGTCAGTGTTGGAAGTTGCAGTTCCAGCACATTTTGACGGAACCAGTCCAAGGAAGGCTATTATGCTAAGGTAAGCCTTCTATCTCAGGCGGTGAGTTTTGAGCACCGTCAGGAATTTTTTTTTTTTTAGATTTTTATTAAAGTTTATTATAAGATACAAAGAGAAACAAAAATTGAGGAACCTTAACGAGACAAGCGCAGAAAGAGGTAAAAAAGGAAAAAATTGTGTGTTCTGATTTTTTTTTCGGTATAGTAGAATACAAAAAAAAAATACAGGTAGTCCCCAACTTATGACCACAAATGAGCCCCAAATGATTGTTGTTAAGTGAGACATTTGTTAAGTGAGTTTTGTCCTATTTTATGACCTTTCTTGCCTCAGTTGTAAGTGAGTCATTGCAGTTAGTTAGTAACATGGTTGTTAAGTGACTCTGAATACAGGTGATCCTCAACTTACGATCAGAATTGAGCACAAAATTTATGTTGTTAAATGAAACATTTGTTGAATTTTGCCCCATTTTAGGACCTTTCTTGCCACAGTTGTTAAGTGAATCACTGCAATTGATAAGTTAATAACCTGGTTGGTTATCTGGCTTCCCTATTCAGTTTACTTGTCAGGAGGTTGCAAAAATTGATCACATGACCTTGGGACACAACAACGGTCATAAATATGAATCAGTTTCCAAGCATCTGAATTTTGATCACATGATCATGGCGGATGCTGCAAAGGTCGTAACTGTGAAAAACGGTCATAAGTCACTTTTTTCAGTGCCATTGTAACTTTGAACAGTCACTAAATGAACTGTTGTAAGTCAAGGACTACTTGTATGCAACCTCAATCTTTTGCTTTACATTTTTAAATGTTTGAAGACATTTCTATAACAGCTATGATCATTCTGATCATCAAAACCTAAAACTAAAGTTTCATTTTTTTCCAGTTTTGGTTCAAAAACCAGAAACGGTTTCCAAATGAAAACAACAGTTAGATAAATTCTCTTTAATTCACACAGTCAATTTTGCCATCTCCAACTCCATCTTCTTTATCATTCATTCTTCCATTGTGGGAATTAGTCTCCCTTTCTATCCTTCTGCATCTAAGATTCTTGCTGTTGTCAACATATATAGTAGCAAAGTTTTTGAACACCGCCAGAATTATCAGCATTAGTGCAATTATCAAAATGAGAATCTTTTGCAATCTTGTGAAAAATCTGAAAGGCAGGGTAGCATCAACATGCAAATGAGGACTACTGGAAATCAGGTGTGAGTAAGAGAAATTTCATATCACGCCAGATAGAAAATCTAATCTAGGAGGACTTAAATCGCAGTGCCTACGGTTGATAAGGTTCTTCTACACAGCACTCACCGAGATTAACTGCATTCTTGCATTTCATTTCCATGGAGCTTATCTTCTCAGCAATGGTTTACTTCGTGTTAATTAAGGGGAAAAGACAAAGCGTCTGTTTTTGTCTTTTGATAGTCATCCAAATGTTTTAGATTTTCTCAATACAACAACAAATTACTGGCTAGTCTTTAGTATGAAACAGTTTGATCATTCTCTTTCTCTCTGTAACCTAATTTGCCAGCATCACTGGAAGGCTTTATTCTAGGAAAACAAATTTTTGGCTCTGTCTAGTCATTATTAAGGAATCTCAAAAGAGAGAAATATTCCCTGGATTTAGGGAAAGTCAAAGGGACTGACAGCAGACTCTGTTTGCTTGGAATTTAAAATGGTTGCCCATCACCACTAAAGCAGTGGGGGGAAAATCTTAACATGCATTCTCAGTAAATCCAAGACTACCCTCTTATTTTAAAAATACATTTATTGGACAAAAGGGCTTCTTACTCCATTCGGAAAAGTATTTTGCATTTTGGGAGTGTGTCATGGGAGCTCTCAGCAGTGATTGCCATGGAAAGAGTAAATAGGAGGTGATTTACAGAAGCAATATGAGTAACTGTAGTGATAATAACAATATAACAGAGTTCAAGGGACCTTGAAGGTCTTCTAGTCCAACCCCCTGCTCAAGCAGGAGACCCTATACAATTTGAGACAAGTGGCTGTCCAGCCTCTTCTTAAAAACCTCCAGTGATGGAGCACCCACAGTTTCTGGAGGCAAGCCGTTCCACTGGTTGATTGCTGTCACTTGTCAGGAAATTTCCCCTTGTTGCCACAGTACCACATGCAGGTAGTCATCAATTTACAATTGAGCCCAACATTTCTGTTGTTAAGTGAAACATTTGTTAAGTGAGTTTTGCTCCATTTTACGACTTTTCTTGCCACAGTTGTTAAGTGAATCACTGCAGTTGATAATTTAGTAACCCGGTTGTTAAATGAACCTGGCTTCCCCATTGACTTTGTTTGTGAGAAGGTCGCAAAAGGGTATCACATGACCCCGGGACCCTGCAACCGTCACAAATATGAACCCGTTGCCAAGCATCTGAATTTTGGTTATATGATCATGGGGATGCTACAAAGGTCATAACTGAAAAATGGCCATAAGTCACATTTTTCAGTGCCGTTGTAACTTTGAACAGTCACTAAATGAACTGTTGTAAGTCAAGGACTACCTGTAGTGCCACATCACCACAGTGGGCAAGGCCAGTCACAGGACACCCATTTCCCAGAAGGCAAAAGGAGTGAAGGTGCTCTCTGACACTCCCTCTAACCATCCAGAGTGCTCTCTATCCCTGCTGATCTTTCTCTGACCTGGGGAGCTGCATTTGGGGACGAAGCAATGGACCGCAGCTATCTTCCTGTTTGCTAAGAATGCCTATGGGGTGCCCAAGGGATTCTTGTAAATCAAAAAGAAAATGTCACTCTTTCCTTGCTTAACATCGTGAATATTCAGAAATAATTAAAGCTATGTGGAGGCAAGTGGGTACCCAGGTGTGTGTAAGTAGGCAAATTAATCCCCATGGGAATGCAATGAATTCCTATCTCTGAGATGGGAGCAGAAGAGGCTGAATGCCCTGCTGTAATGGTATGTGGGAATGACCTTGGGAGGCAGGAGGAAAAACTACAGCCTAGACGTAGGTTGATAAAATTTGAGCTTGAAGGAGGAGGGATGGTGACAGAAGGGACCCTCCTTCTCCTTTTCAGGAGAGAAAAAGTAAGGAATGGGAGTACTTTCAGGCTTGAAAGATGTTAATATAACCTTACAATAAATGTAGAGCTGGTACTCCTGGTGTGCTTCTTGTCTGGACTACGTGAAAGGCTGACATCAATCTTCTGTGATTCTTTTGCCCCCTCTCCTCCATCAGGCTCAAATGTCATTTATCAGACCATTGTCTAGGCTGCAGCTCTTCCTTCTACCTCCCAAGGTCATTCCCACCTACCAGTCATTATACCTTCCTATAACAATTCTTGTAGATGACAGTATTTTCCAGTAAAAGAAAGCAAGCAAATATTGTCATTTTTAGCAGCAGACCTAAATATGAGCAATATGAGCAGGCCTATATTAGGACTATTGGACGTCTAGAGTTGACTGTGTGTTTATATTATGATAGCGATTTCTTAGTGCTTCTGCCAGAAAATTATATTACAGTGAAAAAGAAGTCATAATGTGGACTGTATTAAAGAGATTCTCCAAGAGCTTAATAAAATTTATGTAGGACATCTCTTCATACCTTAAGAACCAGGTTTTAACATAGATTCTATTAGGGAGATTTAACTGGTCACGGGGCCAAGAAGGATCGGACATGCCTTGAGCTCTAGTTAAAGAACATGCTGGGATGTGCACTTACATTTCTGTTTTGGGTTTATGTTTGCAGAGACAGCAGTTCCTACCAGAGCGTTTTCCAACGAAAATCATCTGGCTTGTCTTCGCTGCAGGTGCAGCCCCGCCGTGCCATACATCCAGAACGCCAGGCCCAGGCGGCGGAGAAGGCTGTGGAAAGCAATGCAGAAACCAAGCGATACCTCCCACTCTGGCTCCAGCTCCTGGTGTTTGGGCTGCTGGCTGCCTTCCTGGCCTTCATCTACTACTTACAGGGAGGGGCTGATGATAACCCCTTTGTCAAATACATTAGTCAGTGAAGTCTTGGCTTTTATTACTAAGCTGGCTCTCCAAGAACCTAGGCCAGTCTTAGCTGACCTAGTTCCCTTCAGATTGGTTGGGGCTGTAAGAAGTCACAGCCCATTGGCTGGCATGCTGTGATTTGCAGTCCTAACCCAGCCAGAGGGCACCACAATGGCCAGGAGTGGCCTAGAATTTTATGTGGGGTTTGTTTTTTTGGGGTGGGTGGGTTAGAATGTTTTTTTGACAGTAAGTGCCTTCTTGTCAGTTAATTTAAAAAAAGGAAGTGGTATATTGAGGGCCAGGGATGGAAAGGTTTCTACCAACTTTCCAGAGATAAAGCTGTTCTTCATACTTGGGGCCATCCCCTTCCTGAAACCAGCTAACATGGGGCATTTTTATCTGCTGATTTTATAAGCTTGTCTTTATATCAGGAGAATGGGTGGCTTCTTATGAGGGGGTGGGCGGGCACGGAGGGAAGAAATGTAGCCTTTCAATTGCTTTGTTTGTTTGAAATATACAAATGTACGGAATATCTAAATAAACTTTCCCATTTTTTAAGGTTGTCTTATTTCATTATTTTACCTCAGTCTAGATAATCACCATTTCTATGTAGACATTGCTCACCCTCCCATAACTCCAAATCTTTTTAAGGTCAAATAGCTGAAAGGTTTCTCCATAGCTTATATCGTTTAGATTTGGCCGGTCATGTAAAGACAACATTAAACCAGAAGTCTTTTTTAGTGTGTATGGGATTTTTTTTTAATTCTTTCATAGACCACTAAAAAAAAAAGAAAGAAATGGAATTCACACACTTGACCAACTTTTTTCCTTTCTATTTTCACACTTGGGAGTGGAGACAAAGTTCACATCCTTCTGAGATTCCCTCCCCAAATCTGAAAGAACAGGAGGAAGGAGCTGCATTCCCATGTGATGCTAAGCCATGTTTTTAAACCAAGGTTGTTGAATTAGCCCCTCACCCCAACATGAACCCATTGCAGCTTGGTGTTATGTGTTTAACCACCTGATGAAGCATTCATGGTAGAAGGGGCATGTGTGGGAGGCAGTCATGTATTATTGGCAAGGGAATGTTTTGATGGGACTGAGGTAAGACTAGAGGCCTTGAGGGAACTCAGAGGATGTGAAGCCGCAGCCTGTAGGGCTACAGGAGGGTGCTTGACTGGGAACTGGGAGGGCTTCCTGTTGGGGTGATGAAGGCGTGGGAAGGGAACAGATATCAAGGAAGGGGATGCATGCTGGGGAGAGGGATCCCGTTGCTGTGTCCTTCGTAATTTCTCCCGGACCTTTACAAACTCTGGTTGGCTCCCACCAGGATCTCCTGTTGCTTCCTGCTGTTGATGCTGCAGATAAGAAAGAATACTCCTATCAGATATCCTTGAAGGGTCCACCTGCAAGGCATTTCCTGTCACTGCCTACAAGAACTGTAGTAGAGAGGCCATCTCAGTGGCTTGGCCCTTACCTGTTCCCGTCTCTGCTGCCAGCGCAGAAGCTCCTGCTCAAGGGGGGATGGTTTCAAGCCACTCTCTGTCCCATCCCGGCGCCGGTTCCGATGCTCTAGAACCTGGAGCAGCTCTGGCTTTGATCGAAGGCTCAGGCCTCTGATAAGGGAGATTGACACAATACGGGGATTTCATTCATCCTAACCTGCGCAGATAAATCGTTGTGACAAGCGTCCACCCTCACTGAGCCCATCAACAAGATAATATATACGTGAAATCAAGAAAACCCACATAAAATCAGGCAACAGTTGTTTCCTTTTAACAATAAACATTCTCAGCCAGGCTTAGTTTGCCTACTAATGTAACACTTTAGAATGGGAACAGTGCAGAAAAATGCTATAGCAACCAGAACAAAGAGAAGAAAATTGTGTGTGTGTGTGTGTGTGTGTATGTACTGTATGAAGCTTCAATAAAGGGTTCCCATATTTCAATATAATCACCCCATATATTGTCTAAGTCGGTGAACAACTCATTCATAATTCTCAAAATCGTCAGATGTAAAGAATGATTGGGCAATAAGGTCATATTTTAAAAACACATAATTATCTCTCACAAAACAATGATTCACAAAGTTCTCGGGGGGGGGGGGCGACGACGACGACTGAAAACCGTTGTCCATCTAAGCTGAAGCTGAGTATGCTAAGAAAACAAGAAATATTCCTAGATGTATCAACATACATTGAAGATATTTGGGTTTGGTTTTATATCAACTCATGGGTCCAGCCCTTTAAAAAAACACAAAGTGGATATGTAGATAATGTTAATTTTATAACTTAACAGTAAATGGATCTGGTACTGAAACTTGTGGAATAACATAAATTTCCCTTCCTACTATGTATATTCCATTCTTCTTTAAGACGAGAAACAATAATTATTGTCTAGCTTCCTGAGTCCAAAATGCTTTAAACCTGCTATGGATTGTGAGGAAATTTGCTGTGTGTTTTGGCATTCTTACAAATTAGGACTGCAATTGCTACATGTACATTTAATATTTGAGTACAGCTACCATCAAAGACCAAGATTTATTTCTGAATAAACAGAGCCGAGATCTGAAGTGCCTAAAGGTATTCAAGAACAGGTCATCTTATATGGGATTTTTTCCCCTTCAATCACATGCACTCAGAGCTCACCTTGTTGTCACTAAGATAGTAAACCTATCAGAATCTTTAGGTATCTAAGCCACTCATTTGCAACAGGATGTCAACTCCCTTGAATTGTCCTGATGGTTCCTTAGATTTGTCCAATGTCTTAAATACAAGAAGCAAGTGGCATTCTGTTGCCTTCATCCAAAATGGTTTTTCAACTACCCTAATCTAGCCTACAGTGGACTCTCCAAGTTTGATGCTAGCTTCAGAATTTTCGGAATTGATAGCTTACTGCTCCATCCATTACCTACCACCACTGGTCTACCTCCATTGCCAGCCTCCTTTTGGATTTTTTAAGAGTGTCTGCCTGATGCTCTAGATCAGAGGTGTCAAACTTGATTTAATTGAGGGCCACATCAGGGTTGTGTTTTATCTCAGGGGGGTGGAGGGGGGCGTGGCTGGGGGGGCATGACCAGCTCGATGTCATTCATCGAGGCTCCGTTTTTGGCTGTGATGGCCTCCTGCAGCCCTTTGCCAGCTAAAACGGAGCTCAGGGAGGCCGTGTGCGGCACGCCCAGGCTCCGTCTTCGCTGGCAGAGGCACCGTGGGCCATTCCTTCATTGTTTCCAGGGCGGCCCCGCAGGCCAGATCTAAGCACCCTGCGGGCAGAATCTGGCCCGCTGGCCTTGAGTTTGACACCCCTGCTCTAGATCAGGGCTGTCAAACTCACAGCCCACGGGCTGGATGTGTCACGTGCTGGCCACGCCCATGCCCGGTTTAGCAAAGGGGGAAAAAGTCCCGATACGTCACGTGATACCGCCGTGATGATGCAAGTTTGACACCCCTGCTCTAGATGATACCACGACCAAGTGGATGAATTGACTTGCAAATAATAGGACACCCCAGAGGCGCTTTTCTAAAGGCAACTGGACTTTTTCTTCACAAACTGAAGAAGATTCTTGGATGAGAAGCGAAATGTTTTCAGAGAACAAGAAAGTCCAGTTGTCTTTGGAAAAGCACCTTTGGGACAACTATGACCTGGTTGGTTGACAATCTCCATAGAAAAATAAAAGGACAAAAAAAAAATGACATCTCCCCATCTTTTTTGTCCCCCTTATAGCATTAACAAGCAGGCAGAGCTGATGAAAGTCTGTGGTTGCAGATGGTTCCTGCTGCCTCCGCTAAAGAAGTCCGCTGATGGTGATCAAAGGAAGAGAAAAAGAGAGCAGGAGGATAGAGAGGCCTGTTATTTACACCAAATGGGGTATATGAGGGTGGGAAGAAAAAAATGCCCTACCACCATTGCTTTACATTTTAGCTCTTGTCTATTAACTGCTGGGTTCAGTGACTGAACAAGGTTGAAGCAAAATAACGGAGAAATAATGTGTTATTCTGCCTTAAGGGGAAAGGGATATATATATGAGAATTTAGCTGTGTTTGTCTCCCTCCCTCTACAGAGAAGTAGCAGAACAGACATCCATGTAAAACTGTCCTTTCTATTTAGACCTCAAGAAATAGGCCAGCAAATGAGGCTTGAAAAACCTGCTAGTGATCAAAGCCCAGTCTGGCTAGGGGCCAGCAAAAGAAAGAAAGGTGACTCCCGCTGTGTCTCATGGGCTGGGAATGTGAGTCAAGTTACAATTCATGTAATCCTATGCACATCCAGTCAGAAGTAAGTCCAGACTGTGTTGAGGTGGGGGTGTCTTACTCCCAGGATGGAGGTTATAGGGTTGGTACTGGGAGGATCTTGTTGGTAGAAAGGGCATTATTTGGCCTATAATATGGCCAGCCTGGATATGAAGTGAACTCTTTGGAGAGGGTGAAACTGCATTCCTAGATAGAAACAGGCATATACTGTACAATTGAAGGACCTACTAGACACATATATTATTAATGCTATATTAACACAAGTGGGCATTCATACACACACACACACACACACACACACACACACACACACACACACACACACACACACACACACACACACACACACACGATACACAAATGTGGATAAGGAATGACCCCTGTTTATTGCTGCTTTTCTCACACAATCTCATTATTTCTATCAATGTGGGGGGTGGGGTGGGAACTGAAAACACAAGGTAAAATATATTCACCTGAAACAAGGGATCAATTTGAATACATTTAGGCATCAGTGGTACTTCAGTGATTGGGGCAATCGTATTGCAGAACCTTTTGATGTAATGGTTAAGGTGTTGGATTAGAAACCAGGATATTGAGTTCCTCCTGGCTTTGAGCCAGCCAACCCTATTTATCCTACAATTACCTAAGGAAAATGGTTTTTGTCTGTTACACCTCCACCAAAATATTTGCTCTGCTACCTTATACCATGGTTTCTAAGACTCTCTCTTGCAGAAAGTACATTGTTATTGTTTTTATTTTAATAGGCTTCGTGGATGCCCTGATATTTTGGTGATATCTTAAGAGAGAGCACTTCATCTTCAAATAATAACTGCTTGGTGGCTTGGAGTGGTCTGATCAGCTTACACAAGAGCATACCAGGTTTCTTACTTTGAAAAGTACTTCCCCATGAGGTACATATTTGGTACATCTTCTCCACTGCTAAGGAGGAAAAAGAGTTACATGCATCTCTTCCTCAAAATGCAGATCATTGATTCCTAAACAAGTTGAAATATTTATGTACAAAATGTAGCATTTTGAAGAGTAGCAACTTTGCTCTGGCAAAAGCTGGCAGAATGGATAATGTGGATGATAGTTCATGAAAATATACGGCTATAAAACTGAACATATTTTTTGGTCTTCAACATGCAAGCTTCACTGATGTTTTTGCTTCGACCAACTACCGTGGCTTCCCATCAATACATGGTAAGAGGTATACAGCATTTTGTCCTAGTGTTAAACTAAAGCAGTTCTGAACTGTTTAGGGATACCTCTACTTGTGGCTTGCAGAGTAACAGCTATATTTCGCAGAGTTGAAATAACAGACAAGAGTGGCAGGGAAAGTGAGGCGTTGGTGATCATGTGTGGGGGGGGCAGTTCCTGTGTGTCACCTGCACAATGTCTTAAATTAAAGAGTAAACAGAATTGGAGGAGCAAGACACAAATGGAATTTTCTGAGCAACAAAATGCCACCTTTTTAGAATAATTAAAATAGATTTCTTCCAGCAAGGGTATCAAGCTTTCTCCAAACAATAAACTATAATTTATTTCAGGGGGAAAATACCCAGACAATCTGCAAAAGTCTTAGGGGATACATCAACAAAGGTCCCCAGAAGCCAGAGCTTCCAGAGAGAAGTTATTCTGTCCAGCTTCTGGAAAGCTTATGTAGCAATAGCAGCTTGGAGCTGCAAGCCATACTTGCGATGGGTGAACAGCAACTCCCGGTGTAAGTGCTGCTGGTTTCCAGCGGTTTTGCTGGGGTTTGTGACCCGCAAAGTGGTGACAGGCTGGGCCTCAGCACCCCTGGATGTGGTTTCTGAGCGAGCAGCTAGAAGGAAGGGAGAAGCGGAATTGAGTTCACTGGGCTGTAGAAGTGAGAGACTACTTCTAGACTCCTCACCCCATACACACGTTAAAAAGCCCTCACCATAAATAATGGATTTCATGCTGTGGGATGGGGGGATGCAAAGCCAGGACCTGAGATTTGGCCCAAAGCCAGAGCTGGTCGGAAGTCCTAATGAGGGGGAGGAAATGGGGGACAGGGCTCTTCCTGGGAGAGGACAGGTCAACCTTTCCCCATTTGGATGGCTTCATTCTCACTTTTTTTCCCTATGCACCACCATGCTTCTTTTTAAAATTAGGACCATACCTGAGTCACCTGTTTGGTTTTAGTTCCTTAAATACCTGTACGTCTTCTGGTTAACTGTAAAATTGGATTTAAAGCGTGTGTATTTCTCAAACCTCAGTGTCAATATCCCTTGATGCATGGTGCTCTTACATGATATTTTTCCATTTTAATCAATCAAACTGCTATATTTCTTTATTAGAAAATATATTTAATGCTTATGTTTTTGATTTCTGTTTTAGAAGTACATTAGTATATTTATCTAAGTTCTGAGTGAAATTAGGTTCCCTGCTACTGAAGAGTGGAAAAAATTATAGTGGCTTAAATACCCAGGAGACATGAATATTATTTAAAAGCAGAAGTATTCATTTCAGTTTCACTTCTGCTAAATGGATTTTTGTAATGTTAAAATTTTTATTTAGGTAGAGGTGAAGCGGTAAGGAAATAAATTAACACAATCCCACTTAAAATGTTTTCTTAAACTTCCCTCAAGACATACTTTGATACTCTTAAAAAAACAATTACGAACTTTTTAGCCACTAAACTGTACTTATATCATTCCATCCTCTTAGCTACTTCCTTGCAACAGCATCCACCTCACCAATCCACAGCTGGTTGTTCTCACCAGACCCTTCCAGGCGTGTCCAGTTGCCGGCCGTGTCCTGCTGCCATGTCACACTGCTTGTCTGTTCCACCCGGGATCCAGGCAAATGGAGGTTTGGAAGCTCCCTAGCTCCCATCTCCCCCACGAAGAGATTGGGTGGCCCAGATGCTGCCATCCCAACCAAGTGAAACAATTACATGGTCTCCAATTGTCTCTCCTGCTGCGTCTTTCTGGTCTGCCACCCCCAGCATGTGCTGGGGGAGCAGAAAGCCAGCAAGAGTGAAACAAGATCCCACTCTAGGCAACCGAGCAGAAACAGAGCCAGGATTGCTAAAGATGATCAGTCCAGAAACCTGCCTCAGGCATCTTGCTGTAAGGGCAAGATCACAGCTAAGATTGATGGCAAGTAGCTAGCTATTGTTGAACACAAATTGACCACTGGGGATCAATAGGTGGTGTCCACCAAGTGTGGAAGGATCTTTTTCCAAGAGGGGAACTAGCATCATTTAATTTGATTTGATATGGTCAAATGACTTAATAAAACTTTTCTATTATTTTCAGTTCATCCTTAAAGCTTTTCTAGAGCTACTGTGCTAAGCACAATGCACAGCTTCATATTGTGAGCTCCGACTTTGACCACCTATTGGATTCTATACTTCACAGCAGGCAGTAAAGCTTGCAGTATTCAGTTCAAGATGGTAGGTTCAGTTTTACTTTAGTTTTTAGGCCCAAGCAGTGCAATCTTCCTTATTTTGTTGCAAAAGAACAAAAATCCACAGGAAGCAATGGAAAAAATAAACAAGAAACTATTGACTTTAATTTTGGTATAACATGTTGCAGGATGGGAGAAGACTGGTAGCTCTGTTTTGAGTTGGATCAGGACTCAGCCAAAGAGATATATATATGTTTTTGCTAGAAGCATGGGTGCAAGATGCTTTTATTCAAAATAATTCGAGACTTTAAAACATAAACCCATTTAAGACAGTAGTCATGTGACTGCATAGCAATTAACAAGCACCCTTCTAACTTTGTTAACTGGATGCAGGATCAAATCCATGTACTTGAAAAGCTATCAGTTGACTTACTATGCCTTTACTATCTAGTAGTCACAGGTTGGTACAGAGTCGGGCACTGGCGAATGATGTAGCATGCAATGATTTCCTAATCATCTTGCACTACCTACGAGCAATCTTGCCATGAAACAAATTACTAAGTTCTAGAGATAGATAATCGTAAGTTATAAATGGAATACAAAGTGAAGATATCGTAATTACGAATGAGATTTTAATAGGGTTTAAAAATAAAACCTTTCTCCCCAGTATGTTGATATTGCTTGTAAATTATACATATAGCCAGTAGGTGGCATTACAATCCTATAGGTCTTCATTATAGGGCTGTAGACACTCTGAAAATGTATGTACTGTATGTAAAGCATTGTATGATTTTTATAAGATGATGTACTGTTGGTATTTAACATTGAACAAATTGTCAAGAATGTATAAAGGTACTTCAAATGAAAGTTGGAAATGTAAATGTAAAGAAGGAACTTTTTATCACTTATGGTGGACATGTAACAGAGCGAAGAAATACTGGAGTAGGATTCACATTTTAATACAGACAATTCTTAAATGAATATAAAGATATAACCAGATATTTTTCTTTTGGGCTTAATGGATAAAGAACTTGAAAAAGAACTGGATTTTTGATGTTATATATGTTGACAGCAGCAAAAATACTTTATGCACAAAAATGGAAGTATGTTTTCATTCCAATGGACGAATGGCTGCAAAAGTTGATGGAGTTAGCCATGGGTGATGAAATTGACTGCTTTGACCAAAGAAAAGAATACAATTAATTTTGTTTCTACTTTGAAACAGTTTTTGGACTTTGTGCTTGTGGTGGAAAAAGGGGATCATCTTTGATTTTACATTTTGCTGATTAGATAGGTTTGTTGTTATAGAAATGGCTAGTATATATTATTATGTAAAAGTAAAAAGTCAAGGTTATATGTTATGACTTTATTCTACTGTGCCAAAAGGACTCAGAAGTCAATGCTTTTCTTTTTCTTTTCCCTTTTACCCTACACTTTTTCCTCTTCCCCTTTCCCTCCCTTAATTTCCCATTGTTTTCAATTTTTTGTATTTTATATTTTGATAAACCAATAAAAATATAAAATTTGCAGAAAGAAGAACACCACGATGGCAAGCCAAACTTATAGCTTTTTTAGCTCCTGCTCTCATTCCTCAACTTCACACCACAAATCAGCCATGGATTTCACGCTGCTCTTTTATTAACATTATAAAATTCCAGTCATCAGCTAAAAATACCATCCCCTCTACAGCACCTCCTGTCCCTCCCATTTCAGTGGGGAGACAGGACAGGAACCCCCCTCCCCCACTGCCCCATTTTCCCACCCTGTTCTCCTCTCCATTACAAGCAAAAAACATAAAAGACCTTACAGTTGGGGAGGGAATGTAAACTTCAAACACTACAAAATATATGTGTTTCTACAAGGGACGAGAACTTTGTGTACCGATCTACAAAACCAAGGTCTTCCACCTAGCATACGCTGAGCATATTTGTCTAGGAGAAGCACCCACCCCTAAGGGAGAACCAACAAACACATCCTGGGCCAGTCCAAAGCCCCTTCCCTTTGTGTACATGGAAATTCCAAACTCTGTAGCACAGCTGGCAACAAGGGCAGACAATGCTCCATTAATGGGCCTCTTCTAACTTTTGTAGTGCTGGCTGGGAAGCTGCTGATGTTCCAGCAAAGAACAATGGGCCAGATTTGCTAGATCTCGGTGTGAGCCATAAAGGTCTTAAATCCATAAGTAAAAATGAATGCCAAACAGCAATCATTAAGCCTTAGCAGGCCCCTTGCTTTGTAAATCTGACAAGTAACCACAGACCACAGGTTTGATTCTAATACGAAAAACCATATAAGATTTTAAGCCATCCCATCACTGCCCTAAAGTTAGGAGCACGACCACCTGCAAACTTCTCCCCAATTGGTCCCTAGCGGATATGTGCCATCTCTTCCAGGAAGGGAGTCTTCATGCAGCCAGTGCAGAGTTGATCCATCCAAAGGGGAGCCTCGTGTTGCAAGGGGGTACGTCTTGGGTAAAAGGTGTAGTTGAGGTCATAATTGAGCAAACAGCTGAGGGAGGCCATGTAGACATCCGAAAAACGGCACAGGCGGCGAGAGAAGTATGTGGGATTGTGGCACGTACGAAAGATACTGCCAAACTGCGGGTTGAAGAGGTTCTTGGTGAGTGCCCTGAAAGAGCATGCAGGGGGAGGAAGAAAAAGAAAGAGTGATCAGACAATCAGGATTGCTGGAATTTCATTCTCCAGAGATGACTCAGTCGGCAAGGTGGAGTATCTGAATAAAATACTACAAAGATTACATTAAACAATTTTCTAAGAATCTAGGTTTGAATTTAATATAAATATTTAAGATGCAAGATTTCACTTTGCATTACTTTTATACCTTGAAAGCCATAACTGTGGATTAGGTGTTCTCAGGGTCTCGATGGTGGACATAGCCAATCACAGCATATCCAGTATCAGAAGGTTGGGTTCCACCAAGTTTCTATTTATCGAGCAACTAATTTTCCTATTTTATTCCTAGCAAATATATGTGTATGAGTATCTGTTCCTATTTTATTCTGAGCATACATGTGTACAAAATTGGAACTGCAGCTGGCATCATTTCTATTTTCTAACAATCTTGCAGTGTGGCCAGTGGTTGTTTTCTAAATAAAGATGACAGGAGGTTGCATTTTATCTCGCAATATATAGTTTCTTCTTAAAAGAAAATACTGGAGGGCACTAAGGCTTATACATTGCCTGCCCTTAGATCTAAATTGTATTTTCATTTCTAGAATTGATCTAACATTATTTTATGGTTATAAAGATTACTAACGTCTGGACATTACGCCTGAATATTCAAAACACCAAGTTGCTGCAGAATAGCATTGGGGTATGGAGTGACAAAGCATATAAAACGTATTATTCCTCTCCATAGCCAAGTAAAAATAGAATCAAAGAAATGTTTTACCTTATATACTGTACATAGAACATTTCCATTTATCTTCATCAATTTTGCACTGCTATATTTACAGTATATCAGAGAATTCCATTTCATATTACTCTATCATTAAACTTAGATATTTTGTGATTAGGAATTTTCTGTATTATAGTTTTTAAGTTCCTTTGCTTTATTATCAGACAATCTGAGCTAGGTTTTTCCCCCCATGCAACTCAGAGGTTAATTACAGGGGTCCCCAAACTTGGCAACTTTAAGATGTGTGGACTTCTCTGAGAATTCTGGGAGTTGAAGTCCACAAATCTTAAAGTTGCCAAGTTTGAAGACCTATGGGTTAAAACAATACGTAGCCCTACTATAATCTAAAAGAGCTTATGTCATATGCCTAGAGCATACAGATCCAAGGAGAGGGCAACTCTACAGACAAAAACTCCTACCTTTATTAAATGGGATATGATTCACAACAGCAAAGCCTGCGCTTGCAATTCTTTCATGGAATTGTCAGTGTCTGTGCGTGCCAGGGCGCACATGTGCAAAAGGAAGCTATTGCTCATACCAAAATAACTACTCTCAGCATAAGGCAGGAGCAGAGCTGTTAAAACTGCCAATCATGCCTGGGATTTTCTTTAACGTGTATTTAAACTATCTGTGACATTTCAACTAGCTCCAAGCATCAAAGGACAGCAGGAACAGAATATAGTTTTTAAACAAATAGCAACTCCCCAGGCTTCCGAACAGCACAGAGGCAACTCACAAATGATGTTATCAATACCATTTAAGAAGCTATATTAAAGTGAACGGGCAGAAAAGAATTCCCAAAACTGTATGAAGGTGGAATCTTTGTAAAAGAAGCCTGAACACTATTTTCAAAAAAGGATCTGTTGCCTACCTTGTCACTTTTTCACTTTTACATCAAAGGTGATTTTCTTTGACTATTTAATGCATGCTTTACAAAAAAAACTTCTGAATATTTAAGAACTGAGATGAAATTTATTTTTCCCTCCCTATTCTCCAATCCCCATCAACTCATGCTTTTTCTTCTGGAGCTCAAGCAGTATTCCATGTCTAGCCACTTACAGCTTGGCTTTGTGATAGAATCTGGCAAGGGATAAGTCATAAGAGCCACTCTGATGTAGTAGTTAAGGCATCAGGCTCGAAACCGGGAGTGTGGGTTCTAGTCTCATCTTGGGCACAAAGCCAGCTGGATGGCCTTGGACTAATCACTTTCTCTCAGCCTAGAAAGGCAGCAATGGCAAACCACTTCTGAAAAATATTGCCAAGAAAACTACAGAGACTTGTCCAGGCAATCTCTTTAGAATCAGACATGATTGAGCAGGGGCGGGGGGGGGACATTAGAACCAAGAAGACGATGTAATTGTGGCCAATAGCTCACTGTAGTTGTTGCTGTGGTGAAGGAGAAATTAGATGCTCCAGATTAATAGGAGATTTATTTGCTCTGTTTTTCAAGATACTGCAACTGGTGATTTGGCTTCTAAGGGAGCAATGAGAGATTCTATTTACACGGCTTTGCCCATCAAGAAAGAGTCAATGAGGCTGATAAGTGAGTCAGTCAAGTAAACACAAAACAGAATTCCATGAGGGAATTACAAGTATGCAATAAAGGACATGTTTGGACCTGTGTAAACCAGCCTGAAACCAGTCTATTAAAACTTTACATGAAACTTGAAAAGAGCCCTATCTAATTCACAATTCTATTTCCCACATTGCTAATCAAATGTGTTTTGAGAAAATAAGGAATACCAGACAGAAGAGCAAAAACTACATCTTGCTGCTGACTGGTCTATAACCAAAATAAAGTTTTATTCTTGCTGTTGGACTGGATGCTTAGTTGTGGATGATGGGAGCTACAGCCTAAGCACAACTGGACAATGTACAAAGGCCAATGCTGTAATATAAATCTTTGTTATACTTTACAAAGTAACACCATGTAGAGTTAAGTCTACATCCAAGAGAAATTTAAATGTAGATTTGATGCTGGGGAGAAAAAGTGGAAAAGGCTAAATAAATTCTAAGCTTTGTTTCAACAGGATAGAGAGAATCAGGGGTTGGATCCTGACTAAGATGAACTAAAGATAAGTAACTTTTTAAAAAATTAGATCAATTAATTCAGTGGGGTTCAAATTACACCAACTAAGCTGAACAAAGCGTAACAAAGCTGAAGTGGAAAATAATGAATCCAGGAGAGGTGAAGAGACCAAAAAGCAGAGACAAATCGTTACACTAAAGAGGAGCTAGAATAAAAAAAAATTAAGCAAAACCACCAATTAAGGTCCCAATTAACTCTGCAGAATTTAGAGGCCTGAGTGCTCATATTTTAATTCTGAAAAGGGCAACAGAGTATGTGCAATTTCACTTCGTAAGAAAAAACTTAAAACCTCTATGCTCAGTAGGATGGAGGCAGTTCCTATTTGTTAATCGGGCAAGCAGCAAAGTAGCTACTGTAATTTGTAAGTCTGAACTAGCATACTGAAGCCCCTGAAAAGAAGGGAGAAGAAATAAAATACCTGAGTTCCTGGCGCTCCTTCATCCAGTCCTGCAACACCTGCTGGGATTCAGGATCTTGAAACATCTTTTCAGGAACAAGAACCCAAAAGTTAGACAGCCCTGTAATTATTGTTCCATCCTCTCTCAAAACTCACTAAACTAGCTTCTTAGAACCAATTTTACCTTCCCCTGAAGCTCCTTAGCCCCTCAGGTCCCATTTATTCTGAATTAACTGGCTTGAGAGCGACTGACTGCGATGCTGTTTTAAGTATTCCCTACTCTACGTTACTCAGGGAGCACTTCTCTTCCACATTGGTTCCATCAAGAATTTGGGACCTTCCCCCTTCCATTCCTAGCAACCAAGCAGCATCCTGATTTCTATCCCTACCTGCATTCGCTCCAACAATCCAGTTAAGGCTTGTAGCCAAGTGAGTGCTTGGGAGTACTGCTCTGTGTTGACCATTTTTGTCTCGGTTTCTAGTTCAGGAACTATGGCCCCTGTCCGCCAGCCATGCCTCAGCATCAAGTCCTGGGGTAGAGAGATATAATGGATAAGATTTATAGGATCACGAGAGACATTACACAATTAACTCAACCCACTCTTTTCCCAGGGCTGGGAAGAAAATCCACCCAACCCTCTCTTCATGACCCAGAGGATTATGCCCAAAGCTCTCACCGCCAGGTCACTGTAGAGATGGTCCCCAAAATAGAGCACCTTGGATCCACGCCAGCCTGTGAGCCGGAGGAAGTCAAAAAGGTTGCCCTAAGATTGTAGAAATGTTGCATTAGAATGATTAGAACAACTGCACGGATGCAAGACCAACATTCCTAGACAATATTTTATATCACAGAGGAAAAAGGGAAGGTTCCCCTTCATATCTTGCAGGTACAGAAAAACTAGCTCCACACTGTCTCCGGGACTCAAGAGACCTCTGAGCAAATTACCATATAACACTCAATCCCCCTTTGCCTTTTCTCTCACTTAGTTGTCCAACCTTGGCCAAGTCTCCACCTTCAAACTTAAATAATTAGACCCAAGCAAGAGCTGGCAGCTGTTCTTATTTCTGTCACCCCACCCTCTGTCCCAGACAGAGATGGTAGATAGACTGGGTGTTTGGAAAGAGGAACATCAGCAGCAGCAGCAGGAGGTCCAAGACTCCAGGAAGGTGGCACCTTTCTCGGAAGTAGGTCACAACCGATGCCCAGTACTGCCACTCCTGAAACATGTCCTCACGTGCTTCTTCTCTCATCTCTATACCCACAGGGCAAATCTCAAAGGAGGAAGTGGGGAGCGTATATATTCAAAGCTGATTCTACTTGGGCTAACTGGGTAATATGCCCTTTCAGTACAGCAGCTAGAGAGGAGATTCCTCCTTCATCTCATTACATCTCTGACTTACTTTCCCTCCAAGGTTTGCCAAGAAGCTCAAAGGGGTTGAGAAGGTTGAAGGTGGATAATTAGTAATTTAGCAGGAGACACCATCAAGTACCAGCAGCAGTCTTAATTTTTTTATGCTGATGGAATTAATCACGCTCAAGGATCAAGGCATTAAAATCATATCGCATGTAAGTTTATTTATTATTAAAATTTGTATGCCGCCCAACTTCCGAAGGACTCTGGGCGGCTCAAGTGTTACCTTGCTTCCTCAAAAACACAGACCACCCAATGTCAACGTTCCCTACCTGTTTATACACTTGGCCTTTCTCCAGCTTATTTATTTTGTCCCACTGCAGATCTCCATTGCTATCCAGTCGCCGGAAAGGCCTGGAAGGAAAAATGAGTTATCAGTTGGAGAGGCTGCCGGGAAGGCCTTTTGCTTTCCACTATACAAGGGAAGGGCAGCACAGGATTCTAACATCTGACTCCAAAATCCACAGCTATTTTTCTCACACACATACTGTAGGCACAAATTCTTTAATGCAAGCTGGGTAATTCTGGGAGTTGAAGTCCACAGATCTTAAAGTTGCCAAGGTTGAGAAACACTACTCTAGAGGAAACATTAACACTGCTGTATGTTACACCTATGTACACATTTTCGGCAAATTTCAGATGGATATCAAATGATCCTAAAGGCTAAAGTAAATTAGGAATGTTGATTTTATAATTTATTTGTTCAGCAGCCTCCCCCAATCAAGTGCCATCCAGGAATGTTGGATACCCATTACATAATCTTTTGACATTTCTAGAGGTTTGAAAAGACATGGTACAGCATTTTAAGTAAGTCTTGCACAGAGAATTTAAAAAACCCCTACATAATGGCCGGTGATGTAAATTTACATCACGAAAGGAAATCAGGATATGCAGAGTTCAAGTATAGTTCATCGTAGCCTCTCTCATACAGTCAGCAATTGTTATTTCAATTTTTCTATTTCTACTTTTTATTGTTGCCAGAAAATTAAACTAATGATGATTTAGGGTAGAGAGACAAAAAAATAATCTAAAAATGAAAGAAAACCAAAGGAAGTGCTAGAATATAGAAGTTAAAATATATGCAGGAGAAAAGAAAAAAAATCCTCTCTAACCACCAGCAAATGAAATGCTGCAACCAAAGAACTCTGCCAATAGTCAGAGGCAGGATATTTTGCTCTCATGGTCTTAAAGGAACAACTCCCTCATTTTTAGCCTGAGTAGTTTTCATTGTGCTTTCAGTTCTGAGCTATAATCTACTCAGGGCACTCCCCCAAAGCCACATATTATCAGTACACAACATGCGCTGATCCGTCTACTCTCCACAGAAATTGAGCAACAATGGCTGGACTGAGAAACACACTATCTTTTTTTTTTTTTTTTTTTTTTTTTTTTTTTTTTTTTTTTTTTTTTTTCTTGCAATATTGCAGTCACAGACCATGCCTTAAAAAAAAAAAAACTTCAGGCAGCATGATAGTGACACAGTGACATTACTGGCAGAGGCAGGATTGAAAAGTCAAGCTTCTGTCTGCCTTTTTAAAATGCATTAGGGAGAACTAAATTCCTAGCATGTTTTTTTTTTTTTAAATCCTTGTGTACAGCTGCATTTCTGCAGCACAATCTTCAGGGGCTCTAAATACCGCAAAACAAGGGGTCAAGGAGGCCAAACACGGCCCACAAATTGCTGACTCGGGTATAATTCATCAGAATGTACATGCAGCAGTGTGCCAGTTCCATTAACCAGAAAGGTGTCAAACGCCCTCAGGACGTTCATTAGCTCATCCCCATATGGGGAAATGCAACACTCACTTGACACAGTCATTGAAGAAATGAGGCTTGTCTGCCTGGACTATGACCACATCAAAGAAGTCTCGCCAATCCTTGCCCACCATGTAGCGCATTCCTTTATCACTAGGGGAAACAGGGAGAAAAAGGAAGAGAATTAGGAGGGGGTAATGGTACCGAAAGTACAGAGTAGGGAACAACTGTGAAACAAGAATCTCTCCAACTATCATGCTGGCTGGGGGATTCTGGGAGTTTAAGTCCATAGAGCTTAAAGTTCCTAAGGTTCAGAAATGCTGATCTAAGCTCATTAGACAAGAGCTGGCAACAAGACGCCTGAGGGTGTTGTGCTATCAGTGGCACCTCAAAACGTTGCCCATCTAGATTAAATTAAAATAATTAAATGATTAAATTAAAACAGATTAATTAATGAATCGACCTTATATATTTTCTCCTATGTTGTTGTGGGGATAAAAGGGAATGCCATGTATGCAATCTTGAACTCTTGAATGAAAGGCAGAACTGATTTTTATTTATCAAATTTGGGTACCGCCCATCTCACTCTTAGTATTATATATTTAGTATACAATCTTGCTATATATTCTGGGGCATACAGCAAAAGGCATAAAAACATTAAAAACATAAAAATACAAAACGCTGATAAAAAAAAAGAGCCAGGTAAATGGATATAATGAGTGCAAACCTAATAATTAAATAAGAAAAAGAAACTTGCATCCAGATAAAAAAGTTGGAATGCAATCCAACTCACCAGCCGAACTAAAGCTAAAGTTAAATGCCTGAAAAAAAAATATTAAGTCTCTGGTAACTTAAGAAAAACAAAAATAATCCCAAATAGCCCAGACGTATTTTAGAGCCCGGCCATGCTTAAACTCACACAAAGCTGAAGGGACTATTGGTGATGAGGAAGAGTTTCTTGCCACTTTTGGCCAAACGGTGCAGCACAGCGTAGGTCTCATCTCCGTGCAGGATGTATTGCTCTGGAAGAAGGAAGATGGACAGGCGCCTTTAAGAATTACAAACAATCCTCGACTTATGACCATTTGTTCAGTGGCCATTTGAAATTACGACAGCATTAAAAAATGGACTTGTGACCCATCTGAATGTTACAGTCATTGCAGCACTCCCACTGTCACGTAATCAAAATTTGGGTGTTTGGCGGCCCATCCGCTCTTATGACCACAAGGGTGCTGCTATTCCCCCCCACCTGCCTATCTCCCTCCATCTATACACTTTTGGCCACTTTGCACAGTGGCACTTGGCGGAGGCAACAGTACAACAGGTGCTGAACTAGAGGCCCAGGGCCTTCAGCAGTCTCAGCCAGATGCCATCACTCCTAGGCCTCTACTTCATCCCCAGCCGCTGTTGCCACTGAGAAATGCAGCCTCAAGCCCCACACTGTGGCCAGCCATGCCAGCAGCATTGTGCAAAGTCCCATCATTGCCCCCTTGCCCCCCAACACAGGGGCAGTGTTGGATTTGAAGTAGAGATCTGGAGGCGGGGGCAGCTGGCTGAGACTGCTGAAGGCTCTGGGCCTACACTTCAGCACCAGCTCCAGTGCTGCCACTGATGACTGCCATTGAGCAGGGTGACAAAAAGGGCATAGATCTTGGGGGCGGGGGTGTTAGGCAGATGGAAGAGTAGCAGCACCTCTGCAGTCGTAAGTGCTGCTGGGCTGGGTGGGCAGTTGAGGCTTCCTGGGGTGCAGCGGCTTTATGCCACACTGCTGAGTTGAGCTGGGACGGCTAAGGTTTCTAGGAGTGGCTGCAGCTTTGTACTGCACAGTAGCACCTCCCCAACTCACACATGGCCTGCACCTAGTTTTCCAGGGCCTCCCTCACCCCTTGAGGCACCCCTTCACTCCTTACCTAGAATTCCCTCTGCTTAACAACTCATGGTTCTCCCTTAACAATGTCAGCTGAGAAAGCCAGGATTGCAGTTGCTAAGTGATGCAGTAAAACGACAGCTTGCTTTTCAATCTCATTGCTTAGGAACTAAAATTCTGGTCCCAATTGCTGTCGCTAAGGCAACGGCTTAACTACCTGTATGCCATAAGGGCAGACCTATGGGCTCAACACCAGCAGGCCCTTTCCTTGCTTTTCCTATATCACACTGTTTCTCAACCTTGGCAATTTTAAGCTGTGCAAACTTCAACTCCCAGTATTTCCCAGCCACCATGGCTGTGGAATTCTGGGAGCTGAAATCCATGTAGTTTAAAGTTTCCAAGACTTAGAAATACTGGTATAGGAGATAGATACTCACCCAGATCTTGCATAATCCACTTGTACATAAAACCTTTAATATGAACATCTCGGATGGCATCCTGTGGAAATGATGGAAGAAAAAAAGAAATTAATTCCAGGTATAAATGTTAACATTGTAGGCCCTGACATTTCTACCTCTGGGCTGCATTTCAAATGCAACATGAGTAGGGAGACCACATCAGTGTTATGCCTTCTGTCTCGCCTCTGCTTTTTATTTCTTTGTTATGCTCTAAAGAATAAACCAGAAAACAATACTCAAGGTTCGTGATCTGATCTCTTTAAAAATTAAAAAACTTTTAATAGCAGTAATGATTGTGTGTTTGTGGTTTGGATAACCAGTTGATAACTGTGGTATGAGGGAGTGAAAGTAACTCTTTCGCCATAACTCTGCTTTGTGGATAATGATCAAATATATCCTTTTTTATTTCTTTGCTCTCAGTATTTCTATACATGTTCCATCAACAAAAAAAAGTAATTGGGTAATTCATAAGTAACAATTAAAACCACAAAGTAAAACATTAAAATAGATATAACCTTTAAAGCAATTAAAACAACATCAGAATATAACAATAGTACCAAAACACACAGACAAATACAATCTTAGAAAGAACTGAAAGCAAAAGGCTTGGAAAAGAAACCTTCATCTGTCCTTGTGGAACAAAACATTAAGCAACTTGTATTTGTATGTTTTGCACATATGCAAATAGCAGCCTGTGGGACAACTGAGAAGGATCATTTCATCTGAAAACCCCCTCAAAGCTGTTTCTAATCATTTTAAAATATGTAGGAAAAAAGACATTATAGAGTTTAGCCAAATTTGTTTTCTCACATTAGCCTTGCAATGACTAAGAAGTCAGATTTTAATCTTGAAGTTGCAACATAATTCCTTATTTGTTGCAAAAAGAAAAGGCCATGTCTCTAGAAACGTTTAAAATACAGAAAATCTTATCTGGTTTGGTTGTCTCTATTTCCTCTCTCTCTCATTATTGTTTATTTCTTCCTCAATTCCTTTCACAATATATGACGTTAAATTTTCAGTCTGGTTTGGGGTTGGGGGAGAATAAGTGAGGCTACCAACATAACAGGACATCTGCTCCTGTTGACCCTGTTCTCTTTCTTTCCTTAAACTGTCCAAGCACTGCATGTAATGTGATCTTGTTTCCCCCCTTCCTCCCCCTCTCTCTCTCTCACACACACACCACACACACACCCACCCACACACACACACACCCAGGTTAAATGATAACCTCTCAATGTTAAGTAAACTTCAGAAGTGCCATTCACATTTCTCCGGTGGTAGACTAAGGTTCTGCAGGTGGGAGCGGAAGAAAAGGACAGGGGCAGAAAAGAATGGATCGAAAACATTATTTATGAGAATGCCAATTCTGACCTCTTGCTCCAAATCAGGGGCTGGGCAGCCTCCAGAGAGGCAGAGAGCCAGAACAGATGGTTTTTCCGGTCTCTAACTTAAAAAAAAAAACATGCTGAAAACATAAGCTGAGGGGCCCTCAATACGTGCGCCTTGGAGCAGTTGGGTTTACAGATAAGCCTTCCTGGCAGCTTTGCAGGCAGCACGTCCCAAGTCCTCCTCCAGCTCGGGACAGCCTGTTCCTCTCTGGTGAGATACGTCACAACCTTCTATAATAAAGCTCTATTTAAAAACAAAATCGGGACCGACAGAGCTAATGCAGGTCTTTAGAACTCCAGGCCCTAAAATCTTGTCATTTTGTTGTAGGACAAATCACACAGGACTCTATGTCCTGCAAAACCTCCCCAAAATAATTGCCAGAATCCCACCCCACTCAGAACTGGGAAGAAAACATACAACTGCCAGCCAACAGCACTTCCTCCTCCTCCTAACTTTCAACACAGAAGTTCTCCCAGACAAACAAGAGTGAAAAGAGAGAAACTTGCCAAGGGGGATGAAGTACATACCGTAACATCTTTGTAGAGATGGATGGGGTCATAATCAATATCATTGCTGATGAAAAAGTCATTGGCTACAGCCAGGAGTGTCATTTCTGGCAGAGAGAAAATGTCCATGAATTGCTTAACAGCAGGGCCCTGGAAGGAAAAGAGAAAGAAGGCGAGGGGTACAAATTATTAGACCATTAGGGCCTTCCTTTTTAAAATAAGAAGACAAGACTAGAACGCCTTCTGATCTTCATTCATTCAGCGTTAGCTCTGAAGGATTTCTGTAGAAATTAAAGGTTACTCAGTTCAACCCCTCTGGCTTTTTAGCAAAAACACATACACATCATTAACCTTCAAAAAGCAGAATTAAGAAAGTCAACATTCAGATTGTTCCAAAACAATCTGGAATTTGGACAAAGATAGATTAGAAGGAAAGTGCAGAGAGGGAGAGATTAGATATAGGCTATTAGAAGAAAAGTGAGTAGCAACTTCCAGGGAAGAAATGAGAACTGAAGACAGCTACGTTAAAAGCAGAGCTGATAATCATGGTGGAATGAAGAACTGTGAGTAGGCCAGCTCTCGGCTATTCCTCCCCAGAAAAGGACACTAGATTTGCATACTTCCTTTTCGAATCACTTTTGGTAAATGCTTTTTTCCTATTAGGAATAATTAGATCCACAGGTTTTACAGAACCAGATGAGTTTCCTTCAATCCTTAGCAAAATAAGGTTAAGTTTAAGAACTTAAAATTACTTTAGAATGAACAGCAAAAAAGGTGATTAAAACTGATTTTAGAAAGTTAGAAAATAACTAAGGGTCCAAATAAGTTGAAATAAGATTTTTGGAATTAATTATAAAGAATCCTTCCCATGCAAAAATGCTTTTGTTTTGGAAAAAAAAAAAGACAAGACTTTAAAAACTGGACACTAGAAGGAATCAAAAGGAACTAAAGATTACAATTAAAGGAGAACAACATTTAAAATTGACTTACTAATACATAATGGACCAAAATACCTTAACATTGGACAAATTGGAGGATATTTTGGAACAATGGATCCTGAAGGTAATTTTAAGAATGTTTGCTTTTATAGATAAGACTGTTTGAGAGATGTTATCGAAGAACAAGTTTTATTGGACAGGATGAGACTAATCTGAAAGTGGATTTAAAAATGACAAGAATGATATGGAAAAAATGCAATAACGGGTATACAAATAAGATCTGTTGTATTTTAAGTTATTAAAGTTGTTTATACTTGTGACAAAGAAGGAAGTCATTTCTTTATATATTTCTTTTCTTTTTCTTAACTATATTCTTCTGTTCTTCCTTTTCTCTTTTTTTCTGCACTATTTTTTCTTTTTCTTAGTTTGTAGCAGTTTTTAATTTTTTAATTGTACTTTTTAATTAAAATATTATAAAAAAGGACGGACATTGACACTAAAATTGCAGTGATACTACCAAATTCAGGGAAGAGTAAGTGTGCTGTTGAGATCTGTTGTGCTGAGAGTTACTGATGGGAAAAAAGAAAAGAAGGGGTAAGGCAAAACAGTTTTGACCCACTTGTTTAATCTCACATTAAATATCTGGAGCAATCAAAAGATTCTAGGTTTGGCTCTGCCTAACTATAAGCAATCCAAATTTCTAGAACAGGATATACAGTTTGCTCTGGTTCAAAAGAATATATTTTTGTCCATTTCATGCACACTACTAATATGAAGATTAAATAAAGACAATCAGCCCAGCTATCATCCAATCACGCAGCTTGTCTGGGAATGGAAACTCAGCATGAGAATAACAGCTTTAGACAGCTCTGGGAAATTGTACCTTTCCATAGAAGCCACTGGCTTGGTGCAAGGGAATATGATGGGTGCCATCATACATCTCCAGAACTTCATCATCTGGAACAGGTTTCAAGCCTCTGCACAAGATTTAAAAAAGAGGACAGAGGTGCTTAGAATTACAATAACAGAGTATTTTTAGCAGTTAGATCAGTGTTTCTCAATCTTGGCAGCTTGAAAATGTGTGGACTTTAACTCCCAGAATTCCCGAGCCAGAATTCTGGGAATTGAAGTCCATACATCTTCAAGCTGTCAAAGCTGAGAGAAAGTATTCTTGTAACAGCATCACAGTAGGCATCAGACATTTTGAAACTCAGCATAATTCTTGGGTCACACAGAATGAAGTGTCAGCTGTAGAAGGACAAGAATTTTCACAGGCATAATAAAATACATTCCAATGCAGACATATAACAGTTAAGTTAAATTCTGACCCAACATGTTGTCATTAGGCCAACCAGTTTGAAAATTAGAAGCCAGAACATTATATGAATGCTTCTAGCCCACTTCATGCAGAACAAGAAATTCTTCTTTCCTTTGCATTGTTTGACAATGGTTGGGATCACATATTTATTACTGCTAAATACCAGAAGCTAGGGTAGGGTCTGAACTTGGCCAACCCAGCCATTTGGAAACCAACATGATGAATACTTACCGATACACAGTACCCAACTGAATGTAATGAAATGCATCTATCTTCATGAGCAAGCCCTATAGGGGACAGGGAAAAGTAGAGTTAGCACCTACATAAAAACCTTAGGATTCCTAAACCTTGCAAATACATTTTATAAATGTTTTCAGGTGATTAGCTCACATTCAACAATATTGTCCCTTGGGTTCTATACTGGCAGCCACAAAGAAAAAAAAGGGAACATTATTTTTCTGTCCTAAGCTTACCCCTCAACAGATGACTTATATCTAATAATTATTCAGAAAAGTAGCTACTGGATAATAAAGGCAGTAACATTTACATGATTTAAGACTGTAATCCTGTGGCATTTGGGTTGGATATTTTGAATATTCTTACATTTGTGCAAAGAGCCCCCAAAATACTATAGAAATCTGAAATGTAAGATCCCTTGACCTTCTCATTTCAGGAAATAAATCTGCACCAGATTTGGAGCTTCATGGATTTATTCCTTCCCATTGTTTCCCATGGTGACTCCCCAGCCCTCCACCTCTGATAGTCTGCCATTTTGGATCCTCGAACTAAAGGTTTCTGGGGAGTTCATAGAAAAAGCAAGCAACCACACACAGACCTCCGACCTTCTAGACAAATTTGCTAACCCCCCAGAAACACAAATGACAAACACTCTCTCACCTTTGCAATGTCATAATGTAAGCCCCGAACAGCAAAGTTAGGCCAGTATTCATACTTCAGGATGCCCTTTGGGTACTGATGTGATAAAACAAAGAGAAGTATGTCACCATGTGCAATCTTCTAAGAAATTTAAATTAACCATTTTTTCTTGAATAATCAACATAGCAAACTGCTTGGAACCATTGGATACAGTTTTATCAGGCACATAATTGTTGGCTTTCCACTCCTATGAACAGAGTGATAGGGAAATTGAGAATGTGCATGAAGAATCAAGCAAGGCAACAAAGAGGCAACCATTTTGTATCTCTTCTCTCACTGTAAAGGACATGGAAGTAGTACTGTACATTTAAGGGGGGAAAACACCTTTGAGCATAGTCAAAAGTCCCAGTTGACTGAGCTTTTCTTTATCTGAACATTCTTTTTGACATAAAAACCAGAACATTAGAACAGAAATGACCAGTTTACATGTGGACATGTAAGCAAACAAATACTGCTCTCTTCTATCACATCTACCCAGGCCCTAATGCATTCAAGCTACTTTCCTTCACATACTTTCTAATTTTATTTACAAGCGTAAGGAGAATAATATGACTATTTGCCACTATAATCTCAATTTGAGAGCTGTCATTCAGTATAGTTCTTAGTTCTACTTATAGTAAGAATCTGGTCATTTTCTTAGTATTGAAGATAATTACACATATTTGAGTTTCACTGGGCAAAACCTTATCATTTTATTTTTTGCTTCTACAAGAAAGTAATTCTTTGAGCAATTCTTATGTTAAACTGGCTGGTAGTTGTCTTCTTTGGAAAACGTGGTTTTAAAAACAGTATTACTCTTAATCAGCTGTAATCTCAGAAGTAATAAACTTTTGAGATTTTACAAAAGGAATATAATTTGCCTACAATGGCTAAATGCCAACAAATACAACTACAGGTAGTCCTGGGTTAACAACCACTTCTTCAGTGACCATTCAAAGTTATGACAGCACTGAATGAGTAATAGTTACATCTGGTTCCAGCATTCCCAGCTGCAATCATGTGATCGTGAACTGGCATTTAGCAACTGGCTTGCACTTATGGATGGTCTCTCCACCCACTCACCCTCCCCAAGTCCCTCTGCACTTGTGCTGCATCTCCCCAACCTCCCCTGCACTCTCTCCCAATTGGCAGCAGCCACCCCAAGACCCACTGCACTCATGCCATACCATGTGTACACCATGTGCTAATTCCTTGCTCCCTCTCGCACCCAGCTACAACCACTTACTTGCCTGCTAACCTGCTTGCAAGCCATCTGGAACTTGCAATTTCCTATCAGCTTCCCCACTGGCAGGAAGTTCCGAGGAGGTGCTTGCTTAATGAACCACAATTTTCACTTAACTATGGCAATGGGCACTGTAGGGATTACCTGTATAATGCTTGTTGTCTTTATTGTTTGCTCTTGATCTCTCCACAGCCCTAGAGGCACTTAGCATACTGAAGAAGGATTTTAATGAGTTTAACACTCATTGCAATTATCATTTATAGAAAGAAATTTGGACAATATACAAGCACTGGAACAAAAAAAATAGAAGTATCCTACATTACCCAATTAGAGTGCCACTTTGAGGCATCAGGCTGGATACCATGAGGCTGTGAGTTCTAGTCCTGCCTTATTACAAGCCTTGATCTTGGACCAGTACCTCTCTCTCAGTCTTAGGAAGAAGTCAATGGAAAGGCATTTCCGAAATCTTGCCAAGAAAACTGCAGGGACTTATTGAGGCAGTTGCAAGCAGTCAAAGCCCATCCACCTCCACACACACAAAAGCCCAGTTAATGATTTCAAGTTTTATGGAATGTCAGATATGTTGCATGTGATTGAAAAGCTCAGCTGGTTGTCTTCCTTTTATGCTGGAAATTTAATAAATTTAAAGGAAGTTCAGTACTCATGTTATGGATGAATGAAAACTGTCAATTGTCAGCCTTTCAATTACCAGTAGTTATATTTGAAAAGACAAGACAGTATGATTCCATATATCTAGGTTATATTCACTGCCTAAAAATTGAATAGTAGCAATGAAATTGAAAACTGTAGGATAATTCTGAAACTTGATTAACCTGATATTTTAATTAAAAATAGATTCTTCCCTGTTAACATTCATTTATTTGTGTGGCATTATGTAATAGCTTTTTTTTTTTTTTTACTTATGCTTGTTTTTATTAGCACCTTTTTTATTCTAGTTAGTTGAGGTTTTCTTTTGCTTTAAATTATTTTATCATTATGTAGGATTTATTGTAAAACATGCAGCTTATAATTACTGTATAATCTAGATACCTGTTATTATATTAGTAATACTGCATATAATTTTATAATTATAATTACATAATTATAATGCTTTTAAAACTGAGTTTAAAACTTTGTTAAAAAGTTGCTTCCCATTTGTCCAGTTTCTAAGCCAAGGACACCTAAGCAGAATCCTAACTGCTTTGATATTTCGTCAACAAGAAGAAAACAACCCCAGGTCAGGTTGTACCTTATACTGCTCCACTAGGATGTCCCTAGCGGTGTTGTAGATGCGGGAGTGGAGTGCAGGGGAGTACAATGCCAGGGTGTAGTCATAATCAAAGCCGTAGACGCCGATGGTATTCAGTGAAATCTCATTGTTGGCGTAGATGGTTGAAGGATTCAGAAGGTTGCAGACACCAGGTGGGAGCAAATCTAAATCAAGAAAGAGAAACATGGAGGACAAGCTATGATAGCATATGGTTGCTACAAGCCAGTTTGGTTAAGGCTTTGTAGGAAATAAGGAAGATGATCTTGACTAAGTTACACAAGCTCCATTGCCAAAGTGAAAAGGGTAAAAAACCTATTTGAAATCCACAACAACCAGATAACATTTGGAAGTGACTCGTGTTTTCCCTAATTCTTTGAACTGTAAGAGGGAGTGAGCAACATAATAAAGTCAGACTGGCATGATTCTGCTAATATAGCCTATCTCAATTTAAAAAGTGGTTTTAGTCTTCCTGTGGAGTTGATTTCCTGGTCTGGACTGCCTAGCAAGGCTATCATCAATCTGGCAATCTGGCAATCTGGCAAGAGAGCTTGCATACCTCCATCAAGGTTGTCTTCCTTGTTCTTCTCGGATGCTGAATCAGAAAATAAGAAATTGTGAGTTCTAGTCCTCTGTTAGCATGGAAGCTGGCAGAGTGACCTTAGACCAGTTGTGGTCTCATCCCAACCCTCCTCACAAGATTGTTGTTGTGGGAAACTTGAATTATACAGAAAAAGATGGGATACAAAGTGTTCTAGCTCGGTAGAACGGCAGGGCGATTAACTGAGGCGAGACGGTGGGTGAAACAGAACCCCTTTATTAACGGCTAACTTGGTAACACGAACAGAACGAAATCACCTGTTTTCTGTCACAGCCGCTATTTATATAGCGGCTGTCAAAACGGCCAGCCAATGGCGGGGTTGCAAACTTCCCGCCGGCCGAACTGTCAGTGACTGACCAATCAGAAGACAGCTCCTAGTTACTAGGCAGAACGTGAGCGTGGGGACGCAGCACCCCTCCCCTCCCGGATGGCGCATGCGTAATCCTGTAAATAGGCAGGGCGCCGGCGCTGTCTAGTTGAACGCCGCGGTTCATCAGGAGCAGGATGGTCCGGGGAGACAGGGTCGGCTTCGAGCGCTGGAGTGGCCGCGGCGGGGGCCCAGGAGTTCGGCTGGATCTCTTCGGACACAGGTAGGACTGGCGCCGGGTCCGACAGGTCCGCAGGAAGACATGGGCGGTCACATGCAGGAACGGTCGGGTGGCGGTCTGTAACCTCTGTGTAGGGCTCGGCTGCATCTGCGGCTGGTGTAGAAGCAAAGGGGCGCCCCCTGAGCTGGTCAATATGACGCCGCCATAGCCTCCCGTCTGCCAGGCCCACTCTGTAGGAGCAGGGGCCTGTCACCGCTAGAACTCGTGCCGGTAACCAACGGGGCTCGCCGCCATAGTTCCTGGCATAGACTGCATCCCCCACATTAAACGTTCTGACCTTGCTGGTCAAGTCAGTAGGGGCATCAGGCACATAAGTTGGATGCAGTCTGTCTAATGTTGTTCTAAGGCGGCGACCCATAAGCAACTCAGATGGGCATTGGTTGGTGCTGGGGTTTGGGGTTGTATTCTGGGACAAGAGATATTTATTAATTTTCTCCTGCCAGTTTCCTGGCCCTAGCCTGGACAGTGCCTCCTTGGCTGACCTCACTGCCCTCTCAGCCAAACCATTACTGGAGGGGTGAAAGGGGGCTACCAGCGCGTGGCGGATGCCCAGCCCCGCTAAGAATATCTGGAATGAGGCAGAGGTAAACTGAGGCCCATTATCCGAAACAATGACATCAGGAAGCCCGTGGGTAGTGAATAACCTCTGCAAGACCCTGCTGATGGCTTCTGAGGTAGTGGGTGGGATGTGGGCCAGTTTCCTGGCCCTAGCCTGGACAGTGCCTCCTTGGCTGACCTCACTGCCCTCTCAGCCAAACCATTACTGGAGGGGTGAAAGGGGGCTACCAGCGCGTGGCGGATGCCCAGCCCCGCTAAGAATATCTGGAATGAGGCAGAGGTAAACTGAGGCCCATTATCCGAAACAATGACATCAGGAAGCCCGTGGGTAGTGAATAACCTCTGCAAGACCCTGCTGATGGCTTCTGAGGTAGTGGATGGCATGTGGGCCAACTCCACCCACTTTGAGAAAGCGTCCACTACCACTAGAAGTGACTGTCCCTGCATTGGCCCTGCCAGGTCAATGTGCAACCATGACCATGGCCCCCTAGGTTGTTCCCATTCCCTAGGCGGTGCTTCGGGCAAGACAGGCCTGGACTGCTGGCACTGTTGGCAAGACCCCACCCACTGCGTGATGGCCAAGTCTAGCTTGGGCCACCAGACGTAACTGCGGCCTAGCGCCTTCATTCTGGCCACCCCCGGATGCCCCTCATGTAAACTACGTAGCACTGCAGACCGCAAGGGCGGTGGGACCACAACTCTGCTCCCCCATAACAAGCATCCCCTCAGTGCCGATAACTCATGTTGCCTACGCTTGAAGGGCCAAAATGCTTCAGGGAGCTGGTCCATGGGCCATTCCCTGCGCACC
>QLTV01002677.1:1079179-1147319 GCA_003457575.1 Thermophis baileyi
ATATATTTTCTTCCAGTACCTTCTCGCTTCAGGACACGTCCACCACATGTGAAAGAAGGTGCCTAAGTTTTTCTTACATTTCCAACAAGCCGGATTTAAATTTGGATATATCTTAGCCAATCTCGTTGGGGCCAAATGCCACCTATAAAACATTTTGTAATAATTTTCTTTATAAGCTACCGATTTTGTTATTTTGTGGGTCCTATTCCAAGTCCACTCCCAGTCAGCCAAGTGAATAGTATGGCCTATGTTCTTTGCCCATGCAATCATTGGTTCTTTAACTATGTCCTCCATTTTATGAAATTCCAATAAATACTTGTATATCACCTTTCTGACTATATAATCATCAGCAGTCACTCTATGAGTTCTCTACTGCAAAGAATGTTGACGAAGAAAAGATGCAAAGATAGTTGAATTAGAATGGTTTTTCCTTTGTTTTTTATAAAATCAAGTCATGACCAGAAAGAAAATTGGATGTTTCTAATTAGCTTTCCTACAAAATAGGCTAGCATTTAATATACACTGATACACCTTCTAATCATTTCTCATTCTAATAATTTATTATGAAATTTATTTGTTTGATACATTTGATAGCTAGAAATCATCACTGCTGTAGGGCTTTATCATAATCTTTGAATCTGTTTTTAGTACACAGCTACATTTTCTGAAACATACAAAATTATATGGCCTTCATCAATTGCAGCAGGTCTTCTCCTAAGTAAACAAAACAACCAGATTCCATGCATATGCAGAAATATCACAATGGCTCTTTAACAGATCTGAGCTATCTGTAAATCAGTAATATGAAATTGTGACCTCCTAAAATAGTATCAATGCACTCCTCTTGTAAATAATAATTATTAATAAAATTATTAATATCTATCAATGTGCAAAATTATTAATATCTATCAATTTTCAAGAACAAAAAAAAGAGTCCTTTGGAAGCAATTCTGTTTCTTTTGGAATTAAGGAACAGATTAAAAATAAACATGCAAATACATGAATATGTAGCTTAACAGGTTTAGACAGTTATGTATAGAACTGGTCACATAAGTTTTAAAAATCTGGGAAAAATTGTTTATGATCAAAGCTACAAAAGACTGACTTTTTTTAAATGGTGGGAATATAAAAGTGAAAATAAAAAGACTTTTAATTTAGTAGAACAACAATTATTTCTTTACACAATTCAGAATTATCTTTTGTTGGGAGAAGTCTACTACTAACTTTCAGTGGCAATAGCCAAAATGCAATGTTTGTTGCTTTATTTATTTAAAAATTCACATATAAGCTCATTTCTCCTGGAATATTGGGGCAGGGATAGCTTGAAGAAAAAACAGGTACTTGCTCAAATTATTTTCTTCTCTACTAGTTCTCAGGCATAATATATTAAAGATGAATGGAACAGGAATTAATCTTTGTTTCCCTAATATTGGACTTTGTCTCCTTATTTCTCCTAAACTTTTATTTTTCCTTCCTGAAACTTCAGAACTTGCTTGAAAATTCTTGCTTCTTCCTACAAGCTGGATATTCATTGCTGGAATCAGAATCCAACTTTAGTCTAATTTATCAAGGCAATTGTTATATTTTTCAAGGATGAGCTACCTACATCAGTGACACCAGACTACTAACATAGCATAGATTTTGATGCTTCCGTTGTCTTGTGATTCAGCAACTGGAAATCTGAACTGATTGGCTTTTCATATGCAAACAGACCCGTTAATAACAGAAGCTGCCATTTGCCATTTGATGAGTCAGCTAATTTCAGAGTCCAGGGGGAACTTTTCTCAATCCTTCCCGCTTTACTCCCTGGAATAGATTTTGCTGAAAATAAGTCTCTTCAGTTAAACCAAAACCCCCAAACACCGCCTAGGATGAGTAAGATCTCCCCCCCCGCCGACAAATCAGAAATTTCTGGGTCAGGCAATCAGGCAGTGACAACGCAATACTGTACAGACGGTTGATGGCACAGCATATTGGGAAAGAACTGGCAATATGTAGGAAGGAAGCAGATATTGTATACATATGCAATGCTGAGGGCAGCAGGAGGAGGAGAAAAGAGTGGGAGAGACGTGGCACGCTTGTTAGCAGTCAGAAAGAAAGAAGTCAGCAAATAAGGAAGAGACTTGGATAATTGTGGATTTCCAAAATAAATATTTTGACCTGAGCACACAGAGATAAAACCAACCAACTTTCTTTCACTGCATAGTAATTTGGGGGGAAAAAAATAACTGCTGCTACATCAACACCCAGCATTAATATGATTCCCTCATGGCATGGCTATATCAGAAAGGAACTGAGAAGTGTCAAGCCTTGTAGATAACTCTTAGGTTTAGGGACATTAAGATGCTGCCTTATACAGAATCATACATGTGACACTAGCTTTAGGTTGTGTTGGCTGGGTATGATAACAGCTATTATGCAACAACTGTAGAGCACATAAGTGTATTCTTTTTCTTTTTGTTGGTTGCATTAACTATCCAGCACCCTCACAGAGCATGGGCTGACCTACAGCAAGTATAATCTCAGGATCACACATTTCTCAAACACCTTTTTAGTGATCCTTACTCCCATCCTAGGCCCTTTGTGCCACTGCAATTTGGCAGTGGCCCCAACCATATCAGTGCTGTTTCTCACCAGTCAGGTGGGAAATCCAGAAAAAAGTAGTGCATAGACTTACTACTTTGTTCACCCAAAAAAGTATAAAACTACATTTTTATAAAACAGGTAAGAATGGAACAGATTGTCCCATGCATAATGCAGCCCTATCAACTGAAATATGTTGCACCACCCACTCTAAGGGTTAAGTGCAGTCCCCAATACTCCTCAAAAGTTGACCATTTGTGTTCTGGATAGAGTGGACTCTCAAAGCACTTGGAGCAATTTTCCTTAACCTGGATAGATGTGCATAACTCCAATAATCCCTAACCAACATCTGAAGCCCCACTCTACTCTTTACATAGGAATTTGAATCTCCTTTGCTCTAGTAGAGATTAGGATTACTACACAGAGGGAACATTCCAAAGTTTTAGATCATGGCTGGCTGGAGTATTCTGGGAACTAAGGTCCACAAGTCTTAATGTTGCCAAGGTTGGATACCCCTGTTCTAGATAATAGACAACAGATGATAAAGAGATAAAATAACAGAGATGCTTTCAAAACCCAGGTCTAGCAACTATCATCTTAAAAGAGACTTTCCTTCCACAAAAGTGGGATCTCCTTTTCCAGGCCTGTGTTTACAGGATGGTTAGACATACCAGCTTTCGAAAAGCAAAGATAATGTGCTTTCATACACCCTTCCAAATTGTTGTTGTTTTGCATGCAGACTTTAGTCTGTTGAAAGAGTGCTAACCTCAGTGGAAAAGTCCACTAAAATTGCAATTTCTGGGCTTTCTTTACTGCTGAGTTGAAGCACTACTCACCCATCCTTCAGTTTGCAGAACAATTTACATGCACTTTGAAACTCTTAAAATAAATGGTACTGGAGTGAGAAAATACTACTTTAAACCAGAACAAATATATTTCTGGTGGGCTTTAGATTAGATAAAGGGAACCTGACTGGATGCAGCAAGAAAAAAATGTTAGTGGCCTTGGTTAGATGCAATAAGAAAAGCTGTTGCAGCCAGAACAGACACTTAAAGCACCTTAGAAAATAAAGGATCAATTCCTTAATATCAAGAGTCTTGTAACACTCCATCAGCTGGAGATATAAGATGTATGAAATGTTATATATAGTCAGCAGGAAAAAAAAAACAATGTAAGTAAGATTGTGGGAACATATCATAGAAAATTGACCTTCAACACCCCATAGGATTCTCTGTTGTTATTCTCTTCTTCCCACTAAGTCCTCCCTACGAACCAGACACAAAGCAATACTGTATAAACTTGCTACAAATCACTCCCTCCCACCGCCAGCACGACCTTGCAAACTAGGGGGAGGCAGGGAGAGAGAGAGAGGTGGGGGATATCCCAGCCTGAATGCCTGAGAAAAAATACTAGACCCCGGAGCAGACCTCGAATTCCAGAAACAGATGGAGGAGGAGGAGGAGGAGCGACGCGAAAGCAATCAGATTCATCACAATGGTGTGCAGGAGAGGCCGAAGTTCTCATTTTAAAGGGGCGACAAATTAGCCGGCGTTCAATTCTCGAAAGCAGATTTCGAGGGGAGCGAGAGAACAAAGTTCCCGACGAAGACCCCCTCCCCCCCCCCAAAAAAAAGCTCTGTCTGATCAAGCGGGAAGCGACAAAACAAGGAATGGGGCTCGAGAAACGACCCAAAAACATTTTCGACGTGCAAGCTCGTGCGTGCGCAAAAAGTCTGGCATCCAACTTGGCACGCAGGAGTACGAGAAGCGGAATACGTGGATCACCGAGGTACTCCGGATGGCGTTTCGGAAATGAATCGCCCCTTTGAAAGCTTTGGGAAGGGAGAAATCTCGAAGTTAACGCCCCGAAACGGGAGCCTGTTCAGAAGGGTTAGAAAAGGCTGGGAGACCGAAGAGGACAATGAAGCAGCCCTGCCGCGGGGGAGATGGAAAGAGAGGCGAAGTAAAGACCCTCTGGGCGGGAGGACCTCTCCACTTTCCCAAAGCAACCTCCGCAGGGGCTCTCCCTCACCGACAATCTCGGGCGCCCGTTGGGGGGGGGGGCAGAGAAAAGCGGGGAAAGGTCTCGCTCTATTCGGCGACCCACCTTGCACCAGCCGCTTCATCTCGCCGTAGCGCGCCCAGAGAAAGCTCTTGTTGTCCGGCCCCGGAGCTGGAGCGCTCGAGAAGGCTCGGGCGGCCGGGTCTTCGTCTGCCGGGACCCGCCGTGCGTGCGGCTTTCTGCTGCCATAGGGTGGGCTAGGTTGCGGAGCTTGCGCCGCTGCGGCGGGTACTTCGGCCCCGAAGCGAGTGCAGTAGGAAACGGAGGGGGCCGCCAGGCGCACGAACCATCCGGCACGCACGGCGGCCCCAGCCATGCTGCAAGAAGCGTCTGGGAAGCCACCTTCCGCGGGAGAAGAAAAAGGCAGCCAAGAGGCTGGGCAGGGGGAGGTCGCTCCGCCCCGCGAGAGGGGAGGGCCTAGCTGCAGGCCCCCGACCCGCTCGTACGCCCGTAGCCGCGGATGGGCTGCCCCACCTCGCACCTCTGTCTATTGTAGCCTCAGCTTGTCCTCGTTGCTTGGAATTCAGTCTTTCCTCGCTCTTAACCCCAGCTTGGCTATTGGAAAACGATTAGCAGAGATTCAATGGAGGCGTTTTCTCCTGGAAAAGGATATATTGTATGGGATCGCGATCTAAGGCGTCGGATCTTAAACACAGTAAAGAAAAGCGGCGAAAGGTGAGGGGGGGGTTGTAGAGACCTTGGGGTTTCCCCTTCCTTTGATGGTTCCTGCTTGGTCAGGTTTACAAATCTGTAGGGTTCGCTGGGAGGGCACCCCGTAGCCGTATCTGAGTAGTAAACAAGTACTCAGTCATATTTTAGCCCAGGAATCCAGCCAGCCTGTGCGACCAGTTCATAGCTCACCCATAACATTGGATTAACTAAAGGATGGTTAATATAATGCAGCCAGGAGATCCTTCCTGCGATTTTTGTTCATTTTTCCCCTCGCATACTGCTGAACTGTCGACCGTTGCCCTAAAAGTAGCTGGAAAAATGACCCAACAGTTCCTTTCAGTCCCGTTGTCAGAATTATCCTTAACGAGGGTTCGTCTTATTCTTTGAAATTAAAGGCTGAGATAATTTTTTAAGTCATTCTTCTGTATTATGAAAGCTAAAGACATGGTTTGTTGAGTAAATTACATTGGCCTGATTCACACAGCACAGTAAACTATAACAGATTATGGTTAACCTAGTTTGCATTATCAGGATTTGTCTCATAAAACACTTTTATTTACCTAAAAGATTGTCCTCCCTTGACAAAAGATCACAAAAGCAGTGAAATCAAATTGTACCCTTCATATTGATAGGAGGAGCACATTCTAAATTTTCTTGGGCCTCATCTAAAGACCTTTATCACTACTGCTCTTTGAAATCTTGGGGAAAGAATCAATGAAGGCCTAAATATGTACTGTTTCCTCATAGTGTCATTTCAATGAAGATATCAGAGAGAAAGACATAAGGTGCAACATCGGAAGTAGAACTGAAAAGATGACAGACTCAGCCAGACCCAAGCTGGACATCAATAATTTTTACCTTATCCTTTCCTTGAACTGTAGTCACTCCATCTGATCATTACTATATGTAGATTTTGTAAAGTTACACCAACATTTTACTTTATGACCCTCTAAACCGTCTTTCTCAGAATCAATGTTGAATGGGAGTATTTGTTTGATCTCTGCTGAGGCAGAAATCTAGTTTTCAGTTATCAGTGTTAATGCATATATTCTGCACTTTGACTTTGGAAGGGGCACCACCTCAGCCAGAAAAGTATCTTCACTCAATTCTATCTATTCTACATGCTCTTCCCTTCATGTGATATAAGCATTAAAGGTAGGCAAGTGCTTCTTTTGTATCCTTCTGCATGCACCTTTTTTGGAATCAAATTGGAAGCATCACATAGCTCCATATCCAGTCCTTCATTTGTGTCACATTGCTCCATATGTACCTTCTCTGGATTGCTTTTGCCAGTGCAAAGGATATGGCATTGCCAGTTAATGACAGAGACTAGCTTCTTGCCATCAGCACATCTTCAGCAACAGTCAGCATTGGCAAGAACATACGGTATATACTTACTCATTAAGCTACAGTGTTATCAGTTTCCCTTTATGGAGAAAGGGAGTAGAACCACGCAGTTGTTTACATACCTCCTTTATTTGTGTGTGGATAGCTCAGTAAAACTACTATAGCTTAGGAATAAATCATTTTAGAAGATATACATGATGGTTCATAAATTTTTAACCCAAATGGCCTCAGCATCACATCAATGCTATTTTTAAGGGGAAAATGATCAAGTCCAAGGCAGAGTTCAGTCTCATAATTTGTCACATAGTCCCATTAAGTGAAGTAAAGGATCATCTCTTACCTCCCCTAAATTTGTGTATAGGTCTTACTAAAACTAGCTATGACTTTATGGATAGTGTTAAAGTTCTCCACAGCTGGTAGTCAATGACTACTTTACTAAGCCATTTGTTTTTAAACTTTGTGGTACCATGACTTCCCAGAATAAAAACACAGTATATATAGTCCCCTATAAATGAGAAGAAAAGTGTATCAACAACTAATGCAGGTAAAGTTTTTTTTTTGGGGGGGGGGTTGCACTGGCCAATTCTTTACACAAACTATTAGTTCTTCACATGCAAAGCTGGAGTTCTGTCAGAACGTGGTCTGGTTTTACTTGGACAAGCCAATTGTGTTTGTCCTGTCTAGCGCCACATTTTCTTCCCCGTCTGTTTTCTTTCCCTCCCTTACCAACAGAGCAGCAGCTGAGCACCCTGGACTATCTGTGATTCACAGCACTCCCCTTTTGGGCATCAATGTAGAATACAGTCCAAAATACCCTTGCTCAGCTCCTTTCTATATCTACTGTCATGATCACCATCTAAATGTAATTTCTTTAGCTGTTTTAATGTCTTTTTAGTTCTGTGCGAAGCCCAGAGTCTACTGGAGTTGGGCAGTCAATAAATTTAAATAAATAAAATGTGGGGCCCTTAGTACTAGGCAGGGTAGGCTCAAGATCTTAGATGTCCAGTGCCTGCCCCCACTGTGGCAACGAAACAATCAGCCAGATAATGGATAAACTAGCTTACCTAGGCAGGGAAGGAGTATAGTCTGATAGGCTCCAGCTTTTCCTGTGCATGGTGAAAAAACTTGGCAACCCCTCCCCGATTTGCTCACAAATCCCCAGGATATCATGAATCAGTTTGAAAATTCCTGCATTAAACAGTATGTGACAAAAGTAGCCATTGCTTTCTGTCTCTCTGAATCAAGCATAACTTTTCCCTGCCTGCTGACAATGTGTTTTGAATGATATACCATGTTTCCCTGAAAATAAGACCCTGTCTTATATTTTTTTGAACCCTGAAATAAGCGCTTGGCCTTATTGCCATGCACTCAAAAGCCCGATTGGGCTTATTATCAGGGGATGTCTTATTTTGGGGAAAACAGGGTAGGGAACAATGAAAAGCTCTTCTTTACAGTAGCTAAAACATAGATAATAATGCAAATTAATTTTTAAATCAAGTTTTAAAAATACATACTTTTATTATTGCATATTGAGGGATGAAGGCATACTATTCTACAGGGACTTTCTATTGAGAAACACAAAAGAAGTTTTATATATTAACATTCTATTTTTTTTAATCCAAAGGCATGGTAATTTTTTTTCTTATTTCTTAGCCCCTTTCCTTTTATCAAATTCCCACAGATATCATTCAGTTAAGAGGGGAATGAAAATTTCACACAATATTACTTAACAATAAAACCAATGTTTGTTATCAAGTATATAGTCAAGAAGGGATCAATCAAAACCCATCTTTAAATAAGTGATGATCAATTTTCACCAGAAGGGGGCACCAGCCAACCTTACACAATACTGTTCTGTCTGGCAATATTATAATTAAACAAAGCCTCAAATATCTTTCTCTGCCTTTCTTCCAGTGCCTGGCACAATATCCTTGAAATAGCTTTCAAAAACAATTGCATCCAGGCCAAAGGGGGAAGGGGTAATTATATGCATCTTCTTCCTAGCACAGAGAAAACTGCCCAGGAAACTATAGATTGATCATTCTACGGTATATTACTTTCCCAACTGAACAATATTACTGAGACATTTTCTGACATTCAGATATTGCAATAAATAAATAAATCTATTTCTGGCTCATTGTGATCAGGAAAAAATTAAGAGAAAATATTTCAGCAAATATAGACCCCCATTCATTTCAGTAACACTCTTCCCCTTTAAGTACCGTACATTATGTCAGTAAAAAATGGGAGGGAGAGAAAACATAAACTATCATAGATAGGTAGGTGTTTTTGGAACAATGCAAATAAGAATAGAATTAACAAATGATGAAAAGGCACAAAAATGTCAAGGATCAGGTGATACAAAAGGCTTCAGACTATCTTGGGACAGAATTACAGGGCAACTGTAAAGAAGCATAATCTTTTTTGGCATGTTAAATAAATATGTCTATTTAGAACTACAAAGTGTTTTGTTATTCCTTGTGTTATGCAATGTTTTGAAGTATAGATTTATTTCCTGGATTGTAGTTAAAGAGATTAGAAACCAGGGGACATCATTTATTTAAGGGAAACCAGGGGCTTGCCTAGCTCCAAGCTGCAAAATTGCTTCCAGGTATATCTTCATCTGACAACACATCTCATTGTTACATGTGCATTGATCCATTAGTTGCACACCTGTTTCAAATTACCTGTAAAACCTGTGGCAAACAGATAAGCAGAATAAATGGTGGGTCAATGGGGTGGGGAAAGGAAATACGGGGTAGTGAAAAAGGCAATCCCTGCACAATTTCTTTCAGCCAGTTAACACTAAGTGTGTAGCCTTATTCAAGGTTGACATCACTGTTATTGGAACAGAGCTTTAAAAAGGCATTACAGGTGCTTTACAAAACAGTTCCAGAGAAATATTTAGAGAGAAAGTATATCTTTGGGAATTCTTAAGGCAGTAAGGAAAAGGAGGAGGAGGGGGGGGGATAAAGAGGCATGTTCGAGCTAGAGTCTCCTTATCCAGTTTCCTTCTTGAGTGGCTGCAGGTTGCAGGTACTGAGTGTTTTTGGTTACTCAAGAGAATTGCAGTCCTGTCGTCACAGAGCATCCCGAATAACCAAGAAATCCTGTACCGAATCCCATTAATCTCATCTCTGAAAGGAGGAGGAAAAGAATTGGGGATAAGAAAAAAAGATCAGGAAGCTCCATATAATCTCATCAATTTTCTACATTTTTATGCTGATCATGGCATGGATTTAATTACCATATTGCTTGACATTTATTTAACATTTAAATTGGCCAAGATTAGTACCCCATATTAAGGAGGTTAGATGTGGAGGTTATGGTTATATGGAATTAAAATCATTTGTAACTTTCTTAAGTCACAAATCTAATAATCCCTTTTCTGTTTATTCCAGCTTAAGGCCATGTGACCATTTCTTAAACATGCAGTTATTGTTTTATCTGTGCATGCAGTTTTGGTTTTAAGAAACATTTTTATCTGTAACATCCCAGTCCTCCAACCTGAGATAGCAATACAAATTTGGCTCTTGTATATATTGTCATGAATTCTGTGACATAAGAACTGCTCAGCTAATCAATATCCTAGTGATAACAGAAAAAATGTGCTGATAATGAAATTGTTATAAATACATATAATTTTGCTCCCTTTTTAAAAAAATAAACACATTTTTTTATCTTTATGACCTCTCTCAGATTTGACTTTTCAGATTTGTCCTATATTTTTTCCAAGAAAATAAGGTCACTGTACTTATGATACACTTATGCTTATGAGTACTTGACTGCCCCAGATTCTTATAAATCCCGACTGTGCCTTTTATTTCTTGAAAACATCATCTTTTGCTTGTGGGAAATATTTTGTTAAAAAATAAGTAGCATTTCAGAAATGCTTAAGCATGCAGACAAAAGAGTTTTTGTGCTTTGCTGAGTGGCTTTATCTACAATGACAATTTGCATCTGCTCCTCCCAGGGTCATAATTTTTATCATTTGCCCATAGCTCCTATTTCTGCAAAATAATGAGATTGCTACAGTCCATTGAAATTTAGGCATTTAAGTCAGTTGATATTTGTGCATTTAAGTAATGAACAGAAAGTGTGCATAGAAGCAGATTTGCAAATTAGATTTGGTATGAACACAATGTAGGCTCAGCTCAACTCTACACAAACATTGCCTGGCCCCACACACCTACATACTACATTCAAGAACAAAAAGAGAGATGAGTATGTAGGTCTGTGGAACGCTCTCCATTACAGCTAGGTGAATACTGTTACAACTATAGCAAACTTAAGAATTGGGTTATTTTTGTTCCTCCATCATCTCTCAGTTGTCCCTTTTATTCTTACCGCACTACTCTTGGCTGCTCTGAGTATCCTCCTATTGCCCCGCAACTCTTCCACAGGGTTTTCAAGAACCTCCAGTCGATGTGTGAGTGCCAGCTTCTGCTGGATCGCCATGCGCAACAAGGAGTTTAGAGTCTTCTTTTCATCCTCTGCAGCTTCCAGTTGCCGTTGCATCTCGTCTAGTTGGCTCACATACTGATCACACCTGGGGACAGAAAATGAAGGCAATAGGTTCAGGTATATGTCGAAAAACAATTCCTTGCAAGGCTAATATCCAGTGGCCCTTCAAGTGCCAGAAACAGCATGAAATCTCATTTGAAATACGGTACATCTCAGATTGTCTTATATCAAGGGAGAAAAGATGTAGTTTAAAGGCATATTTAGAAATTTCATGCTCGATAAAGTTTCAGAAGCCAGAGAGCTAGAACATGGTTTTCAGGATAAGGCTGCTAAAAAGTTGGCCACTCCTCATAACAGATTATGTAGAGTAATCTGTTATGTTTTCATGTCTCAGTATCTTGTGCATTTTTAAGGTAAATACTCTAGCTCCTTCTGCTGCACCATTTTAAAGGCTTAAATGGCCCTTGTTGCTTTTGGTAGTCTTGTGTACTCTATCAAAGATAAAACACACTAGAGCAGAAAAGAAATGCACATTGATATTAAATAAATATGTGGCAAAAATAAATATTTAAATATTTAAAATGCTAATTTCACTGTAGTATTACATAAAGTATTTGGAAAAGATAAAAAGATGCAACCTAAGAAAAATGAATCATTTCCAAAATATTTCTGAAATTAATTTTATATAAAATTCATCACTAGTTTTGGACACATTACCATATTTTTGTTTCTCAACTTTCCTCCTAACCCTGTATTCAGTAACTAAAGATTCTTTCATAGCAGTTTACCATCAAAATTCAGTGCTGAGTTTTCATAGTCAATAAAAAACGAAATCCAGCAAAGCTACTGGCTGTTCCGTGTAGCTCGCAGTCACCCTATCCTTGCACTATGTTACAGAACAATGGTAGCTATGGAAGAACTAACCGAATCCTATTTGACTCTTTACTCCAAAACAGGCTCATTCCTTGCCTCACTGAGCAGACCCTGCTTCTAACCTGCTAGCAAACATGGCACGTAGGGAAGAGAAAGTAGCAGCATCCTCCTTCAAGATCTTGAGCTCGTGACGCAACTTGATCATGGTCTCTGACACCAGCACCTTTTCACCTTCGAACTGGCCTTTGAGATTTGAGAGGGCTGCCTCTGCTGTCTGCAAAGAAAGGTTGCACACATTCACATGATACACAAATATCCTCCTTCATTTGCATCATTTATAGAAAACCTAGAAGCTGAATGCTTCCCCAAATCTTCTAGATCACCCTGCAAATGGCACTCTAACCATGGGTGTATGGTTGCTGAAGTTTTCCTGGGAAACTCAGTCTGTTAATAACTCCTTGAGGGGCAACTGCGCTGCTAGATTAGCAGATTGGACCACATCTGCATAAAACCTTTTCCCAGAAAACAACTGACTGCCCATTTCTACAGTTATACGCTTGGAAGCATTCGTTCTGGTTTTTGCTGGCTTTAAAAATAGGCAGGAAAAGACATGTCTGTACTCCAGATACAACCTAGCATATTTGAAAATGGGATGACCTCATGAATTTCAACAGTAAAATGCAACAGAAGGGTTCAGCAAGCACAAGAGGATGGGAGGAGATATTGGGAGATGCAGCAGACAGCTTCCAAATAAAAAAGGAGATACACAATTATGACTACCATCCAAATTGTATTGGCGCAACTGACGGAAGCAAAGGAACGCATTTTCTTAAGGTCTGGACAGACTGACATGCTTTTTATGGCATCAATATTTGAAGGCCCAGAACTGTAACTAGCATCCTATGTCCTATAGCCATGGACGTAGTTTTATTGTGACTTTCCTGAAGAAACCCATTTAACTTATTTCCTTTTGGTTTTCTGATGACTTCCATTTGATCCTTATTTAGCCCTTTCAGAGGAGTTATATTGTTCTTTTGTTTAAATTTCTTTCATAAAATATCAGGGAAGGTCTGTATCAAAACCTTTTAAAAGTCATAATATAATGAAAGATAAGGATCTAGTTTTTCTGTTTTTATTTATTATATTTCTATATCATCACAATACAAAAACAAATATAAAACATCCAGTAAGAAAAAACATCTGCAATACAAAAATAATTAAATAATTAAAATTCAAAGACAGCTAATGTACAATATTAAACTGGAGCCACAAAACACACAAGATGACAACACATCCCTGGCTTGACACATTAGATGATCACACCTTGAACCTCATGTTTGTTTTTAAATAAATGTCATGGAATCTGGAGATGTGATTCCCATTACCCTATTACCATGGTCTGATCACGCCCTGATCTGCTCCATGTAGCAGGGGGGTTATTATATGATTTATCACAGTTGCCCAATGGATCCAATTGTTTCCAGAGGATTTTCCCAGCTCCCTGGAAGACAGTTTCGTGTGTTTCTGGGAACAAGAGGCAAGATGAGTGTTTGAAGTCATTTGAGCAGTCTTTCCCTCCTGGAGTTTGATCTTGTTTGGTGCCATGGTTGATGGAGGCTCTTAGGGAAAGGAAAAGCTAGAAGTGATGCCTGGAGCACCGGTAGAGAAAGATGAAAAGTGAATCTAACCGAGCATGGGTATGTGCTCATGTTTGGGCCCACACTGGAGGCTAAGCTTTCTCACTGCTCTCATATTCCATTTGTAGCCTACCATCTGCCTGCCTTGCTTAAGGTTACACATCCCCCTTTGGAGAAATCAATATCATGTTCTGCTTGACCACTGTGACCAATTTATATAGTGTTTTGTTGGGGGGGGGAAATCACTTATATTCACGAAACCCTTGATTCCTCACGGGCAATCTTCATTGGTGACCAATACTCTGATTTGCTGAATCATCTGGGATCATTTTTGGCCTGTAAAATCTGAGAAATGGACAGAGCGCTATCTAGACAGTACTTTGCCACTTGTAGCTTGGATCCTCACTGATCCTGGAGTGTGACTACCTAGGTCTAGGTAGTCCTAGGTAGTCAATTCCTTTTTTATAGGAAAGGGAGTTGCCAACAGTCTTGAAAGAGGCTGTGGTGCAACCTTCTTTGAAAAGGCCAGTCTTGGATCCAATGGTCTTAGATAATTTTTGGGCAACCTTCAAAAAGGGAAGGTTGCTTAGATGGTGGTAGTGGACCAATTATGTAGCATCCAAGAAACATTAGATTATCTGTAACCTTTTTAGTTTCTGTTTAAGCCCAGGTATAGGATGGAAACAGTATTGGTTGCTCTCCTGGATTCCTTATATTGGGACTGGATGGGAATAGTGCGTTTCTCTCAGCCCTTCTGGATCTTTCAGCAGTTTTCAATACCATAGACCAGGGGTGTCAAACTTGCATTGTCACGGCATCGTCACGTGACGTATCGGGACTTTTCCCCCCTTTGCTAAACCAGGCACGGGCATGGCCAGTGCGTGATGCATCTGGCCCGTGGGCCGGGAGTTTGACAGCCCTGCCATAGACCATGGAACTTATTAAACTGCTTGCAGAGGTTCTGGGAATTATTTTTTATAATGGTTTTACTCTTTCCACAACAAGTGAATTATAGGTAGTCCTCGACTTATGACTACAACTGGGACCAGAACTTTCTCTGCTAAACGATGCAGTTAAGTAAATCGTGACCAATTTTATGACCTTTTTTGCCTAACCCTAACCCCGCCCTCCTTTTTTGCTGCAATTGTTCAGCAGATCACATAGCCATTAAGCAAACTTGGCTTTCCCCATTGACTTTGCTTGTTGCAAACTCTTGGGAAGATTGCAAATGGTGATCACATGATTCTGGAATATGGAACTCTTGCCAAGCACCCGAATTTTGACCATGTGACTGTGGTGACGGTGCAATGATCGTGTGAGAATCAATTGTAAGTCACTTTGAATGGTCATTAGATAAATGGTCATAAACTGAGGACTACCTGTATGTTTAGTGATGGGGATGAAGGGATGACCTAGAGCAAGGGTCGACAAACTACAGCTCATGAGCCAAATCCAACCTGCTGCCTGTTTTTATATGGCCTGCTAGCTAACCACATCTCAGCCAATGTGGTTCGGCAGCCTCCTTCGTAGATCAAGGTTGTCCGATGGCTAGCGCAGTCTTTAGTCTATCGAACTGCCAACTGTACCTACAGAGGTGGAAAAGGAGTGGGATCTTGCCCTTTACAGAAAACGTTTGCCAATCCCTGGCCTAAACCTAAATTTGCCATGTAAAGCTGGGTGTCTTCAGTGTCATACCTGTCTGTCAGATGACTTCTCCCAGTGGCTTCATACAGATGTTAAAGAGCATGGGAGTGGATGCTCCCAAACCTGACTCTCAGGACCACTTTCCATTCTGCTAGCCCACGGCAGATCTGTACTACAACTAGGACTTCCTGCACTTACCTGCTTGTTGGCCTTAAGCACTGTGCGCAGTGTAGCAACCTGTTCACGCTTTGTGCTCAACATGGACTTCAGTTTCAGCACTTCTTCTACCAGAACTTCCTTATCACGTTCCAATTCAGCTCTGTGCCCCATTGGGCTCTGCTGATGTGCAATGGACAGTGCCACCTCCAGATGCCCCAGCTGTTCTCTCAAGATCTCTGTCAGATTAGTGACATAAAGAGGCTCCAAACCACACGGGGAGCCAGGGCTACTGGCTGGTGATCTGTCTCCACTGCTAGTTGTCTCTATTTCTGTGAACATATGTTTTCTGGAGGAATGCCTCCTGCGCGCACTTTGAACACCACGGCCCTCCCTGTAATAGTCCAATACTACACGGTGAGGGGTTATGTTGTGGCAGGCACAGATGTGATGGTAGAGAGCTGCCATCTCCTCAGAAAAAATAAGGAGCTCCTCCTGAGTCTCAGCCAGCCGTGACTGACACTCTCTGGTAATCCGTCTAGCAACTCTCAACTCAGCTTCTAAATGGGCAGCTGCCTCTCTCTCCTGCCGGATTGCCAGTTGGGCCCTGTCCAGCTCCTCACGGTAGCATTCCCTATTATTGGGTGACAGGCTATCTCCACCGTTATTAGCACTAGGCTTAGCCTCTGGGGCTGGAAGCTGATCTACTTGACGGCTGTTGCACAACTGCTGTTGGGCCAAGATCTCCTTAGTCCTGGTCAGCTGTTTCTTGAGATCTTGCAGATCTGAAGCTAGTGAAGCCTTTTCTTTTTCTGCCTATGGGAACAAAGAAAAGATAGGACATAATTTCCTATGGTAAGATGTTAATTGGGTTTACATATTACACTATGCGTTAAAGATATTATGTGTTAAAAATAATTTATTCAATAAGAAACACTGGCTAGATTCATCACAGCAGACCATGAACACTGATTTAACAAACTACCATAACTGGTTTCATGCAACACATTAAGATAGCATAAAACAAACCACATTGTGCCTTAAGGCAATATATGACTGCAGAGGGGAGAGGCAATCTATCCATATTCTGAATCCCAGATTAGCTCAAATTTGCTCAAAAAGTTTTTTGTTTTGTTTGGAATATCACTGGGCTCTTTCAAATGCTAAGTCCCAAAATTTAAAATAAGATTGATATCAAGCTCCACAGCAAGTTGTAACAGGGACAGGGAAAGGCTCTGAACTTCAGGCTTACTTTGTTGGGAGGATGTTTTCTAAAATGTGATAAATTAGAACACATAGACTACCAAATGCTGTCTTGATTTCACTGAGACCAAGGCTGTTTTCTTCTATCTTTAAGCTCTCACCCATCTTGAGATGGAAAGGAGAGGTTCTCCCATCTCCTTAACTGTCCTGCCAAATTTCCATATAGATTTCCCAGAACCAGTGTTTAACTCGGACAGAAAAGCACTGAGCTTCAGACCTTGATATGCCACTAAGGGTTAGTTTTCACTCAAAGACAAAGATAGGGATGCCATAGTGAGCTGGAAATAAGCTCCCTGACAGTGTGTTCTTTGCTAAACTAGGTATACTATTAAATGGGGAGAAAGTGGGGAGAAACATACTCAGCAGAGGAGGAAGTGAAAACCATCTTTCAAGAACCTGTTTCACAAGCAGAACATTTGGCACAAGGTAGTCAAGCAGCCCAATCAGGCAAACGTGAACTAAACAAAGTAGGTAGTTCTACAGTTGACAGTGATGCTCCTAAATCTGAAAAATTGCATTACATAGTCCAAAAAAAAAAAAAGGTAATTACTAACATCTGAAAAGCTCACAATCAGAATCACTTCTTGCACTGAGTGCCAATTTGTGGTACCAAAGTGTAATTTTCACCTGTAACTCCCTGATTAAAACGTTTTAAGTATCTCTAGCCTTTAATTGGCTCTTCTGACCTTCAGTTTCCAGACAGGAGTTCTGTGATATGTTAAGCTTTGATGAGTTAGACTTAACATTACAGGACTTGTTGTTTTAGTCTCATTGCAACCCACTAATTGCACATTAGCTTCTGCATTCTTTGCCTGTACAGGTAGTCCTCAACTTACAATACAGTTGGGAGCACGACTGCTGTTGTAAGTCAGTGCAGTCATAAAATGAGATGTCACATGACTGCACTGACTTACAATGGCAATCCGGGCACTTCTGATTGTGGGTCATTAAATGAGTACCCACTCCAATCCAAGCCATTCCAGGCTAGGTTTCCTCCCCACCCCAGCCCTGAGCCTCAGTAAGGTAAGGGACTGCCTCTAATTCCTCCCACCTGCCCATCTCCCCACCATCTCTGCCCTTTGGCTGCCATGCATCCTGCCTTGTGAGGTTGCTTGCTACGCTCCATGAAGCCCCAACTGCCTCAGCCTGCCCCAGCCCACTCCAGCCAGAATTCATTCATTTCCTGAGATAGTATAGCCTTTGGAATGCCGCTCTGTCCTTCCAACGACAGCAGAGTGTTTTGAAGGCTCAGGGAGCCGCATGTAGGAAAGGTTCACTGGACAACCTGGGTCTAAAAAAAGAGAACAAAGGCAGCAGGGTGGTTCTGCTTCAGCAGCTCGGTGCAAAAGCAAAAGGTCAGTTCAGGGAACTGGGAGAGAAGGCAGCTGGAAAAATAAATGCTTCCTGGTACTTCATGGGTGTTGGTGCTTTACGGACACTGTGGCCTGGTGATGCATTCCTGGGGCCAGCTGGGGAGTTACGTATGGGAAGCATTCAACAGAGAAGCAGGAGGGCCCAGGGTAGCATGGCAACTGCGGATTCAAAATGGAGATAGCAAAGGCAGCAAGGCGCTTCTGCTTCAGTGGCTGGTCACAAAAGGAGAAAGGTTGTTGTCAGGAACTGGGAGAGAAGGCAGGTAGGTGAATGGATGCTTGCTTGTATGGGCTGCAGCAGCCGAGGCTTCACAAGGCATGGCAAGCAGCCCCAGAGCTGTGTGGTTCTGCAGTTGCTTGTCATCCTTCAAGGAAGGGTGCCAGGTAGTCAGAAGGCCATAGATGGGAGGAGATGTAATCGTAAGTGCAGATGGGCTGCCAAGCACCTAAATTTTGATCGCGTGACTGTAGGTGGTGCTGCCAATGGCCATAATTTCAGGCACAAGTAATAAGTCCATTTATTCAGCACTATCATAACTTTGAACAAATGGTCATAAGTTGAGGACTACCTGTAATTCTAAATGATATTATCAGATACTGGGGTTAATCTTCAGGGTTGCAATCAGGGAGATAAAAAACCAAAAGTTCATTTGCAGAGGCAACAGTCCTGTAGGAAAGATGTGTTTTCCCAACATCTCAACCCTTCATTAAAGGACACATAATCAGATAAGAGTTATGTATGTTCCCAGAAACTCCATGCCTATACTAGAGAGTTTTATTTTAGTGGGATGGACTTTGGGATATCAGGGTGTTTTGAGAATCACATCAAAATGAAAAAGCCTTGACATTCAAATCTGCCAGGTCTCAGAACAATTTCGCTAGAATTTTCTCCGTATTATCCTAATTTATTCTACACATACCCTGACCATTCACCTTTGTTTTTAATTCATTTGAAGTGGTATATCTGAATGAACACTGTTGGCCATTGAAACAAATTTGCTCACTTCTCTGTTCAATAAGAATGCAATCAGTGTTGCAAATCATTACTCTGTCAAGTCCAGATTCCCTGTTCCCCACCCCTAACCAAAGCTTTGATTTTCTTACCTGTTGGAGTTGCTGCTGTAGCTTGTGAATCTCTGCCAAGCTAAGTTCACTGAAGAGGTCTGCAACAAGACCAGGTGCAGGCTGGAAGCTGTGAGGTGTGGATGTCAGGCCCCCTACGTTGCTACCACTGGCGAAACCACTGTCTTGTTCTTCACACTCTGTGGTGTGGCTGTGGCTGAGCTCCTCCAGGTTGGTCTGCAAGCTGTTCAGAGAATCATGACGGCCCCCAGCATAGACAGCTAGCTCCCGCCGCAGTTCTTGCTTCTGCTCACGCTCAGCCTGGACAGTCTCAAGGGCCTCCTGAAGTTGCTGTTCGGCCAAATCCCGAAGACGACCCAGTTCTTGTAGCTGGGAACCAGCCAACATGAGCTCTTCCTCATGGCACCTTAGGGCACGCTTGACACTCTCAAATTCCACCTTAGGATGAAACAGGGACTTAGTACTGGCACTGCAACTGCATTCCACTTCACACTTTAAAGTCTATATCTCTTTTCATTCATACACAAAGATTAGATCAATTAGATTAGGTCACTCTTGATAGTAAGATGGGTGGCATATAAATTTAATAAATAAATACGTCATCTATGCCTTTTTTTTCTGGGCCAATACTGTTCTTAAAATCTGCTACTAAGGCCTTACTCCATTTAAAAAATGTCAAACATTTGGTTGCATTATACCTCTTGTATAATTCGCTTTCTCAAGGAATTCACTACCTGACCTATTAGTAGCAGAACAAAGTATTTTAACTCAGTGACCTTATACTAGTCAAAGTTTAACTTGGAATGTGGATGAAGATAAGGTTACATTTTAAAAACCTTAATAAAAGTGCATTAATGGATCTGTTTGGGTCCTGAAAATATTTATTCTATGGAATAAATGGAACAAGGAAAAACATTCTATTTTCTAAAAACATAATTTTTTAAAATTGTCTTCAATTGTCTACAATGTTGATAATCATCGTAGGGATTTCTGTATTGTTGGAAAATTCCATATAGAGAAAGATTACTTTAAGTTACTGTATTGAACAAGAGATGGAAGCAGGTAAACATTAACTGAAGAAAAGATCAGAAAACACGATTGGGAAGAATGAACTAGTCTGCTTAAGCCGTATCTATTTGCAGTTTTTAATGAGGGAGAAGTTAGATTTTCAGAATACTTTCTGAAAATATTAATTTTTTAATGCTCTGAATAATTTTAACACCTTGTCTTCATATACATAGAAACTTTCAGGAGCTTTGACCCTTTGAAGTTAAGAAGCATTCTCCAGAATTTTTGTTAAGAGCCTGTCTTTCATATCCAACTACACCAACAGCTCTTAAGCCAAATTTCTGTCATGACACCTTCCTGATATGTGGTGCCGCTCCCAAAATTCCCCAGCCAGCATGAACATTACTGAGAATTGTGGAAGCTGAAGTGTACATACCTGGAATTTGCCAGTTAGAACTTAACTGCGTTAAACAAAAAGGGATTTTATTTATCACATTTGTATAACTATCCATCTCACATGAAAGTGACTCTGCACAGCATACACCACTTAATTAAAAAAATAATAAACACATAAAAATATTCAGTTAAAAATAACTATAGGAAAGCAAACAAAAGAGGAGAAGATATTAACAGCAGTAAGGGAACCACTGCAAAATCTCTCTGATCCCCTCAGGCCCCAGGCCTGATAACATATCAGGATTTTTGGGACTTGCAGAACGTTGAGAGGGATGGATCTAATCTCACTTTTCCTAGAGGGAGAAGATTCCACCAGGCGGGTGCTGCAGTAGAGAATATTCCAAAACCACCAATACTCTTAAAGAAAAGGGAAATTTATCCCCCACCCCACCCACCAATATACAATGATTCACTAAGTGTATAGGGATTTCTAACCACCGTGGCATTTAGGAATTGTAGTTTCCACACACCTGGATAGCAAAGGCTGGAGAAGGTTGATTTACACCTTCTCCATGTCTTGTACACTATTCAAATAAAGAACTAGCTGAGGCACTTCCTACTCATGGAGGCCCAGGCAACAACAGGTAACCTATGCAGTGAGGATGAAAGCTAGAAGAGCAGGAAGTGAAGTGACCAGTTAAGTTCATGAGTTCAACAGGCCCTTGCTTCTGCAAAAGGATCCGCTATTTATTTCCACTCAACCCTCTCCCTGTATTAATTTCTTCCGAATCCCATCTTGTATGCAGACAGATACTCTCCATGCACAGAAAAATGTCTGAGTCCACTCTCTCTCTCTCTCTCCAATTATATGCTAGCTCAGGACAAGGATAATATTGCTAATGAAATTGCATACCTAGCACACAGTTGTAGACATCTGAATAGCGTCCTGAGAATATAGGAGTTAAGCACTGAATAAACTGGTTCATATCAAATCAACAGTAGATCAAGTCCTAAATAGATATAATGGAAGGTACATACATACATACAGATGAGGTTAATGCCAGGTGCCCACATTGTGGACATCGTTATACCTGATTTCCCCGGAGGATGGAGACCTGTTTCTGCAGGGAGATATTTTCTTCCTCAAGCTCTCCACAATCCTGCAACTGGCGAAGTTCCCGTGACTTAGCTTGTTTCATCTCCTCACGCAATTGATTTTTTTCAGACTCCAGAGTCTGGCACTCCTGGAAAGGAATTATGAGAAGGGTATGGTAAAGCCATTCCTTTCCTAAAACAAAAACAGAACACCAAAAACAATTTAAGGCTGCCCATTATGTTTACAAGAGCCATGGTAGTGCAGAGGTTAGAATGCTGTACTGCAGGGCTAACTCACTGCTCACTCCAGGAGTTCGATCCTGAGCAGCTCAAGGTTGGCTCAGCCTTCCATCCTTCCAAGGTCGGTAAAATGAGGACCCAGATTGTTGGGGGCAATATGCTGACTCTGTAAACCGCTTAGAGAAAGGGCTGTAAAGCATTATGAAGTGGTATATAAGTGCTATTACTATTCCTTTGAATATTAGTAGCTCGGGTTGTAGTTATGTTGTTGGTTTGAGCTCCGAGCTTGGTGATTTGATTCCAAACGTTTCGTCCCCACAATCGACACAAATTCGATCTAACCAGGACCACAGTTGTAATCCAGGCGAAGTCAAGGAGAGAAAGGGAATTCCTGGAAGCCTGGTTTTCCACCAATAAATCAATAAACAGAGACATTGACTCGACCCACTCTACCGAAAGACAGAATGAAAGAACATCAACCATGATCCCGAAGGCAGCATTTAAAGACCAAAAAACAGCCACGCTGCAAACAAAGTTATAACTTGACAGATCACAAGAAATCGGACATCTCACACGCAGCTGATCAAATCAACCCAAAACCAGACCATGACATCATCAGAAGACATCCGAACAACAACACCAGTACTAATTTACATCACACAGATGGTACCTATAACCAAGGACTATAACTCAGCAACTACAGCCAGCCAATCACACAACCCGAAATCAGACCAGGACTCAGAAAGGTATTTAAAGGCCAGTGCTCCCCAGACAAGCACAATCCAAAGCACACTGAAGATGTCTCCTCGAATGGGGATGAAATGTTTGCAACCAAATCACCAAGTTCGGAGCTCAAACCAACACCACTGCTATTCATTTAAGTAGAATAAAAAGCTTCCCCTAAAAATAAATTCTGAATGTTACCCTTAGAATGTGAGATCCAGCATTCTAAACTGGACCTAATTATACATAACCTACCACTGGGAAGTCTTGTTCTTTATAAGAGAAGCATGCAAAAGAAAGGGGTACAAGCAGCAAATACAGTAGCATACTTGATTGGTCTCTGAAAAGGGGCAAAAAGCATTATTCCCTAAGGAATGGAATGCAATGGAAGGAGCATATGCTAACATGATTGGAAAAATAACACCCCCACCCCCGTTCACAGAATACAGTTATTGCTGCATTAACTCTCAAGAAAGAATTAAGTAGTCACATGAATATTAATTTCCTAATAGAAAGCCAAATGCTTATCTCCAACTTGTGGCTACACTGGACCCAGAACTAACTCCAGCTCCAAGACTGAAAAAGAGCCAGAAATAGTCTACTGCATCGCACTTTTGAGACACCAGAAGTACCTCTAGAACCACCACCCACCGCTACTTTGAGTCATGCAGATGGAAACCACAGTACAATTGTATGGATAAAATATATTTCAGATTCTTGCAATGTGAGACTAAACTAACATGGCCTCCTTCCGGAGGTGTTTTCTGTAGGAAAATTGTTACATTTTTTTCTGTTCTTCAGAGAATCTCTCAAGTGAAAGTTTAAATGCTTGGATTATTTCCCACACACTGTTCCCCAGCTTTAAGTCTGAAAAGGAGCTGGGGGAGAGATGGTTTCATCACTTTTTCCTAAATAAGCAGGACATTATACTAGTAGATTTAGAAGTCCTGAGAACCCAAGTGAAGCAATTAAGGTCCGGTTTAAACATGAAAAGTAGACTATCCAAGTCTTATGGCAACAGAAATGCTAAAGCACATGGACAGTCACTGGTCAAATTTCAAGACAAATAAAAGCTGAACCAGCTGTGCAGTAATGAGATCCTCAGCAATAAGACTTTCAAACTTGTGTCCATATTTCAATTTCTTTCTTCTTGGCTAAGAGTATCAGAACATAGTCATTTGCTTAGTATGAATGCACTTACTTTATATAATTTACTTTATTCTGAGGCTTCTAAGCATATCCCTCCTTAATCAGGCCTTGCCCAAATTACCTTCCTTAAGTCTCGCAGAGCTACACTGAGGCGTTCATTTTCCACCCCTGTATTGTCAAGCTGGGATTTCAGGAATTTCACTTCACTTTGGAGCTCCTCTATGGTTTGAGTCAGATGGGCTTCTGTGGAAGCCGATTCCCTGAGTAGAGACTCTTCCCGGTTCTCCCCATCAGCTGCTGCTCGTTTATGGCTGCTATGAGACTCTGCCAAAGCCTAAGGAAAAAAAGAAGATGGAAGACATTCTAAGAAACAGCATTCTCACTGCCCAGCCTAGGTCATATTAAAAGTTCAAGGCAGAGCGGGGAAATTGTTCACTAAGTGTATAGGTATATGTACCTCCTTCATGCAGGCCAATTCTACACGTAGGACCTCTAGTTGACCTTCCAGATCTCCATAGCGCTGCTTGAGCTCCTCATTCTCCTCCAGCACAGCTAGCCCATACTGGGCTGCCTGGACATTCTCTTGGATTGCTTCCTGCAGCTCAGCTGCTAGTCGCTCCACCTCTGCTTGCAGCTTTGTAGAATCCTGGTCCATGAGAGTTTCTGACATGCTATACCTAATGATAAATGAAATGAATACAAGTTAGATAGAATGAAGGATAGAACTATCCAGTGGTCAGCATAAACAACTTTTTCCTTTAATTTCTAACATATGATCCCTATACAGCCCAAACCAGGTTTATAGTGTTTATAGTTCTAACCTAGTCAACCTTAGAGCTAAGTGACCAGTTTTTCATGTAAGACTAATTCACTTATTATATAGCCCAAGGAGGGCAACTTGCAGTCCAGTGGTGAGAACCATTATTGCCATGATTTGTGAACACCAAGAGAGCAGTAGTTGGGGGGAAATCCATAAGTCCAAAAACAGTCCTATTTAGTCCTTCATCCATTCTTATCCACTGTATGATGCAAGCCTCCCATTTTGAAGTACTTAGCCATTTCAATAAATGATAAGTGGAGTCCTTGGCTACCAGTCTCAATTAAGTCCTATAAAACATGAATATATATCTGAATATACTAAATTTGTCTAGCAAAGGGTAGAAGTCCTGACTTACTACATACCAAGCACATCAAGATAAAGAAATGGCCAGCATGACTTAGAGACTTTTAAAAAGATACAAGTAACAAAGGAACCTATTTGTGCCTGGCCAAAAAAAAATAAAAAAATCATTCAAATTCCACACATGTAGCCAGGCAGTCATTACTCTGGGAAGCACGGCAGTTAATCACATTTAAGAACAAGGCATTAAACGTCATATCAATAAGTTATACAATTTCTAAATCTATTATATATAGCCGGTCCTTGCTTAATGAGGGTAATTGGGATCAGAATTTCCATCCCTAAGTAATGCTGTCATAAAGCATGTCACCACGTGACCATATTACTTAGTGATGGCAATCCCGGCAGTCCCTGCTGCCATTAAGTAAGGATCTTGGATCATTAAATGAAGACTACCTTGCAACTTCCTACTGGCTTCCCATAAGCAGAGTCAGTGGGAAAGCCAGCAGGAAGTTGTAAGTCCCAGGTGGTTCACAAGCAAGCCTGTGGACTGGTAAGTAGCTCCTGCACAAATGTACAGATGGTTGGTAAGGCATGGCAGAGGTGGCTGCTGCTGGGTCAGGGAGGGTGGCTGGGGAGGTATAGCATGATAGCAGCTGGACTGGGACTATCTACTGCTGGGTGGGAGAGACTTACCAGAGTGACTTATGACCTTCCCTGCCAGCTTCACCACTGACTTTGCTTGTAAGAAGCCAATGGGAAAGGTTGCAAATGGTGATCATGTGATTGCAAATCACTGGGACAGTTGTGGGAGCCGATTGCTAAGCACCGAGATCACAATCACATGACCAAGAGGGTGCTGGGATGTCTGGAACTTCAAGGACTGGTTGTAAGAACCATTTGTTCAGAACCATCATAACCTCGAACAGTCACTGAACAAGTGATCATTAACCAAGGACTATCTATATAAAGTTTTTATAGGATTTTCCTACTGCGGTACCTAGAAGCTGTGATGATCTGGATGTAGCACACCAGGCTTCAACAGGTGAGACTGGCCCCATCCTTGATGTCCTTCCAGCTTCCAGAAGTCCCTTAAAACTTGGCTATGTCAATAGGCTTGGGAGTCTTATAAGAGTATGGATTTAATGAGGTGGCTATATCATGTATAACAACTACAGTAATGCTCTCCCTATCCCTTCCTTTTTGTAATAAAGTTTTAATTGTAGGGTGTTTTTATAATTAGTCTTTAATGGTTTTCTTGTATGCAGCCGAGAGTCAGGTTTCTGTGAGATGGGTGGCATATATGATAAACAAATGAAATATTTTTTTCAAAAAAATAATACAGCAATAGTTGCTAGGCCAAGTTGTACTCATGGCTACACCTACATCTGAGATAAAATACAGCATGAACTTTAACTTATGCTAGCACTATCTGTTCCTCCAGGACTTTCAAATGTTAAGAATTAATGGCAAAAAGAGCCAGATTAAATGACAGACAAGATTGCTCTTAAATGATATGCAATGCAAGTTAACATGTATCCTACACTGCTTCTATCCCTGAAGGACTTCTGGAAAAATAAGCCATTGCATATTCATTGAGAATGTTTCCCTGAGCACTCCTATTCTGTGGAGCATCCTAAGACACTGCAACTAGACAACAATAGCACTTAGACTTATATACCGCTTTATAGTGCTTTACAGCCCTCTCTAAGCGGTTTACAGAGTTAGCATATTGCCCCCAACAATCTGGGTCCTCATTTTACCCACCTCGGAAGGATGGAAGGCTGAGTCAACCTTGAGCCGGTGAGATTTGAACCGCCGAACTGCAGCTAGCAGTCAGCTGCAGTAGCCTGCAGTGCTGCACTCTAACCACTGCGCCACCTCGGTACTAATCATAGTACAATGCTTGTCATTTGAACTTTCAGGGATGTTAAGAGAGTTGATTATTTTAAAGTTTTATAAAACTATATCTTAGAAACCTGATTTGTGGAACACACTGTGATTTAATTAGTGCAGCTTCGAATTCAATAAATAATCATGAAATAAAGAAGCAATTAAAGACATGGGACCAGCATCCATAGTTTGTCTGTATAAATGGAAAATATGCAAACTTTGAATTTATGTATTTGAGCAGAATGAATTAACAGATACCACTGTCAGCAAATCAACTCATCTAAATGTAGATCTTTTTGGTAGGTAATTTTAAGTCAGTATGTTGTCTCAGCTGACTACTCACAAATTCTTAATTGCCTAAAGTCAAATATTCCATGAACGTTATTTTGGATTGCAGATTCTTTTTCTTATGTTAGCAAAGAAAACTTTTTCTACTAGCCCTGCAGCAGTCAGCACAAACTTAGCAGCACACAAAGCTTCTCCTCTTCTTCCTCAGCAAAGTTAAAACTGCAGGCACAAAAGCAGAAGTAGGCCCAAATGCAGTTATTTATCTCTTAATGTGCTTGATGAGATTTAAAATCTATAAAAGTCATTGCTTTCATGGATGTATTTCACATTAAGACTAGGTAGCCAAGTTCAAATATTTCTAGGGAACTTTGTTTTGATCACACGCAGTCAAGCTAAGTTCTCTCACAAGGCTACTGCAAGGGTTAAAGGAAGAGAAAACATACTTCCTGAAAGAGAAATGTCATGTTCACTGACTTACTTTTTCTAATCTGCACAAGTTTCCTTACTGGTCTCATAATATTATTGCTTTTTTGTTTCTATTTCTGTTTTCAGTTAGTTTTTTTTTTTTACAATGCATCATATACAGAAATATACATTCATTTTCCTCTTAAGTAAAAGAGTACTACTCTGTGTTTTATTTTTATTTTTATTGTAATCCTTTTATTTAAAACAAAGATGTTCATTATCTATTAACAGATGACTAAGATTGTGCAATTACAGGTAGTCCTCAACTTAAAATCATTCATTTAGTGACTGTTCCAAGTTACAACAGCAATGAACAAAGTGACTTATGACCAGTTTTCACACTTATGACCATTGCAGTATCCCCATGGTCACATGATCAAAATCCACACACTTGGCAACTTATGATAGTTGAATTGTCCTGGGGTCATGTGATCACCATTTGTAACCTTCCCAGCTGGCTTCTGACAAGCAAAGTCAATGGGGAAAGCCAGATTCCCTTAATGGCAGTGATTCACTTAACAATTGTGGCAAAAAAGGTCGTAAAATGGGGCAAGACCTATTTACCATCTTAAGCAACAGAAATTTTTGGCTTAATTGTGGTTGTAGGACTACACTACCTGTATTATAGTAAATATTTCAATGCTTTGATAAATCCAAAACCACTTCACTTAAAATGCTCAATCCTAAATACTGAGTTTTTGTTTGTATTTAACAGAATAACAGAGTTGGAAAGGACCTAGGAGGTCTTCAAGTACAACCCCCTGCTCAAGCAGAAAACCCTATACCATTTCAGAAAATGGTTGTCCAATCTGTTAAAAACCTCCATTCACAACTTCTGGAGGCAAGTTGTTCCACTGATTAATTATTCTGCAGGAAATTTCTCCTCAGTTCTAGGTTGGTTCTCTGCTTGATTAGTTTCCATCCATTGCTTCTTATCCTGCTTTCAGGCACTTTGGAGAATAGATTGACCCCCTCTTCCTTGTGGCAGCCCCTCGAATATTGGAACACTGCTATCATGTCACTCCTAGTCCTTCTTTTAATTAAACTAGACATACCCAGTTCCTGAAACCATTCTTCATGTTTTAGCCTCCAGTCCCCTAATCTTCTTTGTTGCTCTTCTCTGCACTCTTTCTAGACTCTCAACATCTTTTTTATATCGTGGCAACCATAATTGGATGGAATATTCCAAGTATGGTCTTACCAAAGTATTATAAAGCTGTTCTGATACTTCACATGATCTTGATTCTATCCTGTTAATGCAGGCAAGGATTGCATTGACTTTTTTGACTGCTGCTGCACACTGCTGATTCATATTTAAGTGATTGTCCACCAGGACTTCAAGATATCTCTTGCAGTTATTGCTATTGAGCCAAGTTTGATCTAATCTGTACCTGTACATTTGGTTTTTCTTGCCTAAGTGTAAAACCTTACTTTTCCCACCATTGGATTTCATTTCGTTAGCTAGTGTTCAAGTCTGTTAAGATTCATCTGGATCTTAAGCCTATCTTTTGAAGTATTGGCTATTCCTGCCAGCTTGATGTTGTCTGCAAATTTAATGAGTTCCCCTTCTATCCCCTTGTCTAAATCATTGTTGAAGATATTGAAGAGTACTGGGCCTAAGACAGAGCTTTGGGTACCCCACTGCATACTTCCCTCCATGTAGATGCAGTTCCATTGAGGACTACACATTGAGTGCAGTTGGTCAGCCAGTTACAAATCCATCTGGTGGTGATGCTGTCTATCCCACATTTTTCTATCTTATCAAATAGTAGGTTGTGGTCTACTTTATCAAATGCCTTAACTGAAGTCCAAGTAAATTATATCCACAGCATTTCTCTGAGCATTTCTCTGATCTGATTTCTCTGTTTAGTGTTTATTCTACTGCTTAATTCAGGCTTTTTGATTTCTAAACTTCTAACAATTATTGACTTAATGAGAATTAAAAATGTTGTTACACATATAGTAAGTGCATTTGATTTTGACAGGACCTACACAAAAATATGTTCAAGCCTAAGGAATTAACCCACAGCATACATAAATTAGACATAAATTTATGACTTAAATTTAAGACTTAACTTTAACCTTAACCTATAATGGAAAGTTGCTTGTTTATCTTAACACACAAAAGATAGTTTTTCTCCGGAGTTAATAACTGTTATGGGGACCCAACCTTGATGAAAGTCAAGCTAAGGCTTTCCCTCCAAAAACTGCATTATGGGAAATAGCAATTTATATATATATATACACTGACTTAGGGGGAAAAGATAGTAGCAGCAACTAAGCTGTATTAGTCCAAAGAATTGCATAAATAAGGCATAATAAAGAATTAGCCTAAGTTAAATAAATGAATTGCAAACACACTACCAGATGGAAAAAGGATCAGTCCATTAGTTTGTTTTTCTGTTTAGGAATGCAACTCTTAAAAGTACATATGGTATCTAGGGCAAAAGGATATACATACATAGGACATCAACTAAGTTGAAAAAGCAAGCAGATTAGGAAAAACTTTGTTCCCCCCCCCCAACCTGAACCAATTAGCTCCAAGAATATGGAAGAAACTAAATTATCCAGGGATAGGAACTGAAGCAAGTGGTAAGTGTGCCAAGAGCCAGAGATGAAGGCTCTGGAACAGAGAACCTGTGACTTTTCTCTGCTTGCATCTAACATGGTGTGCTCAACATCTTTTTCTGCTGCCATGCTTTTTTCTCCCACAGAAAGATCCAGGCATTGTGGCTGACACTATTGCACTCAGCAGGTGTCCATAGCCCACTAACCAGCTATCAAAGTATCTCCCTCACAAACTCAATTCCTGTCCTGATTGGAGAATGTTTACTACCAGCCAGTGATGTACATAACATGTGAGGACAATAAAAGCTGAGGTATAACCAAAATCTGGACCCACTAAGCAGCAAGTCAAATCAGACAGAGACAACAGAATTGTGTAAAAATTAATTATGACAAGGTCAAAAATAAACAGTCTGAATCCAGATTATTCCCCTACCACAACAAGCAGCAGGTATAAACTGCTTCTCCACTCCCCCAAACGAAAATGTCCAGGTTGGTTTCACTGCAGAAAAAAAGGTGCAAGAATCTGAGCCTTGATTTCACTATACAGGTTGTCCTTGACCTACAATTACTCATTTAGTGACTGCTCAAAATTACAATGGCACTGAAAACAGTGAGTTACAACCAGTCCTCACACTTATGACAGTTGTAGCACCCCCAGTCATAGTATCCCCATGATCACATACTCAAAATTCAAGCACTTGGCAACAGGCGTGTATTTATGAACTCAAGAGTTATGTGACTACCATTTGCAACCTTCTCAGCTGGCTTCCAACAAGCAAAGTCAATAGGGGAAGCTGGGTTTCCTTAATAACTACCTAATTATTTTAACTGCAGTGATTCACTTAATAACTGTAGCAAAAACTCATGAAATTGGGCATGACTCAGTTAAGAGCCACCTTGCATAGCAAAGGAAATTCTGGTCCCAATTGTGGTCATAAATTGAGATTATCTGTAAACAGCTTGCCTGTGATAGACAGCAATTGCTGCAATTCCTTGGGAACAACTTCATTAGCTTTTCCTAACAACAAACCCCACTTACCTAATCCTGCTTCTAGTTTTAGCATCTCCTGAAGAAGCCTAAGAAATTGTCACTGGGAACAAGTAGCTTGTTAAAAGTTTTCTGCCATCTCAGAAATGGGTGAGGAGTTCCTTACTAGAGGGGGGGAAGGCCAAAATCTTACAATTCATGGCCTCCTGAAGAGCAACTGTGTTGCCAAACTGTTAGCTAAAGACTAGCCATAGGGAAATAAGTTACAGTATTGCTTCATTTTTAGAATGTCTAAAAAAGATTTCTGCTTTCAGAGGCAAATGGGTATCACTTCCTTTTCCAGTCAGTCCACCGGAAAAAGAACAAAAATGTATTGTATCTGCAGACTAAGTGCAATACAGTGTTAAGTAGGCAAAGGCCTATAGTTTAAAGATGGTAGAACTACAGACTGTAGCAATTCAAATGTCAGGAAATGGTCTCAGATGTGAAAATACTCCCGATACACAGCATTTCCTCCCAACGATAATTCCTAGCTAGCATGTCGTCAACCTAAACTTTTCCCAAAAGCTAATTATGGACAGTGGGATGTGCGCACGTGCTTGGGGATGAAAATAATCTGAGCTAACATAGCCATGACCTACGTTTGCTATGTAGGGAAACCTACTATAGTCAAGAACTGAATATCTGAAACAAACAGACCGTAACAGTAGTAGAACAACTGGAACAGGGCAGTAACTGGCAAACTCGGTATAATAGCGTTTCATGATAACAAATACAAAAATATAGCTGAAGCCAGAATAGCCTGCCCAGGAGACATCACGTACCTTCTGTGCTTCAATCTTCCATATACCCATTTCACCAAAAACATGTGATAAGCCATAGTTAAAATAATGGAGTCTTAGTAAGTTTGAACAATCAACAATGGTTGCACCATTATATGATACTGAAGAATGCTGCCTCACATTCCCTACAACATAACTAAGAGAAGCATTCACACCATCCCAGGACGCTGGAGTGCAGATTTCTGCAATAAGGGAGGAGGGGGGTTGGACTAGATGACTCCAGAATAACAGAGTTGGAAGGGACCTTGTAGGTCATCTAGTCCAACCCCCGCCCAAGCAGGGGACCCTACACTATTTCTGACGGATGGCAGTCCATTCTCTTCTTGAAAGCTTCCAGTGGTGAAGCTCCCAAGACCCCTTTCCCCACTGTTAATACAGTGGGCTTTCACATAGCAGAATTTGCTCGCTGGTTTTAAAAGGTGCACATCGTCCTCTCATTTCACCGGAACGCAAAAAAAAAACAAGACTTGCTTGAAAGAGGTTTTCGAACAAAACTCTAAAACGTTGCAAATCCCAAACTATAACCCAATGCACCGTAACTCCGTCACAGAATTCTTCATTCAAGCCAAGGTCCTTTCAAGTTGTATGGGATTTGGTGGTGGTTGTTGTTTCTTTTGCAAGACTACGCGTGCCTAATTCGGCTTTCCCCCCCCCCACCTCCCCGGCAGCCTAACGCCCTCCAGATACACGCTGGCAATTATGAGTAACGTGATTGTTGCTGCGGAAGGCGATTCCCGACAACCCGAATGGACGGTCTTTCCCGCTCCCGTCGGCCCGCCCCACCCAGCAGCAGCCACGCCAAAACTTCTCTCACCTTTCTTTTCAGAAAAGGGGCGGGGTTCGCCTTCGCCAATAGTAACAGTCCATTGAGCGGGAAGGGAATTTCCGAAAAACTATCTGGGCTCAATTCTGGTTTTTTTCGGCACAAACAGAGCAACCGTCCACTCGGGAGTGTTTAAGCCACAGAGCTTCCTTCTCCTCCAAAGTCTTCGGGTCAAACGCGTTCGCGCCTTTGGCGTCCGGCGACTAGCCCCACCAGCCGCCGCCAATAAAATATGCGGTTCACTTTCATCCGACCCCGCCCCCTCCTCTTTATAAGCCCCGCTCCTCCCCCCCTCCCCGCACGTTTGAAATTCCTCGCGCGCCTAAACGAGACACACTGCTATCCGTTATACGACATATAGAGTGAGAAGCGAGACCTTGATTGGTCTACGACACTCGGAGCAGCTCTAACTGGACAGGAGTTTTTTTAACAGAATGATGATCTGATAGGTTAAGAAATCATTACAGAGCCTGAAATCCCGCCCCTCCAGCTTTCTGTTTGGCTGAACTCCTAAAGGGTTCCACCAATAGGTCCCACCTTTCAGTTATCGGTTGGGAAAAACTGTTATCCCACCTCTCTCCTGCCTCGTTTCCCCCCCCCCTCTAACGGTTCGCGGACTAAGGCAAATGACTGACAGTTTCGTTATCCAATGAGACTCTACCTTTAACAGATTAATTTCTGCAACAGGTTTTAGAGAAAGCGCGTTTGTGCTTCTGTCCTGCAAAATTTGAGCGAGGTGAGGGAATGGTGATGACTCTCTCCCTAGAGAAAAAAGCAGCCTCATTGAAGTAGATGGGTTATGTGTCGCAGGGAAGGCATTTTAAAGTTTTCCAGATGCCGAAGATGTTTACTTTCTGTAAACTTGTCTGGGATCAAGGCGCAAATCTGGAGTTTTAATTGAAATTTCCAGTTTTTGATCTTGTATGCCTTTTCGTGTAATTAACGAATGTTCTTTTTCATACAAATCCCTCTAAGTAGAGAACTTTAAAACACCACCAAAAAGCATGTACAGTACAAAGGATTATGAACTGTTACCTGTTCCTAGTTTTTGAAAAGGTGCTATCTTGTGAAACAAGTTAGCAAACTTGATCTTTCCCTTGCTCTCCAAATTAAACATACCTTGCTTTACTTAAATTAGTTTTCACAAATCGGCTAGTTAGGGAGAAAGGAAATATTAATTGCCCAGTCACAAATATAAAGAATTTAGAATACGTAACAACAAGTGTATGTTTTGAGTGTGTACTCAACAGAATAATTGTTAATTCTACTAGCCTAATTGCTTGACTTTGCACAGTGTAAGCTAGTGGATGAATTAGCACAACACACAAAACCACAAACTACCCAGCATTTTATCCTAGCAGATTTGCATCAAGCCAGAAGTATTAAATATATAGTACTCTGCATCACATAGGTCTCCAGTAGTTTAACATCTTTAAGAGCATCATAACCTTTAATAGTGACAGCATCAATACTACACATATAGTATACAAAATAAAAAAGGGCCCAGAAAGCCAGATTTATGATACATGCATTTATTATCCATAATATAATCAGACATGGCTCCATTTGTATAATTTGTAGTTGATGTGTTTTTATCATGCAAAATTGGTTAATGGTTTCTGCCCTTATGAGGTACACAGATTGTATCACAAATTGTCTATACAACCACAATTTAGCTTTGTATTCCCAAGCTACATGGGTTAGCTTATGGTTGAGTTTGTGATGGCCCAGAATTTTTTGACCCAGAAAATTGAGTCATGTAAATACCATGAACTACTGTGCTTTGTATATTCTCTGCTATTTTTATTCAATGCACTATAATCAGTGGTGAAATCCAGGTTTTTTTACTACCGGTTCTGTGGGCGTGGCTTGGTGGGCGTGGTGTGGCTTGGTGGGTATGGCTTGGTGGACATGGCAGGGGAAGGATACTGCAAAATCTCCATTCCCACCCCACTCCAGGAGGAAGGATACTGCAAAATCTCCATTGCCACCCCACTCCTGGGGAAAGGATATTGCAAAATCTCCATTCCCACCCCACTCCAGGGGAAGGATACTGCAAAATCCCCATTCCCTCCCCACTCCTGGGGGAAGGATATTGCAAAATCCCCATTCCCTCCCCACTCCTGGAGGAAGGATATTGCAAAATCTCCATTCCCACCTCACTCTGGAGCCAGCCAGAGATGGTATTTGCCGGTTCTCCGAACTACTCAAAATTTCCGCTACCAGTTCTCCAGAACCTGTCAGAACCTGCTGGATTTCACTCAACTGTAATTAACTGAAGAGATCTAGCTGCTACTCCACTAATAGCAGTAATCAGAAGTTCAGAACATGGCTTCTAACTTGTTAGAAGAGTCTGCATCATTTGTTTGCTGTTCCCCTTTGAGGAAGTCAAATGGAAACAATGTATACATTTGTTTTAGAACAAATTCTAAAGATTTTAGAAAGCTGCACTGAAATATGAGGCTCCTATTAGGGAGAAGGGAAAAATAAAAAAAATTAATAATTTTGCGTGTAAAATCTTACGGTCTTAGAGACTATTGCACACTATTTCACACATTTTACACAAATACTTCACACAAGTATTTCCAATATGAATACACAAATCATCCACAAGAAAGTGATAGTTTATTGATTTGCTTGATGGCAGTAAAAGCACATGTAATACAGAAAGATTATCTTGGTCACATTTAAGTTTGCTTATTTGTTAAGCTTATATCCTCCTTTCCTTCAGGAACTCATAGCAGCATATAAGCAGCTTCCTGTTTCCATTTTCCCAACAACTTGTGAGGTAGGTTGGGTTGAGAGAGTATGAATGGACCCAAATCACTGAGCTGCTGTAGAGGAAGCTGGACTTAAGCCTGCATCTCCTTGGAACCACTCCATACTTAATAATTACATCAGACATCTTAAGACAATACCATTAGTAATATATATTTGAAGAATTTAGATGATCATATTCCCATAAGAGGTACTTGCATTTTTGTTAAATTAAAAACTAATTATGCATTAACTCTTTCAGGCAGGAAATAACCCATGGAAAATCTACCCAACTCAATTTTGGAATGTCAGGCTGAAGAGGAGAAAGTCAAGTAGGAGAGGAATCAAGCATAAGAAAAGGTAATCATAAACTCCAATAAGATGAGCATTACTGGTCTATGTAGAATAGTCAGATCCAATTAATGTGCAATTACAGATAAAAATTAGAAGGAATGACATACTGATGGGATGAGAACTGTGTTACAAAACAATTTAAGCTTATTTGCACTCAAAATCTGGTCCAAAACACAGGAAATTAATATTAATTGCAATTGTTAAAATTAGAAGTTAAACTGCATGTTTTGGAATCATAAAGGGTTACTTTTGATTGACTACCTAGAGAATCAAACAGTTGTCACCCTGCTCTTCAGAATCCATTTTCATAATTTCATAACCCTTCTTTCCTTCATCCCTGTCAAATCAATTGGCAAAGGTGCTCTTCACAGCTGTTATTATGTGTTTTGCACTGATCCCAAAGAGATCTAAGAGCTCAGCAGGTTTTCCACTCCGAGGCACACCTGAAACAGCTAGACTCTGGACTAAAATACCAGGTTCTCCGGAGACAGCTGCAGCCACAGCTTCACCAATACCACCTAGAGAGAGAAGGAAAAAGGGATGGACATAAATGGAGATTTTCACTCAGAGCATGTTTGGTGCAATCTGCTCCCTTTAACAGCTTCATATGAAAGTTTGAGTTACAAAATACATGTACTTCATATGTAACTCAAAGTTACAGAGTTACATATGCACTTCCCTTTATCAATTAAACTCATCAAGAAATAGGTCTGCATATTTTAGCAGCAGTCGAACACCTACCTTTTGTCTTTCTCATTCAGAAAGAGAAACAGAGGGACTGCAAGAAACATTAAAACTTAGGGAGTTTATAAAGATGTGCTTATTTCCTTGTTTGGTGTTGAGAGTTCAAAGAAAAGCATCTATTTTTCTTTCCACTGTATAGCTCTTTTACCCATGCATTGCCTTGCATTCTGACTATGAACAAATAAAAGCACACAAATACAGTAGCTTCTTTTATAGAGCAGTTGAGATTGTGCTCCTTTCTATAGGACAGTGATGGCGAACCTATGACACGCATGCCACAGGTGGCACGCGGAGCCATATCTGAGGGCACGTGAGGTGTTGCCCTATGTCAGCTCCTGATTTTCGGCCTTCTGGAGGGTGGGGGGGAGGTCATTTTCGCCTTCCCCAGGCTTCAGGCGAAAAACGGACCCAACGGCTCAACCGTAAGTTTGTTTCCGAACTTCCGGTTGGGCCGTTGGGTCCGTTTTTCACCATCCCCAGGCTCCAGAGGCTTTCCTGAAGCCTGGGAAAGGTGAAAACGACCTTCCCCCCCGCCCTCCGGAAGGCAGAAAATCAGCTGGAATCTGTTCCGGAGGCTTCAGTGAGTCCTGCGCGCATGCGTGGGGGGGCAGCATGGGAGTTTTACGCGCATGCGTGGGAGGCATTGCATTATGGGTGTGGGCATGTACACGTGCGCGCCCTTTTGGCGCCCATGCAAAAAAAGGTTCGCCATCACTGCTATAGGAGAAAGCTACAAGCTTAAGCAGCATGAATGCCAATTAATCAGACCCAACTTGACTTAATAGGGTTCAGATAATTCATATGTTAAAGAGATCTATAGTTTCATATTAAATCACAAGAAAGAAAAGTTACAGCCTTTCTAAAATCCAAAAGGCTCCAGTATAGTCTACAAGTATTATTTATCCAATATATATTACCATCAGGTCTAGGACAACTCACTGTGGCCGACTTGCCCCAGCCATCTTGCCCCGGCTGACTCGCCACGGGACAATTCAAAGTGGGAGAACTCAAGAGAGGCACAAGTGAATTGCAGCAGGCCTTGTCTTACTTTAGGTTTGACCAGTAGTGGGTTTCAATTACCTTCACTACCGGTTCGCTATTGGGAGCACACGCGCACGACGCTTCTGCGCATGCGCAGAAGCTTCTGCACATGTGCAGAGACATCCGGGCGGGTGGGCGGAGCCTCCCGCCATCGCCACCGGTTCACCCGATCTGGGGCGAACCGATAGCAACCCACCACTGGGTTTGACCATTCTCAAGTTAATAGTCCTCAAGGCTGGGATGAGCTGCAATTCTACTTGTCCCTCTCTTGAGTTCTCCCATGTTGAATTGTCCCACGGCAAGTTGTCCCATTCCAATTACTGTCTCACTTTTGACAGTTTCCTAATCAACCATTTGATGGGCAGAAAGAATGTGTGGTGAGCTCTTGTATTTAGTGACACTTTAGGCATATGACAAATGGCTGATAAGCAGGCTACTGAATCCATGTCTTGATTGTAGCCCTCTATTGTTTATGATATGAGAGAAATATATACTGCTAAAGCTGAAAAGTGTGGTATCACATTTATAAGAGCCTGTTGACCAGCTATTTGGTGAGATGCAGGGGAACATATTGCACTGGGGACCTCAATATGAGGAAAAGGATATATGGCCCCTGACCCACCAACTAGCATCACAGGTAGCCCACATATATAAACAGGCTGCCACACTTGTTTTAACAGAAACTGAATGGCCATCCGGCAATCATTCATAGGCCATATTAGGTTGTACTCCCAATGTATAATTTTTCTGTACAAAGCACAGCAATAGGTGTTTCTAAACTATTGAGCAACACATGAAAAAGTGGTAGCATCAACATATAATCAATCTTGGCAATTGCAGAAGCAAAACTAGTTTGGAAAAAAAAGTTACTAATATAGGGGATCTGGCCAAGTGCATCTTTAGCCATATCCAATTTCTCACAAGAATGTCTGAAAAAATGTTTTTAGTAAACTACTTAACTTCTTTGTAATGATCCTCAACTGTAATGATATGTCCCCCAGTGGCTCTGGCATTGGAAATGATGGTATCAGCATCCAAAGGTTTGATTGTAAATGGATCAATTACCCGGATATAAATCCCTAGAAAAAAGCAAAATACTAATGAGAAGAATGAAAGAAATAATTCTATTAAAATTGCTGATCAAGTCGACATATAATTGGATTTATAATCTCCAAAGCTCCAGTGTCCAATACCTTGTTTGGCTAGTTCATCAGCAGCTGAAAGGGCTTCATGAAGTGTGACACCTGCTCCAATAACTACTACTCTGTCAGCATCACTTATACGAACTACCTATAAAAAGTAATCAATAGACATAAGCATTTTTCGAAGAGGCCTAGCCCACTAACATGCTAAATTAAAATCATACAGAATTAGGGAAGGGGGAGCATTTTAGATCTGAGAACTAATGTATTTTAAGCAAGTATGAAGAAAATATCAGAATAGGCAGAACTCCACTGTTGAGATGTACCTTCCCTTATGTACTTGCTTGCAAACACCATTACCAAGAATTCTCCATGCATATTATCAAAAGTTACCTAAAGAGGCCTGATGGTTCACAACTGATCCACTAAGTAGGTGGTTTGTCTATTTCTACTGCAGAGATACAGCAACATTGAAACTCCTAAAAAGGACTATTATCCAAACCAAAAAGAAATTGTTTTCTCAAAATCAAATTCTAAACAATTATGAGAAAGTGCACTGCATATGGAGAACAACTTGCCCTTAATGGTTAGACTTCATCTCTGACCCAATCCATGTTCAATTACAACTTTCCTGTACATTGCACAAAATGAATGATACCTCCAAGTCACCAAGATGATAAAAAATTGTGATAACAATGGAAAATATTGAAAAATCAACTTTCTTTTTCCACCCAAGACAACTAAACTGCCTTCCTTTAAAGAGTTGCTAACTGGATGCAGTCTCTTTAATATTGCTTTGTTTGAACTAAATCTTAATCCAAATTCCAGGGACTTATCTCTACAGCTAGGAAAAACAGGAACTCAACTCACTTCTTATTTGTTGAAAGCCTATATAGATGCTAGGATAAGTAAAAATTGTTATTGTCAGAATAGTATCAGTCTTCTGCCATCTAATGGTAGACTACAGTACTTGATGCAATAACTTCTATATACTCTTTTGATTGGTCAGGCAGGCAGGCAAGGATGGTCTATGTTAAAGGTTTAGCTTTAGAAATAGGATTGCTCTTCTGTGTATAATCTCCTTTGATTATTTCATAGCATTTCTAAATAATTTAAGACTGTGTTCTGTATTTTATCTGAAGCCAAGCTACCTGCTTGGAAAAAAACATATTTGGATGCCAAAATTCTTACTCAGCACATTTCAGTTCATGGTATAGGGCACCATTCAAGGGAACACTAAATGTTCGACTACCATTATAGGCCAAATTGCCTAATACCAGAGTTCTTTCTTTGGATCTTTGAAAGCTGAAATAGAACCAGAAACCATGTGTTTCAAATCCTTTACCTTGGCATGGCCAACCTCAAACTTTTCTTCCTGAGAATAAAGGATAGGAGTTTCTGGACGACTGGTACGAATGAAGCATATTCCCTAAGGAGCAATATGGAAGAAGAATATGAATACTCATAAGAAGAAACAGAGATCTTACCAAAATTAAACATTATAGAACACAGAATGGTTTTAAATAATTGTATTAAAATATTATCTAAAAAACACAGCAATATAAAACATGCTAGATTTATGCAAAGCATCTTAACCACTTTTTAGGGCAATGCTATCACAGAAGGATATATAATTCAAGTAAAGAATGAAAGATACCACACTGGAAATATATAGAATACCCCGAGGAACTATTCACAAAATATATATGTTAATTATAATCTCAAATCAAAAATAAAATTGACAAAAACATTAGGATGCCAACTAGTAAGAAGCTACATTGATTTGGAAAAGTTGCTACAGCCTTAATCAGCTTGTGAAATTCTGGCCATTTAAGAGATTCTGTGAAGTATGTATCTAGAATGTATGTAGTTAATTCTTAATAAGGTTTTACAATTTTATAACTCTTGTTTTCTGATATATGGATGTATTTGTTGAATGTTTCAAAATGTTTCTGCTGTTACCTTGATGTATTATTATGAATTTAACTTTTGTAAAATGCTTAGATTTGTTTTCAAATGGTGTAAAACAGCTTGAAATAAATAAATGAAATAGCCTGCAAGAAAACGAGGGCCAGGGTAAAAGAAAATGCTATAAGCAAGAAGCTTTATTGCAAATTGTGACTTCTTACTCTAGCACACCACAATTTACTTCCCTAATTTAATGATAATACCTCAATCTTGACAGGCCAAGACCAATACCTGAGATAATATCCTTTACCCACATACCTTGGTGTTTGCTGCCAAAGAAACAGCATACTCAGTGGAGACTGCATCACTTGGGTAAAACACAGTACAACCTGGAATAGTTCTGAACATGGCTAGATCTTCCAAAGCCATCTGAGAGGGCCCATCCTCTCCTGGGATGAAGCAGCAGTTGAATAAATCGCTTGCCATATCACAGAAAAGAATGCATTCAAACACTATACCATGCATTTGAGAGTATGAATACCCCAACCATATCTCCCAATATTAGGCCACTGAGATTTAGCATACAATTGCTTAATTCAGTCTTTTATGAAAACTACAAAAGGCCAATCACATTATTTACAAATCAAAATCTCTCTTTCAGGTAGTGCTAGCTGAGTTCAGGCATTTGGTATTCTGAGTATGAACAGCAAAGAGAATAAAGCAGAAATCCCAAAACACTCTGCAAGCACTCCATCTAAACAATTTCTACTTTCCCTATACATTATTAGACTATTAACAGTAAACCTTAACTGTTATCCTTAAATGAATTATTAATAATAACCAGTCTTCACTTCTGGTGTACAGCTAGCATAAACATAAAAGTAGATTTTTCTCCTAGGATTAGCATGTTGTATTTGGACTACTAAACATTCTTTCACAATTTAGCATTCTGCCCAAGCAGCTGATTCCCAAATATGTATGTTCAAGATCACTGAAAGGAAGAAAAACCAAATGAATTGGGGAAAAGTCAGGATTCCTTGCTATATCATACTCTTGATCTTCAGTTAATAACAATGTTCTGTTTTTAAATATCTCGATCAACTGCAGGCTATGTAAATAAACAGGAAAGTGCCAGCATGGTCATCATAGTCAAGAAGACTATAAAGATTTATGTTCAAATTCCCATTTAGTCAAGAAGCTTACTGGATGCCTTTGGGTCAAGTTATAGTATAGGATTGCTGTAATGATAAACAGGAAGGAGAACAATTTGTAATGGTCCTCATCCTGCTGGAAAAACAAGAAGCTTTAAGTCTAATTATAGTAATTAAAGTAAAGGGGTTTAGACAGGGGTGACATCCAGCAGGTTCTGACAGGTTCTGGAGAACCAGTAGTGGAAATTTTTAGTAGTTTGGAGAACTGGCAAATACCACCTCTCGCTGGCCCCAGAGTGGGGTGGAAATGGAGATTTTGCAGTATCCTTCCCCTGCCAAGCCCGCCAAGCCACGCCCACCAAGCCACACCACACCCAAGCCACGCCCACAGAACCGGTAGTAAAAAAAATTGGATTTCACCACTGGGTTTAGTTATCAGGCAGCACATACCTATAGAAACCCCACTGTGTGACCCACAAAGCTTAATGTTTGATTGGGAGATAGCAGCCATCCGGATATGGTCAAATGCTCGAGTGAAAAAGGCAGCAAAGGTGCTGGCAAATGCAATGGTGCGGTTCCTAGCAGCACAGCCCAGAGCGACACTCACCTAGAGCACATACACACACACAAAAATGTCATTGGAACGGGTCATGCCACAAGATTCACCAATCCATTTCATGTTTTCAGACTCACCATGTTCTGCTCAGCAATGTAACACTCTATATAGCGTTCTGGATGGGCCTGTTTGAAAAGCTCAGCAAAAGTGGAGTTTTTAGTGTCACCATCCAAAACAACCACATGCTTGTTAGTCTTTCCCAATTTTACCAGGGCTAAACCATAGGCTTTGCGGGTAGCCACCTGACAAAAAAAGAAAAATTCATTGCAGGTCATTTAGTTTACCACCAAGTCAAAAGGACATTCTAATCACATTTGATAAATACTACATTTCTATAAACATCTTCACTCTTCTTATCATATGCCTAGACACAAGTTGGGGAAAACTCCATTTATTTTAGCTAGGAAAAACTTCCAAGAAGTCACTGCATGAAAAGCATGAAAAGCAGTGGAGGATTGACATTAGAATACAGGCATTTTATATTAAATTTATATTAAATTGATATATTAAATTATATTAAATAGGAGAGATTAAAATTTGCATTAAAATTTATACAGTATTTCTAAATTGTCTAAATTGAGGCTCAGAGTTGCATGCAGTCCTCAAACACTTTGGCTATGCCTCTAGAGCAGCGGTTCTCAACCTGTGGGTCGCGACCCCTTTGGGGGTCGAACAACCCTTTCACAGGGGTTGCCGCGCACGCTAGCCTGCCATCTTGGTGCCACGCCCCCTTTGTCACCATCGTTTCTCGCCTGGCAATGCACACGCACGGGGAGGGGATCGCGGCGGCAGGGCAGGGGTCACGGCATTAGGAAGGTTGAGAACCACTGCTCTAGAGTCTAGAATCTCCTGCACTGACCCTTTTAATCTTTACATAAAAGCAGGAAATTATTGCAAACATGGAAAATAATAAAGTACTTTTATTTAATTAAAGCTCATTTTTGTCCAGATCCCATCTATTTTATTCCAATTAATTTTGTGTGCGTGCCCCTGGTTAAGTGTAGTTCCTATTCCAAAAATGAATGCAAATCCTGATCTAAGATATGCTATCATTTTCCAAATTAATATAATTTGCCTTTTATTCTCATGCACAGGCTTTATTGTCTTGCATAAAGCTTACTTAATTCACATACTATTCTAGTATGTCCTTTGCAAGGGGTACTATCAAACTGGATTTGAGGACGAAAGGAAAGGTACCTCAAAGGAGGTAGGTTAGGAAAATGGAATATGGCAGAAAGAGAAAAGTCCATTTCAGCTCAATGTCCAAATTAACACTGAAGATGCATGTTATGAATACGTCAACAATAAATAAGGTGAACAGAACATTCTTATGGACTTTACTCCTTTAGTCCTTTCTTATGGGTACAGGGAGAAAAAAAAATTAAATCTGGAATTTGTGAGTGCTCTGCATTAGATCCATGTCACACAGACCTTTTGAAAAAGATGTATGGCACAAAAAGGACAGAAGAAGAATAGTTAGAGTATTTGCAAATACTGAAAGAAAAATCTGCTTAGCCCATGCAGTACCTTTTCTCCTATTTTATAGGTAGGTAAAGAAGGCATTTTGATATCCATGGTATTGATTGGTGGCACATCTTGAGCAGGTGGCTGGATAGTACAAACATCACTAGTCTGGATTTGACTCTGAATGGTAGAGAGAACAGATTCCACTTTATCTTTTGGAATGGGCTTTCCATGCCAATTGTCAGCATTCTCCACATCTAAAACAGAGAACATTAGTAAGTGACATTCAAGGACTTTTATTTCCTTTTCCCATCCCCAAGATTCAGAGATTACTTTTACCTGGGATTCCCCGCCCTTTGAAAGTCTTGGCCACAATCATGGTGGGCTTCCCCTTCTGTTGACTTGCTTGCCATAAAGCCTGGCATAGTTCCTCCACATCATGACCATCCACAACACAGGTATTCCATCTAGCAAAAGAGGAAAAGGTTGGGGCAAAAGGCAGCAGGCTTCCTACCAGAATTAGGACAAAAACAGCCAGCAATGCTTACCCAAAGGCTTCACAGCGCTTATGATAAACATCTGTATCATGGCCCAGTGGTGCTGCTTCACTTTGTCCCAGCCGGTTCACATCAATAATGGCCACTAGATTATCCAATTGATAATGAGACCCAAATTGTAGGGCTTCCCATACTGATCCCTCAGAGGATTCACCATCACCCAATAGACAGTAAACTCGGTAGCTAGAAGACAGCAAGACACAAGAATCCCAACAAGTTGTGTGTGTGTGTGTGTGTGTGTGTGTGTGTGTGTGTGTGTGTGTGTGATAAGTTTCTTTCACCATACATTTTTTGCCATTCTCTGATCCAGTGGACTTTGCAATAGAGCAAACAAAAAACAAGGCAAGAAACTTTTCTTGTAAAAGGAGCAACAGGCTTCATTATGTAGACTTTTGCCAGATTTCTCACCTTGTTTTATCAAAGTATTTTCCTGTATAGGCCATTCCACAGGCTGCTCCCAGACCCTGCCCCAAGGAACCAGTGGCCACATCCACAAAAGGAAGTCTCTGTTAAGCAAAAAGTAAGAGTTTTACAAAAGGAATAAATACCAACACAATCTGTTGGGTATTTCATTGAAAACAGTCTTTACGAGATTAGTCCTTTGTCCTCTATCTTTTCTGGACAGAGACACAATCTGGATCTTTTCCAATATAAATATATAAATACACACCTTATTTTAGTGCCTTTGTATTCCAACAAAATATATTCCAGTTTGTAATTCTATCATAAAATCCCAGTTTTGTTATATATATATGTTTAATACTAGTTTGCACAGTAGAACAAAGCCAATTTTATGGGCTAAGCTGCTGCATCAGTGATCCAGATGTCTTCATGAAAGAAGCAACAGTACTATTGTTACATCCTAAAAAGCTGATCTTGTACAACTAATCTTTAAAATTATTTATACCATCTAAGTTTTATCTATTTGTATGTATGTATGTATGTATGTATGTATTTTGACTGGATAGGTCTTTTTTTTTTTTTAAAGCTCCCCAAAATTCCCAGCACTATTCTTAGCAGAGTACTTACAGGCGTTGGGTGACCTTCCAGGTCAGAGTCTATTTTCCTTAAATTTAACAGCTCAGGCTCCTTGATAAAACCAGCTTCTGCCCATGCAGCATAGAGTATAGGCGCAGCATGGCCCTGCGAGGGGAAAACAAAGTAGCCATCACAACCATGAAATAGTAATCTCTCTAGTTTTTAAGAAGATTACTCTGGGATGTGGTGCTGCAGAAAGAACTGAGTTGAACTCTCAGCTAGGAAGAAATAAGCTGTGGCCTTACTTGAGCATCGTAATCCAGTCCCATCCTCCAAAGACCACCTCCCCCATATTCCTTGCACTCCTCTCACCTTAGAGAGCACAAAGCGGTCATTGCTGGGGTGGCCTGGTTCATTTGGTCTGTAGCGCATGGTATGAAAGAACAACACAGACATGATCTCTGCGGCACTGCAACATGATGTTGGGTGTCTGCAAGGTCAAAAGGCAGAGAGACAAAAATTCAATAGGAGCTACCCACAGAGAGATACAAAATTACTATTAGAGTTGAATTTACAATTCAGAGCATAATGTTCAGTTAAAAGACACCCGTGTCTTCTGTGTTCACCAGAAGCAATAAAAAGTCTACACTGATAGGCCTTACAACATCACCCATAGGCTGAGGAAGACTAGTTTAATGAGAGTACTCTCATAAACTTCAAGTAAAGCTATCAACCGACTTAGAAAAGAGCTATTCAAATTAATGGATTTCTGTAAACTAATTAAGAACATTTCTTGGCTTCATCATCTCAATTGATGGAAGCTGCTAGTTAGCCGTTCTGAGACTGGAACCCAATAAAACCTTCATTGCCCCCTCCCCACAAGCGAACCTAGAGAGGATGGCAATATACTGTACCAGGAAACGTTCCCATTATCACATTTAGATGCAAGAAACAAAAAAAATACAATCCCCGCCGCAGGACAATGGTGGGAATATCACAAGCTCCCTCAGAAAAGAGATTGCAATGCATCCGTTCTCTTCGATTACCCGGAGTTCGAAGCGCAAGTTGACCGAATAGAGTGAATCCGAAGGCGACTAGCAATATCTCGTAGGTTTTGCAGCGTTTTCTCCTTCGGCTTAACGTAGCTGCTGGCCATGATGAAGCACCTAATATCCAGATGCGCTAAGCACGCTTTGCTTTTTTTTTTTTTATCCGACTGGCCGGCGCTCCGCCTGCAAGAGGAAGTGAGCTCAGAGGCTGGGGAAATTGGCGAGGAGTGGGGTTTGCGTCGGTCACCCCATGCGTAAAAGCAATTGCTACATTGCCAGGCTTCTGGGCGTGCTAGAACATTAGTTACAGTTGGGCAGTTTCTCTTCACATGATAGTCGCCAGCTTCTGCCCTCTGCTTTCTGGAGCCAGCCGGTGCTCTAAACCCTCTGGAATCCAGCACTAATATTTGTGTGAGCCGTGGCCTTGTGGGGATCTGAACCCTCGCGGAGGGTGGGGGCCGAATGGACGAGGAGTGAATTAGGTGTCGTACAGCCCGAGAATCTTGTTCTGACGTCGCTACAACATTAGAATGTGACTGAAGAAAGCAGCTTTTTCAGGGTGCTTGAGTGGGAATCCATACTTTTTACTACTTGTGCTCGAAAATGGAAGAAATGTTTTCTTGTCTGTGTGAAACCTCACACAGGACATCGGAGGAGTGCCGCTTACCTTTGATAGGCTGGTTTCTGATGAGCACTTTTTTAAAAAGATGTGTGGATGCAGGAGAAAATCATTTCCCCATTTGTGACACTGCAGGGAAGAATTCCCTTTCCCCTCCCCACGTACTGGCTCTATAAAATCCTACCTACAACTTGGGGAAAAATTATTGCTGAGCTTAATACCGAAATGCAATATTCACCCAATCAAATTGCAAGAGCAGCAGAGCTGACCTCAAGAGCCTAACTTCAAGAAGGAATTGACATATGGCCTGTCCAGAAACATCAGGCAGCCTGGAATGTGGTGAACTTCCTCTCTAGAAGTACTCTATGTGTAGCCTTGCAGGTTTGGCATTGCAGGAAAGGAAGAATGCCACTGGCAGCTAGCCCAGAGTGTTTGTTTGCCAAGAGACTGACAGACAGTTGCAAGGGTTGACAGCATGCTTGGACAAAGTGCTTGGCCTCAAGTTTGTTTGTATGCCATCCTCGTTTTTAGATATGAGAAGAGAAAGAAGAAAGAATATGTCACTCTATCTTATGCCATAAATATAGCATTCCCTTTTAAGTTAGAATATAGGAGAAGTATAATTACTTTGCTAAACACATGCACCTTTACTTGTTCCATTGACTACTAAAGTGGATCCTGTCTTGAGACAAACTGAGTAAGCTACCTTGGAGGAAGTGTTGGGATGCATTGGCTGTGATTGTGCCCTACACTAAATTGCAAACTAGTCAGCCACATCCTACCTTGCTGCAGATCCAGCGTGTATGGTTAGAGTATAGCTCTCTGTGACGGCAAGCCATCATTATTAGTTATATTTTGTGCCATTACAGACATTTAAGAACATAGAAGGGTCTGAAAGTCCTGGGCAAGCCACAGTTGAAGAGCAAAAACCATGGAAGAGGCTCCCCCTCTCCCCAAGCCATACCACTATGCTCTTTTGATTACAGCTTTTATTAATTTTAGAGGATACTGTCTTTCTGCATAAGGCATCAAAATGTCCTGAACTATCTTTGCTTGTGCCAGTAGGAGCTAGATTTGTGTAATGATCCTCTCAGTCTTCTGAAATGTTTCTGCCTTCATGTCAAGAGACCAAGCACATCATGGATCCCTTTTTATTTTCATAGCTGCCAAAAGGCAATAAAGATTAGAAGGTGAAGCAATCAGAGATACTCTCATATGACAACAGTGATTATATGTCCTTTATTATAAACAGTGATTATATGTCCTTTATTATTATATGTCCTTTATTTCAAAGAATTGTTCTTTAGATTTAATTTAATTCTTTGTGTGCGTGGTTTTGCTGTACAATTTTCCTTTGTAAAACAAAGTTATAAACACAAACATTTTTATCCTTACTTCTGCCAGATTTGCTCCCTTTTCAGATTTATCCTTTTTTTCCAAGAATATGATCATTGTAAGTGTAACCTCCTACTTTGGAATGCAAGATGCAGGTACAGCACTTGCAAGATATATTAATTCAGCCCCTGATTAATTTAATATAAAATTAACAATAACAATAGGTGGATAAAAATGCCAAATCAAGTCTAAACATCTGGCTGACTGCAATGAACCATAATGTTAGTCTGATAATGGATATGGCAATATCTGACAATAGTAGAAGAGAAGAGAAAGACCTGGAGAAAATCACAAAATGCAAAGACTTGTAAATAGAAATAGAGTGACTGTGGCAAAAGAAAGCAAAGGTAGTACTAATAGCAATAAGCTCCTTGGGTGCAATCCGAAAACAACTGGAGCATCACTTGAACACCATTGGCCATAAAGCCTCCATCAGTCAATCGCAAAAGGCAGCTTTACTCTACTTGGAGCAATTTACATCCAGTCTAAACATCTGGCTGATTGTGTGATAAACTCTAATAATAATAACAGATAGAAAGGTGGGTTGAAGAGAAAGACTCCTCATATCTATTGACCTATGCTTAGATGTAAACTCCTTTAGGAGTAGTGGATTATATTGTATACCCATTTTGTACAATGTATTAAAAAAAATCACAAAATTACTTTCACAGAAAACATTGCGTTAGATAGCATGTTTAACAGTAAAACTCACTGATTATTCTGGATGCGGACTGCATTAGTCTGGCAAGATTCTGTCTATTAGGTGTAAACAAATAAAGAATTAGATTCAACTGGATTTCACTATGGGCTTAATCTTGACGCTACCTGAGGAGAAAACATTATTTTCAGTGCCATCTTTGATTTCTGACTAGGCAACAGTTTTGTCAGATAACATTTTAAGTACAATCTCATCCATAAAGTCATATTTACTTTGATCTTCCTAGATTGAGTGACAGCATCTGCATGCCATCTGTGGTTGAATTCTTATCATATAACTTGGTTGGTTACTTTTGCAAATACAGTTCAAGTGCTGGTTCTTCACTTCACTCCCACCAACACATAGGTTTCCACATAAATGATTGATTGAGTTTATATGTTTCTCCAATAGTAGTCAACTCTTGAGAAGCTTCCATACCTTCTATAACCAGGAATAAATAAATCATAACAATCAACCAGTGCCAGGTGGTCCTTGGTTAACAACAACAGTAGGGAGCAGAATTTCCATTGTAATATGGTGGTAAAGTGTCATGTCATGTGAACATGCTGCTTAATGATGGCAGTTCTGGCATTTCTAGTTGCTATTGTTAAGCAAATCCTGCTACATCATTAAGTGCAACATCATGGGGTCACCATTTGCTACCTCCTGCCAGCTCCCCCATTAATTATGCTTGTCCAGCTCCCCAATGATTGTGAGATGCTGCAATGTCATAATTGTGAGCCAGTTACTGTATGTCGGATTGCAATCATGTGACTGCAGGGATGCTGCAAAGGCCAGAATTTTGAGAACCAGACATAGGTACAACTTGTTCAGCATCTTTGTAAATTCAAAGGATTGCTGAATGAATGGTCACTAAGCAGGACAAGCTATACAATTATATGTCAATGAACAATTGCACCATTAAATAAATACTGCACAGCGATAGTAAAAATGTATAGCCTGGTTTTGGGTTGCAGATGGTTTATAACAAATAGCTTTGCACTACAAGAGAGAACTACCTTAAAACATATCCACCCCAAGGCCTTAGGACAGTCAGATTTTAACTGCCTTCCGAAAATCAGCAGCATCAGGACCATACAGGACTATACAGACAAGGTGAATGAGGGGCAGAGGGCAGCATTTGACAAGAGCTGCTTTGTGGATCTTGCTGATGGGATTCCCTGTGAGATGAAACCTCGAAGAACTAATTTTTCATGATATCATTTGGTGAGGAAATATACCGTAACTGGGATCATGCAGTTCCAAAGATACGTAGGTCCTAAATCATGAAGGGCTTTTAAAATGAGATCCAGCATCTTGAATTGCACTTGGAAGCCAACTGGTAACTATCTCAGACAGGAGGTGTGATATGCTGAAACTGAGCTACACATCTAACTACTTCAGGCTGCTACATTCTGGAGTAGCTACATCCAACGATCTCTAAGGATAGGATAATGGGAAGCACGTTGCAGTTGCAGTTGCTTGTAGATTATAATATGTGCCTCATCCACTCAGGAGGAGGTCTGTTGTAAGAGCAGTTGGGGTAGTTATTTCAGGCAGGAGTTTTGGGGCAATAGCAAGTGTAATCAAATGGAAGATATTCTTTAACTAGTAGATTTATCTACTAGGAACCTATTGGTAGAAAAATCCCATTGGAAGAGCAATTGCTTCATCTAAATGGGATAGCTGTACTAATCCCATTAGTTCACAAAAGCTGTCTGTGACTCCCATCAATTTACATAGGTCCATATTAATTAGTGGAATGGAGAAACTGCATTTTATATACAGTATACTGTAGGTAGTGTTTTCATTTCAAAGACTGTAACAGGCCACCATTTTTTATTTGAAAATGTTATTTAATTCTTAGCAGCACAATAAAAAACAGTATGTTTATATTTCTAGGCTTTCTATTATTCTGTTTCTTCAGGAAAAAAATGGGATAAAAATCTCTATTAGCAATTTTTTACAAAGAAGACATCAGCTAAGTTAGGCAAATTCCCTAAAATACTGGAAAGAAATATATCAAAATATTCAGAAACATTCTGAACTTCTGGTGAGGATACTCAAGATACCCATGAAGAAGGGGGGATGAAGTTATGACCAAAATCGCCAGCTGCATGGAGATCCGGGCCAGTGAAATATCTCTGGATAAAGGAGAAATCATGTGCCTGCCCACATGTATTCTGGACAATGACTCCTTATGAGTAGGTGTCAGGAACCAATATTTTTGTGATCTGCTTGTGTTTTGAGTGACTGGGAATGGGGGATAAGGTTCCATGAATCCTAATTTCTTAATCATTTTGGCATTAATTTTTATTGTTTTTTAAATATTCAGAACCTCTGTAATGGCAAGTTTCATGGTATTCACTGGATTAATTTCCTTCAATCCTTTACAAAAAAGTTTTAAGTATGAGTTTAAGGATTTAATTAAAAAACTTAACAGCAAAAGGGGGATTAGAGTTGATTTTAGAATATTATAAAGGGTCCAGATGGATTTAGTAACATTCTGAAATTAAATATAAGAATCCTTCCCAAGGGAAACTATGTTTTTGCACTTGAAGAAAAACAACATGATAAAATAGGACTTTGAAAGTTGGACACTAGGGGACACTAGAAGGAAATAAAGATTATAATGAAAGAGAAGCATACTTAAACTCAATCTAATAATGCAGAATGGAGCAAAATCTTCATCAGTGGGTACATTGAGAGCTATTTGTGAACAATAAACTCAGAAGTTAATTTTAAAGATCTCTGCCATTATTGATAGACTAAATGATGTTACAGAAGAGGAACAAGCATTTCTGGACAAGACTGAAATTGATTTCAATGTGAATTAAAAATGACAGACTACAAGAAGGATATGGAAAAAGATGAAACATTGAATACAGAAAAAAAAAACCAGCTGACATTTGGACATAGAAATAATAGTCCAAAGAGTGTCTTGGATAATCTTTCTACATTGAATTTTGAAAAAGAATTTGTTAACATTGTCAGCGATCTTGTGAGAGGAGAGGAGAGAAAGAAAATGAAAAATAGAAGTGTTTGGACACTATTTGAAGAGACTAATGATTAAGATTATTGTAAACAGAGGGAAGGAATATAACGTTTATCTATTTGATCAAGGTTAAAATAGATAAGTTGTTATTTCTTGAATTTTTAATGGACTTTTTCTGATCAGGATAAGATGATTATATTTTAAAGTTTTGTTTATATATATAAGAGTTATATGGGGACAAGTTCATTTGCTGTATTTTTAATTTATCTGGTTACAGTGAAAATTGTTATCTTATTATCTTTAATAACTTTTATTGGATTTTTATTGACTAGATTGGGATGAGATTGGGAGGAATTTGTTTAATGATAGAAATTGAGATTTAAATGTAAAAGGAATGAATTCAGGTGAGTTTATTAGATTGTAATACATTGGTTATTTTTGGTAATTCTTAATGGGTTTTTGCTGATTAGGATAGATGATGAAGTTTTAAAAATTTGTTTATAGAGAATGAGGTAAGACATGGCAGGAATATATGGTTTGTTGAATTTTAATAGATGGTGATCAATTGTTAAAGTTGTTTATACTTGCTGAGATGAAGGGGAAGTTACTTTTCTTTCTCTTTTAATGTTTTCCTTTATTTTTTTCCTTTACACTTTATGTCTGTTATTTTGTGTATACATACACGAACGCGCACATGTTTTATGTTGTATATCTTGTATTACATTTATTTGTACAATGTAATCTTTAATAAAATTATTACAAAACATTCAGAAAATTCTGAAAATAAAATTAAAACCACAAATATTTTTATTAGGCATTATCCAAGAAAGTTATTTTATTAAGATTTATGTTGCAGTTGTCTGCCACAACATTGGAAAAGAGAAATCTTGCTGTCAATACATTGAAGAGTATGCAGCAATGGAAAATTGTACATTTACAGGAGATGTCTAATCAAATTCAACCAGGAGTGATTCCATTATATGCAACATACTGTACCACACAGTAAGGCAAACTAAGGCACTAAGAATATAGTTTTTGAAGAAAAATATAAAGTTTTAAAAAATAATAATAACAAAATAATTCAAACAGAAATATCCAAAATAAAATATAAAAGTATTCAAGTAGCAATCAGATGGGGAGAGAGAAAAAAGAGAAAGGAGTTGCTAGAATGTAATTTTACAGTATTTTTAAAACTCTTTTTAATTTGGTTTGTATTTTCATATTTTTTTTTCCAAAATTCTTTTAAGTATGTTTCTTTTTCTTTTTGCCTGCATGTTTTACTTAACAAGATTTTTTAAAATAATAGATTTTAGATTACATCCTTTTGAACAAGATTTGAACAGTGTTTTAGAAACAACCTCATTGCATTTATGCTGTCGAAGATGATGTGAAATTAATGCTCTTTTAAAATATATGGTTCCATTTCAGTAAGAAGCAATCACATGTATTTACTTAACTTTGAGATTTAATATTTTTAAATATTTATGTTCTGTGTTCTCTCATGAAAGTTGACTCCTGGACAAAAAGAATAGAATAGAATAGAATTTTTTATTGGCCAAGTGTGATTGGACACACAAGGAATTTGTCTTGGCGCATATGCTCTCAGTGTACATAAAAGAAAAGATACGTTCGTCAAGAATCATAAGGTACAACACTTAATGATAGTCCGGATACAAATAAGCAATCAAATCATATTAGGAACCAGTCAATGTAAATCGTAAGGATACAAGCAACAAAGTTACAGTCATACAGTCATTAGTAGGAGGAGATTGGTGATGGGAATGATGAGAAGATTAATAGTAGTGCAGACTTAGTAAATAGTTTGACAGTTTTGAGGGAATTTTTTGTTTAGCAGAGTGATGGCGTTCAGGAAAAAACTGTTCTTGTGTCTAGTTGTTCTGGTGTGCAGTGCTCTATAGCGTCGTTTTGAGGGTAGGAGCTGAAACAGTTTGTGTCCAGGATATAAATATTTATAATATTTTCACAGCCCTCTTTTTGACTCGTGCAGTATACAGGTCCTCAATGGAAGGCAGGTTGGTAGCAATTGTTTTTTCTGCAGTTCTAATTATCCTCTGAAGTCTGTGTCTGTCTTGTTGGGTTGCAGAACCAAACCAGACAGTTATAGAGGTGCAGATGACAGACTCAATAATTCCTCTGTAGAACTGTATTAGCAGCTCCTTGGGCAGTTTGAGCTTTCTGAGTTGGTGCAGAAAGAACATTCTTTGTTGTGCTTTTTTGATGTTAGGTGTCCATTTTAGATCTTGCGATATGGTAGAACCTAGAAATTTGAAGGTCTCTACTGTTGATACTGTTTAGTATTGTAAGAGATGGAAGTATGGGAGGGTTTCTCCTAAAGTCTACCACCATTTCTATGGTTTTGAGTGTGTTCAGTTCCAGATTGTTCCGGTCGCACCACAAGGTTAGTTGTTCAACCTCCCGTCTGCATGCGGATTCATCATTGTATAGACTTACAGTCAAATGACTTATGGTCCAGCATCTGAAAGACAACAAATGGCTCCAGCTATTCAGTGGTTTAATTAATTAATATAGATTAGATTAATATAGATCAGCTATGGATGATTGTAAGGAATCATGGCCACAATTTTATATATCTATATCTATATCTATATCTATATCTATATCTATATCTATATCTATATCTATATCTATATCTATATCTATATCTATATCTATATCTATATCTATATCTATATCTATATCTATATCTATATATCTATATCTATATCTATATCTATATCTATATATCTATCTATCTATCTATCTATCTATCTATCTATCTATCTATCTATCTATCTATCTATCTACACACACACACACACACACACACATTTACATCTTTCATATTTTTGTTTCTTCTGTTATAATTTTGTGTATTCTTTTTCTTTTATTTAGTTAATTTAAAAACCTCTTTAAAAAGAGAGATGAAGAAAGTCATAAAAGTTACCTCTTAACACCACTTTTAAGTAGGCTAGAGGAAGTTGCAATTTAGCTTCAACAAAGGACAATTTTATTTATTTCTTTGCTAGTCAAACTTGTATAGCTGTCTATCTCACCAAAAGCAACTTTGGCCGACTTACAACAATCAAATAAAACAACAAATATAAAAAGATTAGGTCACAAATTAATGTTACTTTTGTGCACTTGTCTGTTTTCATGCAGCATTCATGGTAGACTATAATTTAACCAAAGGAGAACCTTCCCAGCAGTCAGAAGCATCAACAAGTCAAGCTCCCAATTCAGTGAGTGACCAATAAAACACATTTCTTCACATTCAAAATGCATTTTATCTAGCACATGGCTCTCTTGTAGACAGACACTCTGGACCACAAACTATAACACTCTAGATCACAATTAGATTGTAGCCTAAGATGTTGAACAAACCCATCCATATGTATAGCATATCAGATGAACTCAAAAGTTGGATTACTTTGGTAAACTATGGGTAAATAAATATTTCTAAGTTTGAACATAGTCTATCACTATGTAATGAGATTCCAAGTGGTAAGGACCCCCGATTGTAATGGCAGTTGTCATGATTCAGGGAGAAAAATATATGATGTCATTGCATTGTTCTAATGAAAAGGAATTTTCTGTGCAAAGGTACTTTCCCAGAACAGAACAGAAGATAGGGCAAAAGGTAAGAAACACTAGTATTTTTGCACTTTACCAGCCACAGTCAAGTAGGACCAAAGTAGAATGTCATCCCTTAAGCATTATAAACACACCTTGTCATCTCTCCTCAAATCCAGGAAGGCATTTCAAAAAGTTTTTGACCAGTTCCTTGTCTCCCAAGAACAGCTTTGCGTACCGTATATAGCCAATCTCTCCATGCCTTTTCTCTTTTGTTAAGGGATGCTTTAAGAGACAGGGAGATTGAGATAAATGGGAAGTTCACCAGAAAACTGAAGAGGCAGCCAGCTGCTGAGCATCTCTCTGACATTGCCACCTTGGTTTTCCCCAATAAAGAAATGAAAGGTTTTAAATTAAATGTGAGTGTGCTTGTACAAGCTGAGATAGACTAAATCCACTGGTGAAGCAAGAGAGGCAATCAGGTGGAAGAGAATGAACAAGGTTCAAAATATAATTTTATTAGGAATCTTATTTAATTTAGAAATTTGAACTAAGGGGACAGCAAGAACTAGCACTGAATATCTGGAGTTATAAAATTGCCATAGGTTTGCCTGGAAAGAGTTATTGGACAGTTATCTCTTATTCAGCATCCCTGTTCCTCCACAATCTCCAAATGATAGCACTCCATCTTTCTTTACAGAAAGGGAAACTGACTATCCTAGATGAAAGCAGAGCAGAGAATATGGGAGTAAATACAAAATAGACAGTATAAGGCTTTACATTCTGGGATCACTCAAAATAAGTACATTGTTAGTTACCTAATGGGACCTCCATGTAAAATATGACAATTCTAATTGGTATACGTTTCTCTGATATTCCTGTCTTCCTGCTCCACCTTTGTAGCAGGTGGACTCCAGTAGGACCCACAGGTCCTCTGTTGTTTCCGGATCTTCCCAGTCAAGTTACCGAAGTCCGAAAGATGCTCTACGCCATCGCATATTGCACTTGTCTGAATTGCTGCGGGTGGAGAAGGCCAATCGTGATGAGAACCTCTCCACTTATGTGGAACTGGTAAGCAAAGCTGATCGGGAAAAGGCACCCTCCATCCGTCAAGCATTTGAACGTATCAACCAACGCTCCTCGGCTAATATTGCTCATCTCGAACAGCGTCTGCAGGATTGCTTAGCCCAGCTGAAGAGATTAGAGCAGAAGACTTTCTTACCTGCAGACAGCAGTTCCTCTCCCCCACCCCAAACTCTCAAGGTCAATGTGGCTCATCAAGGGCCATATAACATATTCAAGTTCCGCCCTACAGAAGCTCCTCTAATAGAAGAATACTCCATCCCAGAGAGCACAGAAAATGAGTCTATCGCAGAGGCAGCCCCAAAGCAGTATCTTGAAGAGGAGGCAAAAAAGAAACTTCAGGAGCTGAAGAGCCAGATCATGGAGCTAAAGGAATATCACAAAGCCCTGGACAATCAGAGGAACATGTTAGACGAAGCTTGGAAAGCTGATAAAAAGCAAATTATGGAACTCCTACAGGAGGAAAAGAAAAGGTGGGCATCCACATTATTGAGAACAGTGGTTCCCAGTATTCCATTTCCTTGCCATTGCAGGCTTGATTGTCCCTGGTGTCCTGTTTCCTCCTGACACTCATTCTCTTAGAACATCACAGCTTTGTCTTTAGTGACAAATCCACTATGTCTTTCCTGGATATGAAGCTCTTTGCCTCATATGCCACATTCACACAAAAAAGCAAGCAATTTCCCCCCCTTGTGTTACTAATGTAGTATCACAATACAGACCATAACTTGCCTATTTCTTCTGATCTTCTCCATGCTTTATTGACATTACTCAGAAACTTCCTGCTTTTCTTGTAATATGAAAAGGGTATAGCCACAACTTCCTTAGCCAGGAGGAATATTGTAATATTTTTTATTAGAAAAAGATCCATCTTGTATGCAAAAGCATATAGAGAATGAGAACATTTTTACAAAAATTAATCCCACTTGGGATATCTTCACTGCCGTCACTCCACATTTATTGATGTGCTTTCAGAGCAAAGCAGAAACACACTAGTACTGGGTTGGTTTCTTTGCTGGTATTTTCCATCCCATAATCCTCCAATCAGATTAGATTAGATTAGATTAGATTAGATTAGATTAGATTAGATTAGATTAGATTAGATTAGATTAGATTATAACTAAACTAGACTAAAAGATTCTTTTCTAAAAAAAAAGTAATTTCAGTGAATGAACAGATAATTCTTCATATTTTTCTTTAAAAGATAATAAAATAATGTACCTACAGCATGAAATAAGAGACCAGACTGAAGGCTGAGTTACCATTCCATTTGCTAGTAAATATCTCTGTTATTTCTGTTATGTAAGCAAAAGGAAGTCAATCATTGCAAATGAAGAAATTTGAGTTCATATTTATTATGTCTATTTTTACCTTCAGATAATTTCATTTAGATAAAAGAATATCTGATAGAGAACTGTTCAGAAGCATATTTAGCATAATAATTCAGCCTACCAAATTGTTTATCTACTTTTTGTTACATCTTTGGCAGCAATAGTGTCTTTCTAATCCTCACTGGGCTCCCAAAAGTATTTTTTCCCACCAGTATTAGATTCAGTGCTTTGATGTACCCCAGAATGTTTGATTTCTTTTGTTTTCACATTCCCAAACCCAGATGGCACTGGATACTTGTAATCCTCGCTCCACCCTTTTCCAATCCAGGATGAGCATAGTCACCCATTTCTTGTACTGGAAGTGTCAAATCAGGAAGCAGAGCCAGCTCATCATAATCCATTTACAGCAATGCCTAAAGTGGTGACTGTAACAAGATCAGCCAGTTGGCTGGGAGGTGGAGGGGGGGGAGAAAAAAAGGACTTAGAACACAGGATCAGATTATAGAACCTCACTTAATGCCACCCTTCTTCAGGCACTATAACCTGGAAATACAAGTGAATGATGCGGTACAGCTAAATCTCAACGAAATCACCAACCTCAAACATGATCTGGCCTGCACTGAGGAGAAGATGGTGTATCAATCTTATGAGAGGTCCCGGGATGTCTGGGTAAGAGATTGCTTAACTAATTGCACGGGTGCTGTACACAGTATTGCTCTGGGAGCAAAGAACAGGACATTGGAACAGGTTGCATGTGGCTAGCTTGACAGAGTGCATAGAAATGGAACAAAAGAAAAAATTGTACTATCCCATCTTACTCAATAGGCTACGACAACTGTCTTTAGAGAGAGAGCAATGTATTTTTGCAATAAGAAATGAAGGTTGCAATGACTGTCAATGTAGGGTGCCAAAAAACTCAGAGGATGAAGGATTACAGAACGATGTTATGAGTGGTACAAGCACTGGCACTGTTGTTTTGTCTGCTGATAAGATCACCATGAACCTGCTTTTGCACATACTGCAAAACCAGCGTGTTAGCATTAGTAACACACATAAGTGGGCTCTACAACAAAATATTGCATTGTGCCTTCCCCTTTTGTACAAGTCAGCATTCTATGACCAATGAGCATAGTATTAATTGGGCTGTTTCGGAGTGCCCTCAACATTTTTCCTCTAAAGTATTTCCTCTCTGTGCATTTGTAAACCCTGGCAGCCTTCTGAACTTGTTGGCATTTGTCTTTCTTGTCTAGATAGCCCCCACTTGGGTTACCCAGGAGTCAGAAAACTGACCTTCCTCTTTGCAGATATAAATAGAGCCATCAACGAATTAGAGCATGTGAACCTGCAAATGGCAGGTGAAAAATAACACTGGGGAAATCCACCTGGGATTAACTAAATCAGTCTCTGGAAACTGGCTGGTCCTGTCCTGATCTCCTGTCTTTTCCTTGTCTTTGTGGTAGGAGGTGCTGGATTCCTACCAGACCCGGCTTGCCAAACTGGAACAGCAGCAGCAAGCCCAACAGCAGGAGGCAATGGAGATGCCCCAGGCTAGTATGTATAAGCTTTATGGACAGCTCATGAACCTCCTATTGACCGTTGCTGCCATTATCCTGGTGTTTTTTTCAACAATTTCAGCTTTTATAGTTCCGCTTCTGCATACTCGTATGCGGGCCATGTCCACTCTCCTTGTGATCACCATCATAATTCTTGCATGGAATTACTTCCCTGACATTATTGAGTCAGAATGGAAAACATGGCTTCCTTCATCTTGACAGTCAGACAACATTGGCATCACTATTTCTGTACCTATGCTGCAGCTTCTCAACAATATAACTATTTATTTGTTTATTAAAATAAAAAAGTAGTCTGTCTTTCTGTTCTTTCTTTTCTCCTTGATTGTTTCTATAGCTATGAAGAACTAAATTACAAAACTGCTTGAAAAACAACTCCACATGACAATCCACCTCTGAATTCTAGCATCCCAGATGAGCTGAAAAACATTGCAGGAAGCTTGAGGATTGGTGTTCATGTCTGGTGTGGAGGTTCAACTTTTGGAGAGGAAGAGAAGAACATGTGCATGCACATATGTTATGTATATGAAAGCATGATTGCACATGAAAGAAAATAAATGGAATTTGATAGGTTTAAATCCTTGTTTAAGCTATTCAGCCAGCAATTTTTTTGGTACCTGAGACAGGAAATCCTATTGCATTCTAATAACATCCTTCAGTGCTCGTCTCATCAGTTAAGGTTTTCACAAGAAAACTTCCCAAATATTCTATCTCATTGCTCAGATTTGTTTCTCTCACACTTTTCTGCTGTCAGGGGTGACCCATACTTTTCAGTTTGAGCTACCAGTTTCACCCTGCTTGATTTCTACAGATATCCATTGTCAAAAATTAAAATTACATTTTGATATTTCTCTTTTTCCACTAATCCACAGTCATTATAGTGGCAGCTAAGGCAAATTCCCACATGCCTGGATACATTTCAAGCAATATACATTGTGGACAAAATGTAGTGTTTTGCAACATCATTTGTAAGATACAAACTCAGCTTTTATACAGAAGGTAAACATTTTTGTACATTAATTTATTCTGTCTCACTGCTGTAAGGTTTTTAAAAATAATGTTACCCATTGCATTTCTAGCTAAATATCCCATGGAACATGGGTGATTTAATATCAAATACTATGTACAGAGTGGGTCCTGTTGAGCCATGCTGAGGAGATATACAGAGCTCTGGGATGGCCAAAGTGCTACGGCAAGTTCTCATTTATGATTTCTGCCAGAATTATGTTTCCTCTTAGGCATAGCTAGAAATCAGTATCTCCAAACCTGCTGAGGCACAGAAATTGCAGGGAACAACTTCATTCTCCAGCCTCCTTTCAATGGACTCCCTGCATCCACCCAAACACTTCATAAGAGGGGCAGAGCAAAAGATAATCAAAATAGAACTGCTGTGGCTGATGTCTAGATTATCACCTTTTGTGGATACATCAAACTATCTACCCATTCATAGGAAGTGGCATCTTGAAGATGAGTGGATTCTCTATAAAAATAAATATGGGATAGACTTGCTTCACAAAAGTCATAAACTTTCCACAGGAGCCCCCTTTGTTCTGCCTCTCTTGCAGTCCGAAAGATAAATTAAAGATACAATGACAGGGGATGAAAACAACAATCAAAACAACCCCTGAAGCCCCAGGAAAATTTCAGACTGATGGAATATTTGAATATAGAGATATGAACTTTTCATTGCCACCCCCTAAACAATTCTGAAAGGAAAGAAGAAACACCTCCCTCTCCCTAGGAGAAATAGAAGCACCCAACCTGGGTCACAGTCTTAAGTCCAAGGAACGGGTTTGTGCAATAGCAGCCCAATATGTGAGATATGCATAGGGGATCCATATGCTGCGGAAAGAAGGAGAAATTCTCACTAGGGCTCTCCTGGGAGGCAGAACTGTCTTGATATCTATCAAGAAAGAGCTCTTATGCCGGTGATACAGAAGAGTTAGAGGCAGATGAGACTTCAGTGCGGGAAGTAGAAAGTTCAGAACCATCGTCCACTTTCTTGCCAAAGAGCTGCATTATGCAATTACGGAACTGCCAGGAGATAGACAAATGTCAATAAGCATTTACAAGTTCTACCCTTTTCCACCACACAACATAATCCCCAAATGATATAATCCACATCCCCCAATTGCTTTCTGTTCATTACTCTTAATCCGCCCATATCTCTCAATTCCAATAATTTCTAGCTATTCCATTGGGGCCAGAGCAAATTACCTGTCTGTTCATGAAGACATAGATAATTGGGTTGTAAATGGTGGCGCTTTTTGCAAAGAAGGCAGGCATGGAAGCCGTCAGGGGGTGAAAGGCAAAGCCTGGATTGGCAACAGCAAAACAGGCAAAAAATGTATATGGTCCCCAGCAGACAATGTAGGCAATGATCATGACCACTACCATCCTTGACACTTCCTTCTCAGCCTTCTGTGTTGATTCTGACTCTTTCTGCTGGGCTGCAACCTATGAGAGAAAAGAAAGAAGTAAGATTAATAAGGTACATCTCAAATCCCTACGCTGCGATTTGGAACAAGAGAGAGAAAGGAGTTTACCATAGAATTTGGATCCAGATTAAATTTGTATGTGGCTATCCTTTTATAAGTAAAGTAATATAAGCAGAAGTATGGAGAAGATGAACTAAGGAAAATTGGGAATCATTCCTGGCAAAGGCCTTATTAGGAAACTGAGATTAGCCAGAGGACTTTTATAGAAGTGGAGATCACGTTAGGGGAACTAGCTAGGTATATATTGATAGTGAGGAGATCTTATTTGTGTTGCAATGTGATTAAGGATTTTCAAGTACAGTGACAGAATTGGGGCTCCATTAACAAAAGGTTAATTCTCTATATAGCTCTCAATTAGAGACTCTATAGCAGCGATCCTTTGATTTGGGAGAAAATGTGCTTTATAAGGAAGAGAGATCCAGTCCCAAGCGACACGAAGGAGGGTGCTAGAGGAAAGGAAGGATACATGACATCTGTGATATAATACAATGTGTGTATTTACCGCACGGATAGCCAGCCACACTTGCAAGTAACAGATAATGATGACGCTCAGGGGAATTGCACAACAGGTAATCATCAGGACAACCATGTAAGACTGGACACCTGGATCTTCACTGCCACTGAATACATCTGGACCACATGATGTTTTCAGACCATGGGGCCAGTATCTGGTTGGGAGGAGAAGAAAGTCATTTTCACATTTGAGATTTGAATAATCTTTTGAGCCCCTCTTAGTATGTTTTACGTTTGTTCATATAAAATAAAACAGAAGAATTTCTGATGCCACACAACATTCTGACCAAGATAGATTTGACATACACAATGACAAAGCAGTTGCATTCAGAATTGCTTCAGGCTTCAACATCTGAATACCCTTGTGCAGATATCCTGCTCATTCTTCACCATCTCATAAAAATAAATGCCAAATGAAAGATTTAATGACTTGTAGATTAAAAATGATCAATGATCCACATAACTCATTTCTCATTGAAAGAAAGAAATCACTGACTCTTCCCGATCAACATTCTTGATGAAAGCTAGCCACTCTGTATGTAAACATATACATACTTTTATTTTTTAGTTATGTTGGAAAGCTGCTGAAAATGATGAGAGTTTAGTTCAACACATCTGAAGGACATCACCCTGCTCCTTTGTTTCCAGTGATGTTGCTCTGTACCATCCTTCCTTATACTTACCTACTCCAGCCAAAGATTGGCGGTGCTGTCCAGGCACAAGACCATATCCAGGAGAAGAAAATACCACCAAGAGCCATTTTAGCATCAAACTTGACATTTCCAAAAGGTTTGCAAACAACAACCCAGCGCTCCCAGGAAATAATGGCCAAAGACCAGAGAGCTGTAATGCCTGGGAAGGAAGAGCAGAAGAGGACAATAATAAGGACATAGCTCTATTAGGTGTGTGTGTGTGTGTGTGTGTGTGTGTGTGTGTGAATGATATATAATCTATCATTACATTATAGAAATTCAGTTTCTGGCCTGCTAAAACATTGATATAAAACAGCATCAAGGGTCAGAAAGCTGACATAGTTATACTGAAGCCTTTACTAAATGTTCTGCCAGATGTGTCCTGGAATGCATGGGATTAATAGGGAAGCAACTCAGGGACATGGAGGGAAAAGGAGCAGCATGATGGGTGATCTCTGAGGACAACAGGATTATAGGATGTGCTTATATTAGGGGGAAGAGGATAAAACTATGACCTGGAGGGAAGGGATTGGGGTAAAAAGGGATTAAGCAAAAAACATGATGAATAAGTACTTCTTACCACAAGCAGAGACAGTATAACCCTCCAAAACACACAAAGGATGGCCAAGGACGAAATAGCCAAAGAACTGGTTGATGACACTGATGGTGCTAGCAATAACCGTTTCACCCAAATCAGCTATAGCCAAGTTCACCAAAATCCAGTTGAGCGGATGCCGTAATTTCTTGAATTTGGCTGTGGCCACCAATACCAAACCATTGGTAAAGACTGAGGCAACGACAACAAAGACCATCCAGAGTGAAGTTACGTTGTAGACCCATCGTGGTGCAATATGATAGTTTGGACCTTCAAAAGGGTCTGCCAGAAGATGGACAAAGTTAAATATTAGAAGGATCTCAGCAAGCATAATAGCGTCTTGGGCAAATCAATCAGGGATGCGTTCTGCTAAAATAAGACAAAGTCCCTATTCTTGTAAATAATTCAAGAGTTCATCCATAGGAAAGTATATACTTCTCTATGACTTATAGTATACTAAGACCATCACTGTCACTCCCATCCTTCTACTGGGACCACTTTGGAGCCCTTCCTTATCCAGAACCATTCCAGCGGCAACTAGCAAATTCCATTTCTGGGACCCCTCTTCCAAAGGCATTTAATTGCCAAAGTTGAAGTCAGCTGGAGAAAGCCCACCTGCTTCCCCTGCTCTTGTAAAAGTTTATCCTGTGAACCAACCTTAGCCTGCCCACCTACCCCAGTTCTGAGGCCCTTGCCAAACTCACCACGGGTATTGTTGCTGTTGGTGTAAGCAAATAAACTGTCCTTGGTGGTATCTTCATCATCGTCATCATCGTTGCGCCGCCGAGCAGCAAATACTGCCACATTCCAGGCCTCTGTCATGGCCTTGGTTACTGTCTTCCCCCTTGTTTGTGTTTCTTGCCCTCTCCCTCTCTCCCACGTTCTCTTTCTTTCTCAGTTCTCTCTTTCTCGTTGTTCTTTCTCTCAGCCCTTGATCAGCCTCTCCGATCCAATAGTCTATGCTAAGGTTCAAAGTCCTACCCATTTATATATCTACCCCCCCCAGAAGATTAAGCTTTCATCTTGGAGAACAAGATCCCCCAAAGCCCTTAAACGTTTTATCCCTTAATTGGGCTACAATGCTACAATTTGGCCCTCTCCCCTCCTTCTTTCCTTCTTCTTCCCCTCCTCCCCTGCTCTGTTGGTTGCATATTAACAGCTTGCACGTGTCCTACATCACCAATGGTATCTTTGCCGGACACTTCAGGTAAGAGATGAGCATGATGGAGGGATTAGAGAGTCAAAAGAACTCCACTAAGCTGATTCAGAATGGAATTTCCTTCCAATTTCCAAATGTCCCATTTTTGTACCTTACGCCAACTTTACTGTAACAGAAGTAGTGTTTTTTCACCAAAGACAATGCCCTGGCAACTACCCCAAGAAATGAACTTCAAAATCTTTTTACATAGATCTACAAATATAGATGAGGGGTCTTTAGTGCTCTCTGAGCTTGGTTGTTTTCTTGCAGACATTTCATTAGCCAAAGATGTTACCTAGTTTGGGTAATGAAACATCTGCAAGAAAACAACCAAGCTCACCAAGGACCACTTATTTCAAGCCTGACCTACAAATATTCTCCTTTATTGGAAACATAGATGGACATAACTTGTCAAGTATAGTGGCATTATCCCTTCCCTAGCCTATTCAAATGATGTCCAAACACTCATCACATCAAGCACAAAGTAACCTTTCTCATTCCCAACACTAGATATTAATTATATCATAGGCCAACAACTATTGAGGGGTCTTCAGGATCTTTATCAGCAAGAAATTCTAAACACATACTCAAGAGACTACTATCATTGATTGACATACAATCAATTTGAAGACCTAGCAAATAATTTTTGAAAATCTAACCTCAAAGAATTGCAATATATGCATTGCTCTTACAGAGAGTTAATTGAAATTATGACATAAGTAAAAATAATGTAATTCATTGTGCATATTGGCATGTCTCCCTTTACTACAAAATCCCAGCTGATACCTGTGGTTTTTAAATATTAGCTTTTCAAATTATTATTATTTTGAGATGTCAGTTCTTCAGAGCAAAATGTATGTTTCAATACTGCCATCTTTCATTCTACTGAAGACCTTTCTACTCTCATAAATCCAGGGATAATTGGAATTGACAACAGTGGACAAGTGGAGGTCAGTAGTTTGCTTTGAACATTTCCAGTTTCCCACAAACTAAAAAATAGGAAGTGATAGACCCAGAGTTGTTGCCTGTGAGGCAGTAAGAAGAGAGGGATAGGATGATCTAATAAGATGGAAAGATGATGTTGGGAAATGTTTATGAAGGTAGGATGGTGGAAAGAAGGGAGAGAAGAATCAAGGGGGCATTTCTCTCTCTCCCCCTCCCTCCTTCTCTCTCTCTCCCCCCCTCTCTCTCTCTGAGAGAGGGAGAGAGAGAGAGGGAGAGAGAGAGAGAGAGAGGGAGGGAGGGAGGGATAACTGGATCTTGTACCTGATGTGATAGGGCTAAGAAGTAAAAAAGGGAGATCATTCAAGATCAGTGAGAGAAATATGAATTTGGAAGAATATATTTGTATTTTGGATTCTGACCCCAGCTGTGTTTAGAATTCAGATTCTTGGAGATACTGCCTTTTCATCTTTATCACATTGCCCTATGTTCAACAGATGTTCTATAACAAGATAAATCCCATCAAAGCAATTTTTTTGTGAAAGACTCACATGCGTAAGCATAATGGTATTTTCTCAAAATGGTATCATGCCCACTAGCTTCAAAAGACTAGACATCTGTTGAAATGCCTTTTGTTTTGAAGTTTTGTCTAACATTTTCATACCTCCTTGCTTATGCCTGCATCTTGGCATCTTTCCATATCCTCTGAAATCAACCAAGTCTAAACTAATTCTTCTACCTTGTTAGTGATTCTACAGTGACCATATGTATGATGACACTTCATCTATCTTGAAACCATCATATTATAAGTAATCCAAGAAAAACAAACATTTTAGGTCAGTGGAAATTTGAGAACATGTTAAGTGGCAGATCTATGTGGAAGCAGATGACTTGCCTACACACAGTATAATGGCCACGGTGGGTACTATCAGCTTCAAAATATCCATTTAACAAAAATGCTTCATGCTATCCTCTTTAGCCTTCTAATTTGCTCTCCACAACCAGAGTTTATCTATTTCAGGATTGAGGACACCCTTCAACTCTTCTAAAAAAAAGTATTTCTCTTTGATTTACGAAAAAAATTAGCCTGATCTGAATTCCCATGGTTTTTCTTGAAAAAAAGAAAAAAACTTTCTAGATTTCTGGATTCTTTAAAAAAATAAAACACCTCAATTCCTTAACCTTTAAATAGTTAAGACCTCCTCGAGACATTTTTCTGCCTGATACCAACCGGCAGAATAGTGCCATCATCCCTTAATCCCTAGTCAAGATACATTAAGTCCCAGGCTGTCAAGTTATTTTTGTTGCTAGGCAGAAAATTCTGTAAATACCTCTCTCCTAAAACAACAACAACATAATACATTAAGTAGTACATCCTGAGTGTAACACATCCTGAGTATATTCCTAGCACTCATAAGTTGAGGGGATGTAGAATACAGAATACGCTGGTTTGCAAGATAGTTTCTAAATCAGAGATTCTAGCTTGCACAGAACATTATGAACATACTTGGGGTAAAATGGGTCCTTACTTGTGACTTAGGGTTTAAATATGCCCAAACTGATTGGTACTGTCCTTACTGTTAACTGGGAATGCTATGTGCAGCATGGACATAGTTAAGGTTGGTAACGTAGCCCACACTGTCTCTATCTTACCAAAAAACATTAGGTAAAAGTTTTGCAAAAAGGTTTTTTGCCTCTTTGTATGGCTTCCAGCAGCCAGAGCTCTTCTCTGCATGCTTATGATATACTTCCACATAAATAAGGGAGCTGGGTGAATTTGGTTGCGTTTCTCTCATTAGATTCTTCCTTTCTACCCATTATGTTATACTGCTCGTTGTTTTATACTCTAATTTAATAAGTGGTTTATATATATGACAACTGACAATTTATATATATATATATATA
>QLTV01002677.1:1148174-1159631 GCA_003457575.1 Thermophis baileyi
GAATAGAATAGAATAGAATAGAATAGAATAGAATAGAATAGAATAGAATAGAATAGAATAGAATAGAATAGAATTCTTTATTGGCCAAGTGTGATTGGACACACAAGGAATTTGTCTTTGGTGCATATGCATTAAGTAAACTATGGTAGATCTGTGCTAGGTTACATTTTGTACATGCATACAGTGCTAATAGGATATCTACATTTGCAGTGGTGGAAGTAATTTAATTTGGATTTAATGTGCTTAACCTTCCCAAAAACAAAATGGAATTGATGACTTGGAATGCACATTGGTAAACAGAACAAGAATCTGAGTAGTATACAGTCCACAGAGATCTTTGTGAGACTAGTCCCTGTTCATATGAGTAAGAGTGCTCTTCCTTTCTTTATAGACTGTATCATATCTTAATAAGAGGGAATACTTCATTGGCTACACAACTCCATTGTGATCAAGTCTATCCAAAAATTTATTTTCACCTTGAAAGGCAAACAAGTCTTATTTAATATATTTGTTATTCTGGCTTACAGGCTGCTTCAATCATGAACCAATGTACGTGGCTTATGTGGCCAGTTCCAGTAGAAAAGATTAAAAGCAATAAATATGATAAAAATAACAACAGTTCTCACATAACATGGTTTGCCAGACAACAATACAAATCTGCAATAGAAAAAAGGAAAGAACCATGTAGAATGGGATCCATCACATGGCTTTCTAAAGACCTTTCTAAACCCCTAGAAAATCAGTTGCTGTCTAATTTTAGGGGGGATGCTGTTCCAAAGAAGGGGGGGGGTATCAGGAGAGAACGTCCATCCCCATGGTCTCAGATGACAACATTCCCACAGCAGATGGGCCTACAGGGAGCCCTCCTTCCTATATTTTGGATACACAGATACCAGCCAAGACTGAGAGCCAACGAACTTTAGGTAGAAATTTCCATTCTTTTGATCTCAACTGCCTTCAGAAACCATTTTTTACATTAAACTTGGGGGTTTTGCCTGAGGTTATTTTGTATATACAGAAATCTGGTTTTAAAAATTATGAGTTAACTTGGAGATTCACAATGTATTTACAATGGATAAATGAAACAAATCTGAGGGTAGCCTTCTGATATACGGCATATATGAATATATTTTAAAAGGAAACTCATTACTATATAATACCATCAGTGCTCGGGTAGAAGTGACTGCAGATTTGGAAGAACCCAAAATTCACAGAAATATAAAAATGTTTGGGGAAGAGGGAAGAAAGTGAGAAAGGAGCAGAGAGAGAGAAAAAAAGAGACAGGAATATTGTGGCTGGTACAATTCAACACTGAAGTTCATTTTGGTTTTGTTCTTTGTATGTAATATGTTAAATGACAGGTAGTCAGAGACAGGAACCCCTTCCCCCCCCACAACATATATTTGAAGCAATGTGTAAATCATGGTTTATAACAGAGGTGGGTTCTTCCCTGTTCGGACCGGTTCTCCCGAACCGGTAGCGACCCGCTGGTGATGTCACAATGATGTCACCGATCCAGTTCGGTTGGTGCTGGTGCGTGGGCGCCGCCATCTTTTTTTTTCGAATTTTTTTCCCCAAATTTTTTTAAATTTTTTTTTTCTTCTGCACATGCACAGAAGCCGAGTTTCCGGCACTGCACATGCGTCACCATCTTGTTTTTGGCATTTTTTAATTTTTTTTAATTTTTTGGGACTGCGCATGCGTGCCCGCCCACGAGGCGTGTGCACGGCCACGAGGCGTGGCCACGCGGCACGGGAGGAAGCGAACCGGCAGCGAGGTAAGTTACAACCCACCCCTGGTTTATAACCAAGATGCTAGGAATGGCAAGTCATCAATATCTGGAGGACCAGAGGTTCCTCATTTCTTTGGAACAAAAGTGGTGCAGCATCTATTTCATTATCATTGGCCCAAGCAACTGACAGTATGAATAGCTTTTCTAGTTTGTGTTAAATTTTATGACTGCTAAATTTCAAAGGAAGATAATAAATCTTGTACTTTAGGCTTTGCCGGTCTCTGTGGTACTCCGGCTGCTTTCCTGTGCAATTCACATGAAAGGCAATGTAGAATATTCTTGTTAAAAGAGCAATTACAAAATTACATGAGTGGATATATTGACAAAGTGTTGCGATAGCCAATGTTTCCTGTTATTACCTCAGCTATGTAATGCTTAATGTCCCTCTCATATGTTCATATAGACTTTTCTTTTTTACTGTGAGTCGGAATTATTTCCTAAATATCTAATTCCGTTGAATGGGTACTAGATAGAATGGTATTGTACCTGTTTTCTTTCCTCCTACTATTGGCTTTCTGCCAATTAAAACACTTATTCCATTTATCCCAAAAGCAACCGGGACCAACAATCTTTGGGTAGCTGATGGATGTAGTTACTTTCAGAGCACTGCAGAGAATGAAAAGTTCATTTACCCAAATTGATTGAATCAGAATTTTTAAGGCATTTGCCAGGTGGGTGTGTATCTCTCTGTGTGTGGTGTTGAATGTATGTGTGGATATTCTCTACTTTTTAAAAGCTGTGTCTTGTATCTTTTTAATGTTCCATATACTGTATCAGACAAAAATGATACTTTGGTTGTTTAGTGGCTTGCCTTGATATTTTAGCAGCCTGAGTGTTCTAAAAGCCATAAAAAGAATTTTAGGATCTATTTCTGGATTGTGGACTATTCTTCCTTTAGAGTTCTTCTGAGTGAAAGGATTGCAAACTATCCAAGCTGTCAAATGATCTAACTCTGAACTGAGATTGTCATAGTAACAAGGTCATAGGTCCTTCTTTGATTTATTCAGTCCTCCATTCATTATACACAATATTCTTAACCTGCCTTTCTCCCAAATTACTAGGGTACAGCAGATCAGTCTCAGTCTGGCATACTACTTCTGAGCCAAATCAGTTTTAACTTGACACTAAAAGCAATGCAATGTAAGTTACCATGCAAATCAGGGGTGGGTTCCGAAAATTTCCGCTACCACTCTGTGGGCGTGGCTTAGGGTTACGCGGGCGCGCGCTCCCCCAGTGCAATTCTGTGTGCGCGCATGCTCAGTGACTATAATCTGCCCAAAACACAGCTGGGGAGCTGATCAGCTGTGCTTTGGGCGAAGAATAAAGGACAGCCTTCACCCGGGGGTGGGTGGGAGGGCCCTTTCCAAAGCAGCAGCGGAGCACAAACAGCCCAAAATGAAAAAAAGCCGCCAAAAATTCCCGGAAAAAAATGGCGGCGCCCACGGACCGGCACCGACCAAGGCGGGTCCACGACGCCATCATGACGTCACCAGCGCCTCGCTACCGGTTCAGGCGACCCAGTACGAACCGGGAGGAACCCACCCCTGATGCAAATTTCCAAAGACTGAACTATCCAGAAAATGTGTGGAACTCCTGCAAGTTAAGCTTCTTCTAACAAGTTTAAAGAAGCCCATCAGAGGTGGGTTCCTCCCAGTCCAGACAGGTTCTCCCAAACTGGTAGCGACCTGCTGGTGATGTTACCAGTTCGGTCGGTGCCGGTCCGTGGGCGCCGCCATCTTTTTTTAAAAATTTTTATATTTTTTTATTTTAAAAAATTTTCTTCTACGCATGCGCAGAAGCCAAGTTTCCGGTACTGCGCATGTGTCGCCATCTTGTTTTTGGCTTTTTTGGGGGGAGGGGACTGCACATTTTTTTTGGACTGCCCACGAGGCGCGGCCACGCGGCGCGGGAGGAAGCAAACCGGCAGCGTGGTAAGTTAGAACCCACCCCTGAAGCCCATGCTTTGCAGGGGACTAAATTGGACTGGATGAGTGATTGATTCAGAATCTTTGATCCCTTGTTATTTAGGGCTTAATAGGTATGCGCCATCACCTTGCTTGAATGTTGTCCCACAGAAAAGAAATGCCTTAAACATAAAAAGCTAAGTTATCCAAATGAACTCCAGGCCTAGCATTCTTGTTGACATGCTACATTTCTATATGGGATGTTGTGATGTTATAATTATTTTTTTGCATTGAGCCAATGTCTAAAGTTTGGAATGGCTCTGTCCTGATTATCCCTTCAGAGAAAATTGGGCTATATATCAACATCTCTTAATCCAGGCTACGGCCATTTCCTCATACATGATGTCTTCTTAACATCACATTCAGCTATTGGTGAAGAAAAATTAAACTTAACTTCACTTTGATATTTTGGTTCAACAATGGTAGAATGCTCCTAGAACAGTGATGGCGAACCTTTTTTTCCTCGGGTGCCGAAAGCACGTGCGCGTGCACTATCATGCGCGTGTGCGTGCCCACACCCATAATTTAATGCCCCCCCACACCACACACCCCTGCGCATGCGCACACGACCCCCCCGCTCCCCCATTTCCCGACTTCCAGTGGGCCCGGTAGGCCCGTTTTTCGCTCTCCCCAGGCTCCAGAGGCTTCCCTGGAGCCTGGGGAGGGTGAAAACACCCTTCCCCGCCCCCCCGGAGGCCCTCTGGAGGCCGAAAACGCCCTCCCAGAGCCTCCGTGTGAGCCAAAAATCAGCTGGCTGGTGCGCACATGCGCGCTGGAGCTGAGCTAGGGCAACGGCTTGCGTGCCGGCAGATATGGCTCCGCGTGCCAACTGTGGCACGTGTGCCATAGGTTCGTCATCACGGTCCTAGAATATGCTAAAACCACTACTGGGGATATGGCTTATATATTAGGTTTTTCTGTGAATAACTTTTTTCCTGATTGCGATTTAATATCCTGAGAATTATCAGTCTTTATAATCTAAACATTAGGATCCACACTGGAGCTAAAGATTTAGTAAGATTTTAAGCTATCAACTTGAAAAACTACCATTTGCCTTGAACTCCATGTCCTATAATTCACAGTTGAAATTCTTTAAAAGAACACTTTTATTTATTTATCAATTTATTTGACCACCTATCACAAGGCAACTTTTGGGGGTATAAAATAAAACCAATTTTTAAGACAATATAAAAACCAGTTAAAACTATTAAATAATTTGCTTAAGGAAAACAAAATTGCGAGAAGGTTAATTAAGATTAAGCTTGGTGAGCATTCAAAGTTACGGCCAACCCCCCCCCCCCAAAAAGTGCTTATGACTTGGTTCCAAAGTTACAACAGGCCCCCTCACATGACCACATTTTGGGTACTTGGCAACCAACTAGCATTATGGCTGTTTACAGCGCCCCACATTCACATGACGGCAATTTACAATGTTTTTGCTAAAAACTGGTGTTTTGGCAAAAATGCTCCTGAGCAAACAATGGATTCGCTTAACCACCATGGAATTCACTTAATGACCACCACAAAAAAATCGGGTCCAATCACATCCATCACAACTTGGATCCGCTTTACGACTGTCACAATTTACAACCATAATGGGCAGGCTCCATTCCGGTCACAAGGCAACGATTACCTGTAGCTGGTGCAACCAACGCGCAGACTCTCTGCTGCCAGTGGGTCCCCAGGTCTGATGAAAAAAAAACCCATTTTGAGAGTAACCTCACCTCAGGTGGGATGAGGTTCCAGAGGCTGGCACAGAGCAGAAAAGGCTCATCTCCTGCTGCCAGATGGAACTCCTTAGCCAATAAGATCTGCAACATGCCTACACTACAGCTTAGACAACTGTCATGCAAAAGGTAGCTCAGCCCACAGAAGGATTCAGCTAATGTAACCTAACAGTAAAGTAGTATTAGTATTCATAGCTTGTGTTCCTTGTCTGGATTGCCTTGAAGGGCTGACATTAATCTTGCAAGTTTGGGAGCACTCTCTTCTCCTTTACTTTTACTTTCCCAAAATTTAGGGAGAGTTCCTTCTGAGATCCTTCCCACACCACTTTTTTCCTGTGGGCTGCGATACCTTTTGCATGATAGTTGTGTTGGCTGTGGCTCTTCCTCCTGTCTCCCAAAGTCATGCCACAGATCTTTATAACTGGTCATTTATCAGAGCTGCTGTTTTCCTTGCTATACCCAGAATTCTGCCTTTGTCTTTTACAATAATAAAGCTTCTGCTTAATCTGAAGCTGAGGGATTTTAGCAATAGCAATAGCAATAGCACTTAGACTTAAATACCGCTTTACAGTGCTTTCCAGCCCTCTCTAAGCGGTTTACAGAGTTAGCATATTGCCCCCAACAATCTGGGTCCTCATTTTACCCACCTCGGAAGGATGGAAGGCTGAGTCAACCTTGAGCCGGTGAGATTTGAACCGCCAAACTGCAGCTAGCAGTCAGCTGAAGTAGCCTGCAGTACTGCACTCTAACCACTGCGCCACCTCGGCTCTATAATTTTCCTGAATCCTTAAACTATATCCCATGCCTGAGATAAGATGTGTATTCTGACTCAGACACTAACCAGCATTTAGACTGCGGTATTAATGCTGGATGGCTACTCTCAACAGAAGCTTTGGAAAAGCCCTTCTGTTCTTCTTACTGTGAACTGCATCTTCTTCTTTTTTGTTATAATTTTTTTCCCCATTATATATACATAAAAAACATTCTTTTTCCATCAGCAGTGTGTCGTCTGGCTTTACACCTTTTTCTTATACCTTTTTACAATTTTTTCTCATTATATTCCCTTTTAGTCTTTAATTTATTACACATTTTGTCTTGATATGTTACATTTCTTACTCATTTACTTTCTTCAGTTCCACATTCCTTTCTTTTGTTCTATCCACTTATAAAACTTCTCCCAGACCACATAATATTCTATCTGTTCTTTATCTCTAATTGCTAGTGTTAATCTATTCATCTCTGCACAATCTAGTATTTTCCTTATCCCTTTTTCTTCTTCGGGTAACTCTCCTTTTTTCCAATATTGAGCATATACAATTCTAGCTGCAGTTAGCACATGTATCATCAAATACCTATCCGCTTTTCTATAATTTTCTGGCAATATCCCTAGCAAAAAAATCTCTGGTTTCATGAATTGCATCTTCTTCATGGTAGCAGATAAGTGTGTGAATTCAGACACCCAAATCTTTCTATTTTTTCTGTATTTCAGAATGACTCCAGACAATTTATTACAAGTAAATAAAAACACCAAGTAAAAATTTATCTAATAATTGTGTGAAAGTATAAAAAATGAAATCATGATGAAAAATATCTAATAATGTCCTGTAAGGTGGTTTCGATGGTCCAGCCATAGGGAACTATGGAAGGTGCTGAAATGCCCATTGAAGATTAAGAGCCGAGGTGGCGCAGTGGTTAGAGTGCAGCACTGCAGGCTACTTCAGCTGACTGCTAGCTGCAGTTCGGCGGTTCAAATCTCACCGGCTCAAGGTTGACTCAGCCTTCCATCCTTCTGAGGTGGGTAAAATGAGGACCCAGATTGTTGGGGGCAATATGCTAACTCTGTAAACCGCTTAGAGAGGGCTGTAAAGCACTGTGAAGCGGTATATAAATCTAACTGCTATTGCTATTGCTAAGAAGATACAAGAGTGGGTGGGTGGCATATAGGTATGGAGGTGACACCACAACGAGCAGGAATTAGGCAAGCATTTTATCCGTCTGCCTGCATATGGAGTTGCCAGAATGGAGAATGAGGGAAAGGAAAGTTGTGTGAGTGCCTTTGCGTGCAAAGTTCTTCTGAAACTGAGGAGGAGATGATCAGGTAGTCTGAGGTCAATGGAGCAGAGAAAACTTTAGAATGAGGTCTGAGCCAGATTCACTGTATGGACAGGCTGTAGTTTGTCAGGAATGTGGGATAGCTTCCAGCAACTGGGCACCTTTGACAGCTTGATTTTTATTACTTACTGACGCACTGAGTACGTATGTGCATACTCGCCGCTGATTGGCTTAGTCAGCAGCGGGAAAATTAAACCACTGTCAATGGCCAGCAGGCTGCAGGGGAACCCTTTAAAAGTGGCTTCCCTGCCGCCAGCCGGCAGTCCGTATTAGCTACTGCTAGCCACAAATAAAGGTGCTGAACTGTTCCTACGTCTCGACTATTATTCCTGCTCGAATCTAACACTGGCGACGAAGGTAGTGGAAGAAGAGAACAGGACAAAGGACACCTTGTGGCAATCCGCGGCCATCTTAAGCACGTTCTGACCTGCATCGGCCAACTCAACAGGATGGCACAACAGCAATCTCCGGCACCAGCCTTCTTCAACCCCCAAACCGAAGAATGGAGAACATATATGTCCAGATTCCGCATGTTCCTGGAAGCTAATAATTTCCAGGATTTGCCGGACAACAGGAAGAGGGCTCTCTTCCACACATACTGCGGACCCAAAACCTACAAACTGGCAGAAACCTTGGTGGCACCCATGGATATTGAATCCATCTCCTGGGCCACGCTGCAAGCGGCATTAAAGGAACACTTTGCCCCCTCCGATATCCCGATGGTGCACAGGAACGAGTTTTATCACCGACGCCAAAACAAAGGGGACACAGTCAACGAATTTGTTACCAGCCTCTGGGAGATCACCTCCAGATGCGAGTTCGTCAACCCAGAGGAAATGATGAAAGACCGTATCATCCTAGGTATGAGGGATCTCAACCTACAAAAAAACCTTCTAATCCGGAGGGGCGCCAATTTCAAAGACGTGGTTGAAGAAGCCAGAGCCGCCGAATCCTCGGACACCTCTGCAGCCAGCATCCGGAAAACCAGCGGGGTCCACCACGCACAAAGACAAACGGACTGGCGAACAGAGGTTCCGGAAGTAGAAGAAGAGTCCGACGACAACCACGTCTACCGGATTCAACAGGACAGGCGGGTAAGCCCCAGAGACTTTAACCAAAGGCAACCCCATTGTGCCGGCTGCCTAGGGGGCCACCCAAGAGCAGTTTGTAAATTCAGAGAGGCTATTTGCCGCCGCTGCCAAAAGCGCAGCCACATAGCTGAAGCATGCAGAGCCACACTATCACCCCAATATCAACCAGCCCCATTCCCAACTAAAATGCCCATGGGATCAGAGAGGCAAGCCCAGAACCGTTCCGGGCCACAGAGGGGCAGAAGACGCGACGACTACGGGGCCCAAGAGTCAAGGGGCACCTATCACACCTCGGTAGGCCACGCAAATGCCAACCAGGGAGAGAAGTTCATAATCACAATGGCCATAGATGGACTGCCTTGCGACATGGAGCTCGACACCAGCTCCGTGTTCACAATCATGGCCTGGGGCACACTGAAACAACTGATGTCCAAAAGCAACAAAAGACAGCTAAAACCACAAGACATCTGCCTGACCGACTTCCATGGGAATTGGATCCAAGTCCTCGGAAGAGCAGAAGTTCCAGTGGCTTTCAAAGATTTCAGAGGAACCTGCCTCTCACCGTCGTAGAGGGACACCGGCCAACACTGATGGGAGTGGAATGGCTCAAGCCGCTCAACATTGGCATCACGGGGCTGCACCAACTAAGAGGGGACAAGCTGGACGAACTCCTCACAGACTTCCAGACCGTCTTCAATGGGAGTCTAGGTAAATATAGTATAAGGGCAAGCCCATATCATTTAGCCTAGACCCCAGCATAACTCCAATAAGACTTAAGCCCCGAAGGGTCCCTTTTGCGCTCTGACCTAAAGTTGATGAGCAGCTGGACAAGTTAATAGCCCAAGGGGTATTGGAACCAGTAGAGCACGCCACGTGGGAGACCCCCATTGTCACCCCCATGAAGCATCTGCGCAGACTATAAAGAGACCATCAATAAAGCCCTACAACCAAATGCATACCCTGTGCCCGTTGTCCTGCATCTACTACATTCCCTGGGCAACGGAAAAATATTCTCCAAATTAGACCTGGCCCAGGCATATCAGCAACTGCCTGTAGATGCAGCCACAGCAGAGGCACACACCATTGTCACCGATAGGGGGGCATTCAAGTGCAACCAGTTACAGTTTGGGGTCAGTGTGGCCCCTGGCCTATTCCAATGCTTAATGGAATGGCTTTTAAACAGCATTCCCCGAGTGCTTCCCTACTTCGATGACGTCCTCATCTCAGGGGACTCAGAAGATCAATTAATACAAAGACTGTGGCTCGTCTTAGGGCGATTTCAAGAACGGGGGCTCAAAGTGAAGAAAGATAAATGTAAAATAGGGGTCACCAGCATCGAGTTCCTGGGGTTCCTCATAGACAGGTCCGGCATCAGACCCACAGAAAAAAAGATTAAGGCCATCAAGAAAGCGCCAACCCCCAGAAATAAGTCAGAGCTACAAGAGTTCTTGGGACTATTAAACTTCTATGCCGTTTTTTTGCGACAGAAGGCAACAGTTGCTGAACCACTGTACAGGCTCCTGGGGAAGATGGCCACGTGGACCTGGGGACAAAGAGAGGCCGACGCTTTTGCCTCAGTAAAGGACCTACTTTCCTTGAACAGCATCCTAATGCAATACAGCGAGACCCTCCCCCTGTTACTAATGTGCGACGCCTCCCCTTACGGAGTGGGGGCAGTACTGAGCCATAAGTTGCCCAACGGCTCAGAAGCCCCCATTGCATTCTACTCAAAGACCCTATCCCCGGCTGAACGCAACTACAGCCAACTAGTTAAGGAAGCGCTTGCAGCAGTGGCCGGCATCAAGCGGTTCCATGAATACCTGTACGGACGCAAGTTCGAATTAATCACGGACCACAAGCCACTGCTGGGTCTACTCGCCGGAAACAAGTAGACACCACAATACATGTCACCTAGACTGACACGCTGATCAATTTTTCTCTCGGGGTACAGTTACACACTTCTCCACAGACCCGGAAAGAGCATCGCCCACGCGGATGCCCTCAGCCGCTGCCCTGAACCCGACTTGGTGGAAGACCCCGCTCCTGTGGCTGAAATTCTGCTCGTCGACATAGAATGAACAAGCCCCGTCACATCCCGGGACATCGCGGAGCACACAGCTAAGGACAGGGTGCTCTCCAAAGTAATGAACTGGGTGTTGAGGGGGTGGCCACAGGAGGAAGAAGGGGAAGATTTTAAAATATTCAAAAATAAACAAACGGAACTGTCAGTTCTTAAGGGCTGTTTGTTATGGGGGGAGCGAGTTGTGATTCCCCAAACACTCAGGAAGAGGGTGATCAGGACATTGCACATTGGGCACCCCAGAATAGTGCGCATGAAGGCGCTAGCAAGAAGCTACCTATGGTGGCCACGCCTGGACCAAGACATCGCAGACTGGGTGGCCACGTGTCAACCCTGTCAAGAAAACAGACCAGCTCCACCGAAATCCAGCCCAGTAGCATGGGAGACCCCAATGCACCATGGTCAAGAGTCCACATAGACTTTGCTGGACCAATGGCGGGCCAGACATTTCTAATAGTTGTTGACGCATACTCCAAATGGCTGGAAATAGTCAACATGCCCTCAGCAATGACCGAAGCCACCATAAGGGCACTACGAAGACTATTCGTGACCCATGGGCTACTGGACACCCTGGTGTCAGACAACGGCCCACAATTGACAGCCCAACAAATGGAAACCTTCCTGGCAAATCTTGGGGTCAGCACATACTCATCTTGCCATTTAAGCCAGCCAGCAATGGCCAGGCTTAAAG
>QLTV01002677.1:1164057-1200569 GCA_003457575.1 Thermophis baileyi
GGTGGCATTATGTTTTAGAAATTAAGATTACAAAGTGACTGAGAATGATGCTCTACAGTTAGTATTTATTTGATTTATTTATTTCATCAGGCATGTATTAGATAACATATAAGTATAAACATAATTATGAATACATGAAATGGATACGAATAAAAGGGAACAGTAGGACAGGGACGGTAGGCACGCTGGTGCGCTTATGCACACCCCTTAAAGACCTCTTAGGAATGGGGTGAGATCGACAGTAGACAGTTTAAGGGTAAAGTTTTGGGGGTTTGGGGAAGAAACCACAGAGTCAGGTAGTGCATTCCAGGCATTATTTTCTTACAGAGGTGACAAAACATTAATTATAATATATAATAAAAGTTAAACATAACAAAGAATAAAATGACTATATTCTACAAAATGCAAAAAAATATTAAAAACAATTTTAAAAAGCAAGCAAGCATATAAGGGTTTCGTTTCTTGGTTTGGTGGAGAAGCCTATTTATAACATGTGAAAAGGCTGAGTTTTGGATTGGGATCATTGTGTTCCTTTGCCCTTTCTATTATTTTCTTCTCCTTGGGTTTTCTCTACATTCTGTTCTGCTTTCCCTTAGTACTCTTTGCAGAGATCCTCCTCATCTGCCATTTCTGTATTTTAATGTTTTCTTTCCTCTTCTCTCTTTCTGCCTCTGCCATATTCAGCCGGCCGAACTACATTGATTTATCTTTTGCCTTCGTTTTTGAGTTAGAGTATTATCTCAAGGAGGAACTCATCAAATATCTTTCAGGACAGAATGGCACTTTTTATTCCCTTCCCCTTTGATAATACTGTAATGTAGAGTGAGCACTGCCTGCCCAAATGGCAATGCATGTGAGAGGTGGTCAGCAGAGGCATTATCACATCAATCTGCTGTCACAAGAAGCCCAGGCTTAAGGAATGTGCAACAATAGTTCCAGAGGAAACATCAAGGACCAAGATCTGGGTTTCAGGCTTCATGGAATGCTTTGTTTGACCAACTGATCTGCTGTGGAGGATCATACTATATTTGTCAGACTTCTTGTAAGTCTGTGTGAACTGAGAACATGCCTAATATTCTCCAGTGGCTGAACATTGCTAAGGAAGAAAGGCAGCAGTGGACAGTTTGCCTTCAGGAAAACCTGGAAGACAATTATGAACCATCTTTCTGTGTGTCCATCATTATTTTGCTAGGATCTGAGAAAAGGGAACTGCTCCCAAAAGTGATACGAAAAAAGCAATTATCTTTGAAGATACAGATTCCAGAGAAAGGTACACTTATTCATCTTTAATAAATTGAAAGATAATACATTGAAAGACTAAAAGTAAGGCAGATAGATAGATAGATAGATAGATAGATAGATAGATTGATTGATATATAAATTAAGCAAGGGGATTGATACCCATTCTGTGAAGTATTAATATGGGGGGAAAGTTACATTTAGGGCAACAACAAATGAATGCTAGAATTTTAAGTTACTTCAGGTATAGCCAGTGGGATATACTGGGAATCCTCCACTGTCTTCCTGCTGTGTTTGGCTTATTCTTAACTGCTTCCTGTCTAGGTTGGTTATTTTTCATGAAGAAGTACATAATAGGGTTGAACCCAGTTGAAGCTGAGCAGGGCTTCAGCAAAAGAAATGGAAAACTGAAGACTGCAGCATAATGAAGAACCAGAGATAGACCAGCTCTTTGTAACTCCTCTTTGGACAAGAGGAGAACTTGAGATTGCCCACAAGTGCTCCAGGCAATTGCTCATCACAGGGAGACCACAAGACAGCATTTTCCAGAAGGTTTAAGGGTAAGGGAAGGGAAAACAGCATTTTGCAGAAGGAGACAAGGGAATAGCCATCTTGTTGAAATCGTGGTTGGCACTCAGGACACTGAGCTTGCATATTTCCTTTTGTAATCACTTTTGGAAATTGCTTAACTGCTTTTCAGCTGTTAGCAAACTTTGGATCAACATGTTTTACCACACTAGGTGAGTTTCCTTCAATCCTTAGCGATAGAAGTTTTAAGTATAAGTTTAAGGACTTTTTTTTCTGGAATAAACAGAAAAGGGATTATTAGATTTGTGACTTAAGAAAGTTACAAATGATTTTAATTCCATATAATTTGAAATTAGATTTTGGAATTATAAAAATTCTTCCAGTGGGAAAATAAATTTCTATTGAATTCTTAAATTTTGAAGGTTGAATACCAGAGTGAACTAGAAGGAACTGAAGATTACCATTAAATGAGAAAACTTTATTTGACTTACAAAATGGAACAAAATATTTTAACATTTGACATTTTGAAGGATATTTTGAACAATGAATGCAGAAGTTAATTTTAAGAGTGTCTATATAAATAGACTGGGTTTAAAAATTGTTATGGAAGAGGAACAAATTTTAATGGACAAGAATGAGACTGATATGAAAATGAATTTAAAAATGACAAGCTATAAGAATGTCATGGAAAAAGATGTTACACAGGACATACAAAAGAAGCTGGCTGATGTCTTAATAATTAAAAGGGATATACAAATAACAAACCAAGAGAATGACCTGGATAATCTTCCTATATTGGATTTACAAAAGAGGCTTGTTAAAGCTTTGAAGATTTTGGTGAGGAGAAATAAAAAAATGAAAAGAAATCAAGCTTTAGGACATTATTTGAAGGGGCTAAAAATCAAGATAGTTAAAAGTAAAAGAAAGGAATCTAAAGTTGATTTATTTGATTAAGGTTAAAATAATTATATTGTTATTTCTGTAAAAAAAATCCTTAATAGACTTTTGCTGATTAGGAGGTTTTTATGGATGTGTTTAAGAATAAGATATAGGATATGTGAAGACGAAGATTTGTTGCATTTTAAGAGAAGATAAGTTACTAAAATTGTTTCTATTTGTGATGAAGGAAGTCATTTCTTTATTTCATTTCTTTTTCTATACTATGTGCTTCTTTCTTCCTTCTCTATTTTTCTTTTCTGCACTTTCTATTTTTTCTTTTTCTTTTTCAATTTGTATTAGTCTTTATCTTTTTCATTGTGATTTTTTAATAAAAATATTATAAAAAAGAAAGAAAAGTGAGTATTGACACTAAAATTGCAGTGATACTGCCAAAATTCAGCAATAAAATATATAAAAAGTTTGGGATAGGAAACCAGAGCCAAGTCAACCCTTTAATGATTGTTTTATATTTTGAGAGAAGATGATAAATTACTAAAATGGTTTATACATGTTGTGAAGAAGAGGGAAGTCATTTCTTTACATATTTCTTTCTTTTTTAGCTATGGATGCGAGTCACTGAGGCTCAGGTGTCAGAATGCCCATGAGACAGGGATTATCCTGTTGATGGTAACCCACACAATATGAAACAAACCGAACAGTACAAGGACCAATGTTTTAGAGATGCCTCCAATGGGCATGATCTTAATTGGGCATGGGGTTTCATTTTACTTGTCACAAATGCACTTGCTATTCCACCCTTTTCTTCAAAGTCAAGTTGTGATATTCATACAGATTCTGTTACAGGAGCTCTCAGAATGTTTATCTAGCTTTTAAATCAACCTATATTATGGTCTTATCTCAGACCTCCTCTACTTCTAATTTCTTGGACTGTATCTCCCAATACTCTCACTCACATTGTGAGAGAATTCTGGAAATTGTTATCTGGCACATCTGAAAGACTCCAGATTGGAAAAGCTGTCCTATCTCAACATTTAAGTAGAATACACATGTGGCTCATTGAGATGTTCTTTTTCATAAGTCCTATTTAAAAATGAATTATCATATTTGAATATTCCACAATCAACCTTTCTCATTTCTACTTCCTTCAGAAGTTTTCATTGTACTTTCTGCCATAGCCAGCAGAGGGGGAAACAACAAAGGAGAAATCACAGCCTTGGGTTAAGTACTGGCAGAAATTTACATGTATTAATATTTATTCCTTTGAGCTATAGAGTGGGTGGCGGAGTGCAACCCTGATGATTTGCTTGATTGTTCCTCCAGCTTTTCGCTACAGTATCCTTCTGGACCAACTTTCTGTGTTGGGGCACTGATTCACAGCAATTCTGTTACAACTTGACTGGCCATTGTGAGAATATCAGGCTGGGAGATTATTGCTTTGCATCTGCATGAAACTATTGTGAGAAAACATCTGAGGATGTGGATTGAGCTTTTATTAATATACAAATGACACTGGCAGGCCAAAGTCTCTAATAAAATATGGACTCTGATTTTATTTTAGATGCTATTTGGAACTCTGACAGACACTTAGCCTTACCTTCCTTTTCATCTGAACTGAGGCAAAGACTGAACACTTGGAATGGATAAGAAAGGCCTGAGAAGGGATGTAAATTAAATCCTCATCCTAATATGGGGAATGTTGCCCTCCTTTCTGCTGGAAGTTGATAGAAGTTCCATGAGACTCCAACAAAGTTGGAAAGCCTGCCCCTGAACAGAGGTCCTGTATATGATCCCTGGAAGCATATTTTGACTATAGCACCAAGTTTTGGGGATATGATTGTTTGAAAAATCAGGATTCTATTTGCTATTATTTAGAGGCAGTGAATTCACAAAAATGATTGAATAAGCTCCAAAACAGTCTAAACATCATAGTAAAGTTTTTTTAAAAAATCAAATTCCATTTAGCAGGCAAAGAAAACATGGAAAAGCCAAGTTTCATCCATGAGTCCTTGGCACTTTGCACAATTGGTGCATGCATTGGGCTTCCAGACTCCTGCATCAAAAGTTGTTTACTTCTGCTCTACAAAAAAACATACAGCATGTGGGTTTAGGCAACATAATTTCTATTTGGCTATGGACGGGAGAAATGATCCACCTTTGTTCCTTAGAAATATAATTAGCAGCCCAGTTGCTTGACAGTGAGATGGGTGGCATATACATTTAATTAATTTGATAAATAAATAAAATTAGGTATTACTGTAACTATTACTTATGTTGAGTGGAGAAATCCTACACATTAAATGGATGTATATTTTTACATCATATTTAATTTATCCCAGAAAAATTGTACATTGACCTGCAGCTGTGAAGCAGAGATCAAAAGTGTTGCCTCAGGAAATCACAGGCATGGGTTCATATCTCATACAATACTAGACAACTTCTTCTAATCTGGTATGAAATTTCCCTCTGTAGAAGAGAACAACATTTAGTGATAAGAACAATGTTTAGTGATAAAATAGGTGTTTTGCATAGATAAGTTCCTTTGTTAACTTAAAGGCATTTTCTATGATGGATCTCTGTTGTTTTGTAGGCACACTTTGTGCTTTGTTTTTTTAAATGAAAAATCTGTTAGGGGAAGGGTTCACATATTTGAGAATGCAGCCCAATATTCACTGTACTTAGAATAAAATAAGTACAGTGTATAATTTAGAAAAAGGATTTCATAAATCATTGTTTTAATGTTTGTGGTTATAACAAAAGTATCTGCCATAAATGTCTATTAGATTCTCAATCATCTAGGACATGGTTGTCCCAAAGGTGTTTTTCAAAAGGCAATTGAACTTTCTTAGTTTTTCCTTGAAAATATTTCACTTCAGTTTAGAACCGAAGAAGCTTCTTGGATGAGACGCACAATATTTTCAAGGAAAAAGCTAAGAAAGTTCAGTTATCTTTTGAAAAGAACCTTCGGGACTACCTGCCATAAGCTACCTATAGAACTACACTAACAAGAACATGTGCACCTCAATAACCATGGAACAATAATGCTGCTTTGTGTAGACAACTCATTTTTGAGGAACATTAAATGCATTCAGTTTCTAGTTTTGATTTATGCTGTCTTTGTGCATTATTTGATTGCACAAAGTTATGTGCATAATGAAAAAAATACCCTAAAAATAACAACAGCAGCAAACACATTGATTTCTTGCCTTCAAGTATAGTATCTCTCCATTCCACCTGAGGACAAAGGAAAGGATAGACAAAGTATTGAACAGCATCTACAACTTAAACTATTCTCATTGGTAAGTAGTGTAATATCATGACCCAGGAACATACATCACACATAGCACAAGGAAATGGCAATAATTAAAATAAATAATGAAGAACTTGTAGGAAATGAAATAAATAGGGAAAATAGCATCAGAAAAACTGGGTGGGGAATATACCATGTGCTCTACAAGTGAGCTAGATGTTATTGATTGGAAAGAATACTGGTATAGATTGGTCCCTGGGCTTTTCTTATTAAAAGAATATCTGACAGCTGGGCTGGGAGAAGATAATGCTTGTTGAACTAAAATGCACTGAACAGGAGGAACTTTCCACAGACATAACTCTCAGGTTTGTGCAATTAAACTTCTGCATACTTTTACTCAAGATTGTGCTATCTGCTGCCTTTTAAAAAAAAAATGCTGTATCTCAAGGAGGGCGGGAAATAGAAGACAAGAGAAACATACATAGTACTAATAGCCTCTGCTTTAAGGTGAGAAGATAATTGTACAAGAAGACAATAATAGACAATAAGACTCCAAAACAGCAGAAGAAAAGAAATAGCACATACAACATTATTTAACTTGTTTGTTATAGACCAGCCTGGTCCATATGAGCATAGCAGTTCTTTGGGGATGTTCCTAAGGAAATTAGGTAATATTCAGCAGCATGTTTCAATGCAAACACAAAAAGCAGAATTTCATATATAGCCATGGCCATGAAAGGTTCAGTGATCCAGACAGGAGTGGAGCAAAGTGACTGAAACTCAGCATTATCAATTTTAGATGAATTTCACAGTGATTTGTTAGGAAACACTCAAAAACCACAACTACTACACTAGTTGTAGAGGACAGAGTTTGAGCCAATATAGATTATTAGCACCTCTTGATCATGTAAGATCAACAAAGATGTAGCTGAGGTGGGAAAAAAGTTTTTTTTATACCTGAAGGTATGGAAAACAATGAGAAAATTGATGCCCTTAGAGATTTCCAGTATCAGAACCTAAGTCTCTTCCTGTTATCTCCAACTCATCTGGGTGGGCTAAGCTTTCGGGGGGGCAAGAAAGTGGTTGATATAGCTAATTTCAAAGAGCATCAGAATGAAGAAAAATTAATGGAGATAAATTTGTTTTTGTGTAGTCAGGATTACAATGGAGGGACATGGGAGAAGGAAGTGGAAGATTGAAAGAACTATAAGATGTACAGTATATATAAGATTGAATAGAGGGAATAGACCAACGGTTCTCAACCTGTGGGTCGCAACCCCTTTGGGGGTTGAACGACCCTTTCACAGGGGTCGCCTAAGCGCGCGCTAGCCCGCCATCTTGGTGCCACGCCCCCTTTGTCAATTCATCACGCGCGGGGAGAGGGCGGGGTGGGGGTCGCGGCATTAGGAAGGTTGAGAACCACTGGAATAGACTCAAGAAAAAGACCAGAACAAATTGCATGGAGAGGAATTGATAACAGTTACATGTGAGTCAACTGAATGATACAGCATTCAAGATATTAAAAAAAAGGACACAGAATTTGCTTATTGATTTCTTTGGCATCTAGTTCAGGGGTAGGTTCCAACTTACCTCGCTGCCGGTTCGCTCCCTCCCGCGCCACATGGGCGCGCCTCATGAACACGCACGCACACTTCACACACGCGCGCATGCGCACTAACAAAAAATCTGAAAATAATAATAATAATAAAAAAAACAAAGCCGAAAAAAAGATGGCGACCGCATGCACAGTGCCGGAAGTTGGCTTCTGCGCATGCTCAGAAGGAAAAAAAAATTTAAAAAAAAAATCGAAATTTTTTTGAAAAAAATTCAAAAAAAAGATGGCGGCCCCCATGGACCGGCACCGACCGATCCGGTTCGGTGATGTCATCATGACATCACAAGTGGGCCGCTACCAGTTTGGGAGAACCGGTCCGAACCAGGAGGAACCCACCCCTGCTCTAGTTGGCATAAGATCATAAGTATTCTGACAACTTAAGGCATAATAGTGAGTGAGTAATGAAAAACAGACTGATAGTATACAGTCTATTGTGTATTTTTAATACTTTAAGTATTCTCAGGAGACTATTTGGTGTAGTGGTTAAGATAACAGGCTAGAAATTGGGAGGCTGGGAAACTCGCAGTTCTAGTTCTGCCTTAGGCACAAAGCCACTTCCTAGGATGGAGGCACTGGCAAACCTCTTTTGAAATTTTGCCAAGAAATTTACAGGGAGTAGTCCAGGCAGTTGCCAGGTGTGAAAAACTGACTTGAGTCTATACAAAAGGGGGGTGGGATCCTTGAAGATGTATTCTGGTACAGCTACAAATGAGTAGTCCCTTACTCTCCAACTCCAGCATTTCTGTCCTCACAGCCTTTAAGACTGGAACATCTAAGTAAGCTTACTCAAGGAAGTCTCAAGCAGTTATAGCAAAAGAAACTAGGAAAGATAGATGTAACTTTCTGCCAAAATTTTGCTGTTATCTTTATCAGAGAGCGAAATGACATTAATAACTCAGAAAATACCATATTGGAGAGTTAGGGTTGGTTATTGCAGCATCCAATGGCCCAGGTAGTTACGTCTATGTTAGTTTGTCTATGTAACACCATTATGATGGGAGTTGCACTCAATGCCAGCTTGCTTCCAGATATAACTTACAGTGATGATTGTTACCTTCAAAGCTCTCCATGTCTCCAGGATATTTTGGTGACCACTTTGTTTAAACTAAAACTGCCCATCCAATAACATCTATGAGAAAAGGTTGAGGGTCCTACTATTGAGGAAATGCCATTTCTGGTGCCCCTGGGCTTGAACCTTCCCTATGACGGCCCTTCTCCTTTGGAATTGTTGACCCCTGGATACATGGACCACTTCCTACTTAAGACATTTTCAGATAGCTGTGAAAACATGGCTCTACAAGACATTTCGAGACAGGCAATATGCTACCATGAATGGTGGTGTATTAGACTGATTAGTTATAATTGTATCATTGATTAATTTTTATTTTCTGCTAATCCCATAAGCCAATCATAGTCTCCAGAAATGGACTAAGTTATAACAACAATAATTGTAATAATGATAATCTCAAGAAAAGATGCAAGCAGAACAGGCTTTAAGGCCCCCATTCCTAGATAACACCTCTCAAAGCAATTTAATTTTTAAATGGCAGTTTGAAAAATCAACTGTATAAGCAAACATAACAATGGTAATAATAAATTATTGTGGGCATTAACCAGCACATGAGAATTGAATTGATATTCAAATATTCAAAACATCCAAAACTAAATTGATGTCAGGATAGTTATGAAAAATACATACAAACATTTTTGGCTAAAAGACATTAAATTGGAATATTAGATAAAAGTCTTGCTCAGGCTACACAGATACAGCAAGAAAAAAATTAAAATTAAAATTAAAATCTAGATAATATAAACTTTGAATAGCAGTATAAAGTACAAATACTATACAAATACTTATACGCACACATATTCTCTCTCACACACATACACAAACATGAACATAGACATGTATTTCATCAATAAAACAAAATTATCCAAAAGGGATTTAAAAATTATAAACTTTTTTTTACAGATCACTGTCAAACCTGAAAAAAATGCAGTACAAAAGCTAACATAGCACTTTCACCCCAAAGCCAATGGTTAATGCTGAGCCTGTATAAGCATTAGTGGAGTTCATGACTGTTGCCACTAAACGTTTTCCTACATTAGTCCCTTCATCTCTTTGGGCCAGTAGGATCTGCTCCGCTTTACAACTTTTCTATTTAAGATACTTTGGATTGCATAGCAGCTTTTTTCAGTGGTATCCCCAATGTTATGGGATGAGCTCTGCAGGAAAGGCCATATTTAAAAAAAAAAAAATCCAACTTTTTAGAATTAGATTAAATTACTGTTGTATTCTTCCTCTTTTTTTTTTATAAAATGTTGTGTTTATTCTATACTATTACCACAGAATTAATTAAACAAATGTCACATTGACTGTTTTTATTACAGTTGATTTTTCTCCTGCATGTGCCACAAGCATGTGATAGCATTTAGAATCTTGCAAATTAACAAGTGTGAAACAATCATTTAAGTGCTTATTGTTAATATGTGAATATGTTGTAGCAAAAACCTGTTAATACTGAGGCTGTAATACAGTATATTTCTTGCTTCTATTAGCTTTTTAAAAAATTGTTTTATGTCTTAGTATGTTTTCCGAAGATGAAGCTTGATTTCATAGCACTATTTCACTTTGCAGGGGTGAAGAGCATCTTAAATCTTCGGAGATTTACAGAATCCAATTAATTATTTAATGCTCTGAGGGATTTTCCAGAAGCAACAGCCAGTGATCCAGTGGATGTCCTTGTTGATCTATGGAATAGGGAAACAGAACAGGCTACAAATACAACTGCCTCTAAGTACTGTACATTCTCTGGCATGAGAACAGGCTTGCCCAAGATTTGCGCTCACAAAAAAGTAAGTTTAAAAACATTACAATATTCTTCCCTTCCTATGCATCTCTGGGTAGGCTTCTAGGAACAGCCTGGAATGGGAATGGTTAATTTACCAAACAAATCTCTTCGAGCTCTGATTAATAAAATTTCAAATAGGGAACCTATATATGGTTAGAACAGGAAGGTCATGCTTATATTTCTTAACTGCTTTCTATGTAAAAGAGAGGAAGTTTGTCTCTTTTATGAAGGACCAGCAGTCTGCATCCATTTATTGTTTTGGAAATAGCTGCTAGACTTCTTACCAATCTGATAACCAATTTTACAGTGTCCAGTATCTAGTTATCGAAGAATCAAATCAGGAAAGGCTTGTTGGTAGTAGTCTCAATGTATAATTATGGATGAATTCATCTATTCAAATGTACCTAATTATTACCTACTGTGGCAGTGATGATAACAAATAAAATAAATTTTACAGTATACTATTAACATAAATCTGAAAATGGTTGATATATGTATTGTTTTTTTTTAAATATCTAATTAATAATTTAATATCAGTCTTCCCAGGCAAGCCAGATGCAAAATATGACCAGATGAACGAGTTCTACTCTATTGTAAGGTTACATTAACAGATCTTCTAAGTCTGAAAGTACAAATTTCCCACATCACTTTTAACAGCCTGACCAATTAGGTCAGGTCTTTCCTAAATCTTTTTCTTTGACATTTAAACCATTGTGGGCTCCTCCTTCATTCCCTATGCAACATCACTTTCCTTCATCCCTCCAGGTCATTCCCACGGATCATTACAGATACTGTAGCATTTTACTTATGGTTGAAGTTGGCACTGGAATTTCTATCATTAAGTCCGTGCAGTCATAAGGTGAGTCATCCCATAACTGGACCCAATATTACAACAATTTTTACAATAGTCGTTAAATGGTTAAATGAATCACATGGTCACTAAGTGAATCAACTTTCTCAACAGACTTTGCTTATTGGAAGCCAGCTAGGAAGGTCACAAATTGTGATCACATGGCCACAAGACGCTGCACCTGTTGTAAATGTGAGGAACTACCAAGTGCCAGAATTGCAATTGTGACTGTTTAGGTGCTGTGAAATTTTGAGGACAGGTTGTAAGTCACTTTTTCCAAGGCTGTTATAACTTTGAACCATCAGTAAACAAACAGTTGTAAGAAAAAGGACTACCTACACATTTAAAACCCTAGTGTAGGAGTCTTTTTTAACAGATATCTATATTGACTGGTACACTTTAGTGCAGTTCTGAACGATTCTTCTGTTTATAATTATTACAAAAATATACAATATAATTATGTGAATTATTATGTAGTATATTTTATAATTATAAAATGTTACTATATTCTGGTTCTGTACACCACCCAGAGTTCATTGGAGTTGGGTAGCTATATCACTTTTGAATAAATAAATAATATAGCATAATATAATGTAATAATAGCTAATAATAAAAATACTTGTGTTCATAATTTTGCTTCCCCTTGCCAACTTGCAATTTGCAAATTTATTTTCTTCAGTGCTAGAAGAGGTTGGTTTGATATTTTTAGCTTTTTGTACTGGAAGAGGGATAAACTCTTAGTTATCCATCCATATATTATTTTGAAATATTAATGTACTATGTTTTTAACATTCTCTTTTCCTTCTGAAAGGATCTAAAATTGTTATGGAAATATAGGGAATGGCTTTGGAGAAAATGCACTAGAAAGTACTTCTCTAATATGCTTTTCCATTTTTTAAAACAAGGTTTTCACTGTTAAAATGTTTTTTAAGAATATTAATTTGGACTTATGGAAATAATTTCTCCTTCCACATCTGCCCAATAAAGGTTTTCATCAGCCTGGGACAATTAAAAAACTAGGATGTAGGGAAATCTAAGATTAAGAAATCTAAGATAATTAATAAAGGCTGCCCCCTGCCATCACAGTTTCACCATAAAATATGCAGTCCTTGACCACCGCTATTTCTACAGGGTCAAAACTTCAAAAATCCAAGATTGTTTGATGCATTGTATTTCACAGTTCTTCCCCCTATAGAGTTTGCAGTGCAGATGTGCTCATTTTATAAATTAGGAAGTTACATGCATTGATCTTAACAATGTTAAATATCACATGTCATTCTCTTGCCCAATCACTCAGTTTCAAACAATATTTCTGCCTTGTACTAATATTTGCACTATTTATTTATAAAATTTCTTTGCCATTTCAAGCTGTACAAAATGTTGCTGTTAATGTAGTAATATTTCAGTCAGTTAGGTTACATTAGGCAGTTTTTGGTTTTTTAAATAAAATCTAAGGCTTCAATGTTAAGACTTAAACATTTCTGAGTAGGTTTATATGATGCCAAATTCTGCAATTTGCTCAAGATTTCATCTGACAGAACTGTGATGCCAATTAATTAATACATTTTAAAAACTCATATTTTAACCTGTTTTAGTCACATATCCTACATTAATCAGGAAAAAGAGAGGAAATCATAGACTGCTTTCCCTTATAGAGCTTACACAATCAATCCAGATTTGATTTGATTTTTCTACTGAAGACACAGCAGACTCCTTGTCTTCTTGTTTGATTGGGAACTCAAAGAAACGACACTACCATACTGCAAATGGAAGAAAGAACATTTGTATTTCAGACTAAAAAAATAACTATTGAAAGGGCTAGCCAAATCATTTATGGCTCTGCTTTAATCCATTTCTATGCAGGTCTACTTATCAATATTAATTTTCAAACTGAATATTCAAGCTGGCTCATTAATTGACCCTGGTTCTGACCCAGTTCACAACTTGGGGATCCTCCTGGACTCATGTCTCTTGCTCGAAGATCAGGTTGCTCTGTTTTCTTTTTTGTTTGTCCATTTTATTGTTCTGTTATTTTACTTTTGCTTTGTTTAAACTTCTTATTTATTTATTTTTTATTGTGGTATAAGCCACCTATAGTAGCCCTATGGCGAGATTCACAGCATATAAATGTAATTTAATAATGTTAATTGAAGTTTCCTAGATATATTCATCTGTGCATAGTTTTGTAAGTCAACAATTATAATGGATTAATAATCCATTTATTGCAATGCTGGTTTATCAGAGAGAACAACTGCATTAAAATATTTGTAATGAATCTGTCTCAAAAAAAAGAAAGCCAACCTTGGGGGGTTATGGCTATAAAAGAGGAAAGAATGACAGAAAATAGTTCTAGCCCTTTTTGTTGTTCTATAGTATCAAGGTTCAATACCTATTAGATTCCCACTTTCATTACTGTACAACAATTAGGATTTACTAAGTTTTAATTATTGGAAAGTTGTTGTTTTCAACAGGGAGTAGCAAAAGCAAAAAAACAACTTAAGCTCTTCTTGCCTACTGCTTTTCCATTCAAAATTCACTACCACAAAAGCATCCTTCAGATGACCAGATGCGTATTATAATTATGCATTTAGAAGCACACAGGAAGAATAAAAGCATGTAGATTGATTTTAGAGCAAAAAACCCAACCAAAATAGTAAAGATTAAACAGCCTTTTTCAGAGACAGAAAAATAACAGTTGGAACACCTAGTTTGCTAGAGATTTCTGCTATAGCCATCCCTTCTGCCATCCTTTTTAAACTCCTCGAGAGTCCCTCTATTGCAGGTGGGTGACCTGTCACTTTCATTTGACATCCAGAGGAAGCTGGAAGTTCTCTAGACCTGTTAAATCAATACCTTAGAAATAGTCCTTGTCCCTTTTAGACTACATTTACTTGTTCTTTCAGAGGAACTCTTTGGTTGTAGGAATAGACAATTACTAGAGGAAGCCTGCTTTTGTGGTTGCACTACATCTGGGCTTTGATACCTGCTCCCTAAGGGAGCTGTCCAGTGTTCTGATCTCCTGCAACTATGTGATTCTGCTATTCAATGCTGCCAGTATCCCTCCAAGGTTTCAGTTGTTACTGTTAAAACCAGGCTTCATTTTCACCTTGCACAACCTGGCAAACTCTACAACACTACCCAAGGCAACAGATGTTAGGCATCATCAAAACAGCAAAGTAGAGAGAAGATAATTACAATATAGTCAATGGAACCCAAACTATCCTTACTCTGTTCATTTCAATGTATTATGTGTAGGAGAACTTCTCCGTGGAATAGCCATCTTGTTTAAATAATCAGAGTAGATGTCTATTTGGATTCCCTACTGGAACTGCCTTTACACATTTTAATGGCTGCTTGGGTCATTACAGCAATCACCCAATACAGAACTCGAAAACACAAATTATGTACTAAATGAGAGATATTTTGGACTGCTGCCAAGGTTTCTGACCATTAGCCATGCTGGCTGGAGCGAAAGGTAATTACCATCCATAACATTTGAAAGGTACTAATTTGCCTACTTGTATACTAAATTGATAGGATGAACGTAGTAATACCTCCCCAAAGAAAAACAAAAACTGAAACATAACATTATTGGAGAAATGTAACATTCCCAAAACAAAAATATTCTGCTGAAAGAAGATTCTTAGACCATTTGTAATGTAGTAGCAACTGCACATTTATTTTATCAAATAGCAAGAATAAAAAAATGGGACTTTTTAATTACAACACAATGAGGTGAAGTTCACTGAAGCAATTAGAAAAGCCAAGGTAGAACTTGTTTTTTTAAACCTAAAAATCTGATTTCTAACAAAAATAATAACAATTCTTCTTGTAATAATATTAGTTGTAAGATGAACACCAGATATAATATCATATATCCTACTTACAAGTTTTAATCAATGGAATTCATGTTTTACCCTTTTAAATCAATGGAATTAATTTTTTGGTAAATATGTGGTGGATTGCATTAGTAGGCACCACCATCATTAGGACAAAAAACCAGGGAACTGTCCCAATCCAGATAACTGGACAACTTGTTTGAAAAACTGTAATATAGAAATTGTATTTTTATATGCAGATATATACTTGTCAAGTTTAGTCGTTAATCAAATTGACTAAAATGGAAAAATGGCCTCTTAATACAAATTTGTGAATCAATATCTCTGCCATTAACATACATAATAATAATTCACATTCTGGCTCTTTTATTTTGAATTTCTTTTATGAAAAATTAATTGAAATGATTAAAAAATTAAGATAATATTATTCACCTGAGAATAAAAAGTGGGGAAACTTCTTAGTAAATTGATTACAACATTTCTCTTTTATTTTTAAAGGAATGTTTAACTAGATTCTATCACTATCAACAAGATTTTTTTTTGTCAAAATTGGCATAGAAAATACATTTTCATATTATCACACTTACTAGTTAAAAGTTAGTCCATCTTGCTGTAACATAAATATAACAGTCTATGCATTACATGCTGCCTTATTTGTAAATCTACAAAATGCATGTCTTCTCGTTACTGATTTAACTTTTACAGACTCAAATGAAATCTGAAATCTTTTACTAATGCACTGTTAGAAAATAAAATAAAATAATATGATTGAGTTTGTAATATATATATATATATATATAGGATATAGTATTTTCTTCACATAATTGCTATTTCCATTAGTGTTCCGAGTTTGAATTCTGGTGTGTATTGTAGTATATTTTTGTTGGACTGCACTTTGATTGCTAGATTTTGTTCTTCTTTTTGGGGTGATTGGATTTGAAGAACGATCTTTCATTTACTATATTGTCAATAATGGATTCCTTGTTTTGGTTCATTTTTTTCTACATTTTAGTTATTATTTCTATCCTACCTTGCAGGATAACAAATCTCTCAAAGTGATTTATAAGCAATGTGAAGAATTTAAAATAAAATACAATTAAAATTATTTAAAACAAACCAAGAAAAAAAATCCCTGTAGATCTATTGAAATTTGTGGGGGAAATGGGGTGAGAGAATCCAGCTGAGTAGGTTTTCCCCTGCCGTACTATTTCTTTCTGTATGGATCCTTCCCATAGAGAACATGTAACATATTTCTCAAGAGGCTAACTATTCATCTTTTATATGTCTGATTGTAGAAACTCTATAATCTTCAGTCCTTTTCTTTATTATATTTCCAGGTATGCATAAACTTCTTAAAAATAATTTGCATACTCAGACTTTGTAATTAGGTCAATTTAGAGAAACAAAAATATTTTATTTTCTCCCTTCACTGAATTATAGTATATAAATTATGAAAACTAATGTATGCCCTATATCAAATTAAAAAGGTGCCACTAAAATGTTCTATGGCATGCCATCTGAGTAACTAACTCCCTATTTGCCATTGCTATTTATAAATTAGCATACTATATTGCCGGTATTATTTATAATCTTTCAGAAGATATTAACAAAGATACTGTTTGGGTTTAGAAGTTTTAATTTTGTTACATATAGTTTTACAGTACAACTATACTGGATTCTCCTAGCACCCATATAAAACACAATGTTAGATTGGAATACTCAGTGCTTAGAGGGTCAATGGAGAGCTGAAGGAATTCATTTTTTGGTAAATATGTGTAAATACTGTAAGGAATTAAGGTTGTACAATAACTTGATCAAAACTAAGAATTACATGAACATTTACAGTATGCTTATTTTTCTACCAAAATTCATCAAATTTTATAGTGAATCAGACACATCTGATTTTCATTTTTCAGAAATGCAACATTTATACTATCTGTGGAATATCATAAACTATACTTTTGGGTTTTCCCATATATGTATGAATTTCAGTCTCATGAAATTAATAAGATTTTGATAGGGCATAAAACAAATTGGAAGATTTGGACTTTATGATGTGTAAAACATACAGTATAACCAATATATTTATTTTATACATGTATAAGGGTATGCAGCCTGGGGAGGGGGATATCCAAATGTTTAAGAAAAAATATTTGACCATTTTAGGTTTTTTAAGGAGATTTTGAGGAAAAATAGTATAAACCCTTAACAAATTGATAGTTTATTGTCATTAAAACATAGTACTTCCATTTCTAAATTAAAATTAACTAAATTAATTCTTATATTTGAAAGTTTTCAGGCACATACAATAAACCACCTTTGAATATTACAATGTGAATGATATTCAATTATTTTAAAAAAATACATTTTTTCCTACTTTTTCACTAGCAAAAATTAAAGTATGCTCCTAGGATGCAGAAATTTTAGTATTGACTGTAGCAGTGAATATATTTTTAACTCGTTTGCATTTTGAAAAAAATAGACCGAACAGTATTATTTTATAACTTAAATTCCAGTGTACACGATATATTTCATTATAAAATAGTAAAACAAACTTAACTTCAAAATAGTAAATTAAATTTAGGTATAAAGCTACTCTGAATTAAAATATTACAGCATAATGAAAGAAAACAATGCAGAAAATAATAGAAAAATAGTAATAAACTGCTTCAGTTTCCATCACTTACCATCTTATAATATCAGAAATGAATAAAAGGATTCTTTCTCATAATCCTTTAAAATACAGTTGTAACATTTTTTCATGTTATTTCATATCCATGCATCAGTATGTGAGCATCTTTCTAGAAGCACCTTTGTTTCAATTTTAGTGAAACACGGTAGAAAACAAAATTATGTAATCTGCTTTTATGAGTTTTGATGTACTGTGCTATTCTAACCATGCTATATGACATTTTTTATTTAACTAGAATGATGATTTAATGTATTAAGATTTTAACCTAATTTATAGCTATCAAGAATTAGGATATATTTATTTCAAATGTTGTATTTCCCAATCAGCTCTTTTTTTAAAGGCACCAATAACATTATGGTAGATTCTATTCTATGGCCCAAATAATATAATTATCACAATTTCAAAGTCCATATAATGATCATTTTCTAGTGATTGTAGCTCTGCAGAACCACTATACACAGAACTACAATATATTCACTCAGAGCTAAATCGTAGCGGAGCTTACTCCCAAATTTAAATAATAATAGGATTGGAATCTTAAAGTATTGCATTTCATGCTAAAAGTTGAATCTAAAAAAATCCATTATTTATAAAAACTCATGGTTGCATATTAGGAGGCTGTATTAGGAGCCTTTAGAAGGGGAATAACTCCATTGAATCTTAAAAAATTAATTTCTGATAGGAGTATATACATCACATTTCTTTCAGAATTAACTCTTTTTCAACACTGAAAATTGTTCATGCACATAAATATTTTTTCTCCAGAATTTCCTTAAATTCTCAACACTTTTTCTGAATTATGGACATGTTGGAATTCTGAGGCTTTTTCTGAAAACTAAATATACAATATACTTGGCATCTTGCATGTGTTATAATAATTTAATAAAATTATATTTTTAAAAAGGATATACCATCTCTGATGATACTATGAAAAAGTTGTTTATTTCAGTCAAGGAATAAAATTAGGCAATTGTGTATTACATGGTTGCAGCTACTACCGGTAGAATTCATAATAAAATATTAAAAGACCACAAACAAGACCAATATAGAACAATCAAAATTATAGAATTATGCCATATGTGAAACACCTACTTACATCTTTCATGTATAAACTATCCCTGGGTGAATATTAGCTGAATTGTTACTGCTTTCTTTTACTTTTCCCAATCTCTTTACAGCTGTAATTTTTTACATTTTTAATTTATTCTGTTTACAACATACAGTATTTGATTTTTTATAAACTGCTCGTACACAAATTATACACGTCTGAGAAAAAGAAACAACTAGTTAATTGATCATCACTGTTTTAATACTATATTTTTCTTTGGTTTGAAATATTTTAGAATTCTTGTGGTTTTTAAAGTTTTCATTTCATAAATCTTGTAAACATTCTTAGATTTTCATTTTTCATACATTAATATTGTATTTAATTGGTGAATGTTTATAACTTAAAAAGTAAAATATTATGCTTGTTATTTGTAAATAACAATGTAAAATATGCAATTGTAGTTCCTTGGATTAATAAAACCTCTATATTCTTACTATGTTAGGCATATATATTATCTTCCAGTTTAGATTTCTATTCTGTCTTCTTCAGATTGGAAGCAGCTTTCTATTGTTTCAGATATGGATTGTCCCCTATTTATATATGGGTGTCTGAGAATGGTAAGCAAAGCACTAATCCCTTCAAGTGCAGGGACTTTCTATAATAAGCATTCTGTTATCTAAACTGACAAATCTAGATATTACTTTTTAATGAAAATAATATTTAAGGATTTTTTTTTACAAATGAATGTGTATTTAAATCCCTTTTATCTGCATGTATCTTTTTAGAGCTGAATATGATCTAAAAATATAGATAGCTTTTGCTAATGTAGGAAAGGAAATTAAAAGGTAAGACCATGTGTGAATATAGACCATTTTACAACAAATTTACAGAGTTCAACCCAGCTTTTTCCTTTAGATTAATTATGACATCATTAAGGTTTGGCAATGCATGCTGGTACTGTGGAACGTGTTAACTCCTAGTTGTTGCTACCAAGACATAAAACACACAATGAAATTGTGTGACTTTATAAATTTTCATAATTTAATGAAATTGTACTATTCCCCTAAAATCTTGCAAGATATTGGATGAAAAAACTCAAATCCTGAGAGAACTGATTGATTCAAAATTTAAAGTAGTTGTAGGGTTTCTTAAAGTAGTTGTAGGGTTTTTTCTTAAAGTAGTTGTAGGGTTTCTTCTACACACAAAAAAGATACCAATTTTATTATTATATGGGAAGATTAATTTAAGAGAGAGATAGCTAGAAGTTGAAACAGGCACAACAGAAAGTCTTATGGCACATTAAAGATTAATATATATAATTACCACCAACAGGGAAGTATTCACAAAAGCATTTTTCAATTCGTTTTTATTGTGAATGTACTTAGGAGAAAGACCCTCTGAACACAATGAAACATCTATTAAAATTTGCATAACATAATCATACAATTGAATACTGGATTATGAAATACCTTTGGATTAAAATTGTATGTTCATATAAAGCACTTAAGCAAATTATAATCAAAGTTTGAGGTATATGTAAGATGCGATTGTATCAATGTATTAGAGATTACTGACAGTGAATCACATGGGTTTATGTAAAAAAATAGTTAGGTAATATAACTCCAGGTTTGGAAAGAAAAAAAATCTATACGATTTGTAAATATATGATGCTGTACTAATGTATATGAGATTAGGTTGTACCTTCCTGTTTTTTTTTTAGCAATGTTTGTGTGATATGCTGTGTGATGCATCCAGCGTGTCTGTTGACCACATATATTGCTGGAAAGGTCTCTCCTATTGAAGTCTTGTCATATACGTGTTAGTTATAAAAACCTTGTAGAAAAACCTCGGGTGCTGTTGGACACAAGAGAACCAGCAAACAAAGAAAAATATTATTGGCAAATGAACATGGGAAAAAATAAAATAAACAATATTTATTTTTCTGGAAACTAGTGGTAGAAAGTCTATTGTAAATTCTAATAAATACAGGTAATCCTCAATTTATGACCATTTATTTAATGTCCATTCACAATTATGACAGTGTTGAAAAAAGTGACATGACTCATCCTTGCACTTATGGTCGTTGCAGTGTCTCCATAGTCACATGATCAAAATTCAGATACTTGGCATCTGATATATATTTACAACAGTTGCAGCATCTTGGGTGTGTGTGTCATGTGATCACTATTCGTGACCTTCCAGGGGGCTTCTCACAAGCAAAGTCAATAGGGGAAGCTGGATTCAGTTAACGACCATGTGATTTGCTTAATGACTGTGGCAAAAAAGTCATAAAATCAAGCGCAACTCACCAGTTGCATTGCTTAGTGAGGTGCCAGTCCCAACAGTGAGAAGGATAGCATATAAATTAAATAAACTACCACTAATTCTGTTCAAGAATTTTGCATAAAATATATAGAATTATCCTATATGATTGCAGATCTTTTCTCTGTTTTGAATCTCTGCCCACAACATGATCTAATCAAAGATCCCAGTTTCTTTCTAATTGGATTTGCTATATAGTGCATGCATTGCTTAGCAAGAAGCTATATAATAAGTGCATTTTTGTATCCTTTTGCATTAGCATCACTAGGGGGCAGATACAACTATAACTAATGCGCATGGTATGTCAAGGATGTGGGAGTTATAACTTCCTGCTGTTTTCTGCACCTTTTTCTTTTTTGCATTATTTCCTGCCTGTATTTCTTATCAAAGTGAGGCTCAGATAACTTTCATAACCTATCTACTGGGCCAGATAATCCTGTTATATTGGGAGAATGTAGTAGTATTCAGCACAGCTAGCAGCTCCTACAACTTGGAGGAAGGTCAGAAACCATGCTTTTGGGATTTATATGAGCAGAGTGTGATAATTAATCCATGCTTCTGTTATGAAAAGAATTTTTGATTAGATCTTAGTTATAGCACACATGCCTGTTTAAAATAAATTCACCATAATTAGAAGTGTTTAACACTAACATGAGCGCAATACGCATGGCTAGAAAAGTGGAGCTTAATCCCAAATAAACTTGAACCAACTTCTGACATGATGCAGCTGTATAGGACTGTGTTCTACAAGCAAACTCAGTGCCCGACTGTACCAGTTGTAAAGCTTGTGCCAGTGGAGCTGCTGAGCAGCAGAATAACTTGAGTCATGCAACTGTATACGTTGTATGGTTTAAGTTTGATATAGCGTTCTGTCAACCCAGCCCTTCCGGCTTGTAAACTGTATTTTTTAAATTTATTGCGCAAATCCAGCCAATTGTGGTTTAAATAAACCACTATTAATTCTTTAGCATGTGAGATTCCAAATGTCATGTTTGTAGTTTAATGTTTTCATAAACCTAGCTAATGGGCTTGTAAACAATGGTATACGGTTAGTGTGTGGTATAAATGCAGGCTTTTTTTTTAAAATAAGCTATGCTTAAGAAAGCCAACCTTAGTATTTTCTGTTCACTACTTGTTATCACATGCTAAACGGTTGAAATATATTAGTTATAAAATCAAAAATTGATACAAATGTATGTTCACTTGAAGAATAAACTTGTTCATAGTTTTATATGAGTACCTTAAATATTTTTAATAGTACAGAATGTGGCAAGGACAGCTACAACAAATTTTCTGTTTTTAAAGATATAATACAACTTTTTTTTTAACCTCTGAAATGTTCGTATACAGATTGTTCTCTTTTTTTGCCTCATCTACAACTGCAGTATAGGAGGGTTTTTGGTTTTTTTTACAATATAGCACCCAAACATGAGAAGGCCCAACTGAAACCAGATTTTACTGCTGTGGTTGGATTCAGCATATAAGAATCTTACTCTTCAGCTGTTTCCTTTATCTGACTTGCAAGCTGGAATAATAGGACGGGCAGATGAAACCATATGCAGACTTATGTCCTACCCATTACTATTTAATACAGGCGTTTTAAGATAACCTTCATGTGACAGTGTGTTGATATTGTGAGGCTGCATAGTAGAATTGACACGGTTCTTTTTTAAGGTATTAGGTAGCCCCGCATTGATGTAAATATATATATATCCTACAATGGAATGAAAAACCACTTTTGTACCAAACCAAGAAAGCTGCTTTATCCCTTCATGTAAAGTCGTCCGGAGTCATTCTGAACTGGAAGGCTTTAGTTATTTTGTAGTCAGGACCACTGAGGTAGTCATTTGAGAATCATGACCTTGGATACACTGCACTGATGGGACTGCCTTCTCGATATAAAGTATTTCCTTTTTACGCTAAAAAAACAAAGAACTTTAGGAGCTCACAGCGGAGAAACTACTGAAGCAATTTTTAAAAAAACGTTAGACCCGTTACATTTCAAAATCCTTAAGCCCGCGATTCCGTACCACCTTTTTGTCCAGTGACTGATAAGCCAACGGGCCTATCGATAGACAAATAACCTGCACAGTCCAATCAGAAACAGAGTGAGAATTTGTCCCCTGCCCACTTCGTATCGTTGTAACTGACAGCGCTTCCCGCCAATTCTAACGGCCGCCAAGAGCAGGGCAGCCTCGTCCGTGTAGAGAAACACCGACCAATCGTTTTGTGATGGAGACCTGAGTGATGGGCCCCAACATCCAATTGCGGCGAGGTGGGCGGAGCCTGGCTGTCCGGGTTTCCTCTCCGGCTCGGTTTTCCCCCTCCCCCCCCCGCGGGTTCTTCGCTGCGAAGAAAATGGCGGCGGCGCCGAGCGGAGATGAAGAGAGACTGTGAGTGACCCGAGGAAAGGGGGTGGGGAAGACCTGGGCCGGACCATGAAATCCCTTGCATGGGGGCCCTAGACGGGACCATTTGAAGCAGTTCCGAGGGTGGAGAGGATGCGCGACCGTGATGCGGCCGTTGGTTTCTTTCCGCTCGTGGGTTCCCCTCCCCTTTTCTCCTGCGCGCCCAGGGCCCCTGAGTGCGTCACAGCAATCCCCTCTGCCCAGCAATGGGAGGGGTTGCTCCTCCTGCCTAAGAGGGGAGGAGGAGTGGGTGAGGAAGACATGGGCGTGCCCCCTGAAGAGAGGGGGGGTGGGCTTAAGGTCAGAGGTGACTTGCTGTTCCTTGGTGCTCTCTCGCTGATGTCAACTCCCCGGGTTTACTCTTCGTGGTGCTGACCATCTTCTCCAGCCTCTAGGCCCCAAGCTATGTGTGGTCCATGCACCTTTACCTTCCTGCAGCTGATCCCACCAACTTCCTTGGGTGTCCTTTTCTCAAGATTTGTTTATGGATATCGGGAATATTTGGTAATATGCTTTTGGGGGAAGATTCTTCTCCTTCCCCATTATACTGAATGCACGCAAAAGGCAAGAAACTGGACAAAGTTAGTATGGTATTCTCCATGGGCTGCACTGCAGGGAGGATTGGGTTCCATTGTGCTCCCCTGTGAGTGGAAAGTGCTGTCTTTGCCCTCCTTTTTCCAGGTTATGCAGCAGGAAAAATTGGGCCTCATTCCTAGCTATCGTGGCATCTAATAGATATAAGGATACAGGCAAATGAGCCAAGGTGGCTGTTTGTGCATGGACAGTAACCTTTTGCCTGCTCATTTGATACAGAGTCACAATGGGACGGAAGTTCGCTAGTGTAAATAGCAGAAGGTGAGGCAAAGAAGCAGAGATGGAAACACATTTGTTTTGGGTCTTTGGGCGCAAGGAGAAATGTTGAGCATGCAGACCATTCAACTAGATAGGTAACTAAATGGGATTAGCAACCTTCACTTTTAAGCAATTGTCACTTGTCTGATCCTGATAGATAAATAAGAGAGTAGGGACAGTAGCTTCATCTCTTCTTAAGGTTTACAGATAGTCCTCGACTTACAACGACAATTGTTTCCAAAATTTCTATTGTTAAGTGAGACATTTGTTAAGTTAATTTTGCCCCATTTAATGACCTTTCTTGCCACAGTTGTTAAGTGAATCACTGTGGTTGTTAAGTTAGTAACACGGTTGTAAAGTGAATCTGGCTTCTCCATTGACTTTGCTTGTCAGAAGGTCGCAAAAGGTGATCGCATGACCCTAGGACACTGCAACCGTCATAAATATGAGCCAGTTACCAAGCTTCTGAATTTTGGCCATGTGACCATGGAGATACAGCAACAGTTGTAAGTGTGAAAAACGGTCATAAGTCACTTTTTTCAGTTCCATTCAAACGGTCACTAAATAAATGGTTGTAAGTCAATGACTACCTATATTGAATTATCAGAGACACAGACTTTCCATCCTAATCAAAAGAACGGTAAAGGGAAGATGGTAGTGCATCTTGGAGGAGCAGTATTCATGCGTTGACTTCCTTTCCAGTCACTCCTTTACTTGGCAAGAATAATTAAATATGTGATAATTAGAAATAACAATGACTATTCTGATTAATATCTAGTGTTCACGTTAAAGAACCTGTTTTTACTCTTCTACTGCTCTTTGGTTATTTCAATGTGGAGGATTAGGTGAAGGGTGATTGCTCAGAACCCATCAATGAACAAAAAACTAGTACTGCTCTTAGAGTCAACACCAACTTTTCCCCCCCTTCCTTTTTCTGTCTGGAGAGTTACAGTAGGATAATCTGATACTTAATTACATACCTTTGCTCTCATCTATTTATACCAATTTTTCTGCAGTGCTCCATTGATGCTCACTTTCCACTTTCATTTGAGCTTTGTTGTTATTAATCTTCTAATGCACTTTCTTCAATCTGGTATTTTCAAAACAGCATTAGGGATCAGTAACCTTGTTATGTAGTGGTTATCATCATGAAATTTTGTGCATTGCTTAAACTGCCAAATGCGTTTTGTTTTAAAAGTTTTAATAAAAATTCCTCAAATCATAATATCTTATTTTAGCTAATTCTGTTATTTATATAATTTGAAGGTGCCTGAGTGCCATCTAGTGATGTTGTAGATGTCATGCCTATGAGCCCTATGTTGATGATCTTTGGACTAAATTACCATTATCTCAGCATAGGAAATGCTAGCAAAATATGAGAATTGTAATTGGACATATCTAAAGAGTTCTGTCTGGAAAAAGATGCTTTAAAGTTGTGGCATTTTCACCAGTTATTTAATTTTCTGCTACCAACTATTTTGTGTGATCCTAGTACTATCTTATCAGTTACAACAATTGTTTACTATATTGTACCACTTCTGTCCTAAGTAATCTATAACACTAAATGTCTGATCTTCTTTATTTGATAGTCTTCTGTTATTCTAATGCATGTATGATCTACCCTTTCTTATCCCACTATCAAAACTAGAATTTAATTTCAGAATCCTAGCCATTAGTACATGAAAATCAAGTACTATCTTACCTATATCTTCCTTATCATAAACATCGGTTTCGAGCGCTTATTGTATTCTTGTTTTACAGCTTTTATTCCTTCAGCAAAAATATATTTTTGACGGTTTTATGCCAATATGGGTGAGTTTATGTGAGTTCCTAGAATAGTATTATAATGTTTGCCACCTTTAGTTGTGGTCTTAGGTGGCATTAAGGACTATGGAGCATTCTAAAAATTGTAGTCCTTGTGCTATGTGTTGTGGTTATTTATCAAACATATGTTAGCTATCAATTTATGCTTCATCTGCATTATTATTTGAGAAAGTTGCTAATTTTCAGCATGTGCCATTGGCAAAATCTTAAAGAGATTTACAGAAAATTATTAAAATCTAAATTTAGTATAGTAACATTAGAATGATAACTTGAGCTATAGAAACTATGTAGCTAGGAAAACAGCAATTTGATAACATTAAATAAAATATTTAAAATGCCTCAGGAAACAGTATTTCAATTTGGCTCAAAACAAAAGGAACCATAGTGAAATAAAATATCACTTGTAAGGACATTCTAAAGTTTGGATGCCACCACCCAGATACCGGTAACTATTAGGTGTCTGATATTCATATATTTATTTATTTAATTCATAAATAAACTAGCCATCTCATAAATAACTCTGGGTGACCAACTTTTAAAATGGAGTACAGTAAACATAATACAATATATAGTTTACTTTGAAAAAAGTGGCAATTTATAGATATTTTAGAGTGATATTAGTTTGTTTCAGCAAGAATAAATAGAGTGTAGGTTTTCATCAACTAAAGTTTGCAATAGTGCTGTTAAAAGTCATGCATTTTAAACTAAAACATTTAATGATGCTAAATTTTTATTTTATTTTATTTATTTTTTAAAAATATCCTGATCCATGGAAAAATAGACTATTGATTCAATCATACAGTTGTTAATCATTTATCTGAAAAATGGCCAAATTATTGCATGTTTATAATCTATGGCATATTTCTTAGAATGCTCAGAAATCATGCTTTTGAATTTAGACATTACATTGTTACGAAACAGGGAAATAATTCCCCTCCCATTTTCAACAGGAAAATGCTAAAAAGTGGGATTAACCTCTAATTTTTTTCCCAAAGCTAGCCTCTGAAAATCCTGGCCTAGTTTATTAAAGTAACATCATTGCCGCCTTCAGTCACTTCCAAAAATTTATCCTAACAGAAGTTCCTCCTTGAGGTAGATTGGGCTGTGAGATAGTGTCACTGTTCTTATATAGACCCTAATACTTAGAAATCTTATATATTCAGTAGTTATAATCCAGATATAATATTTCCTGCGATAGCATGCTGTAAGAATTACTTTGTTGCACACTTAGCTTATACATAGTTATGAAAGCTATGTATATGCCTTTTACCGGAAGAGCTGCTTATTTGCAGTAAAAAAAACAAATTACAACTTGACTATGATGTTAGAGAGTACTTCTTATGAGGTAGTGTGAATTAACAGACCAGTTTTCTCTCACTAGTTTTTTCCTTAATGCCTTGTTTCAAAATGAGTTACATTGTTCTTTTGTGGTTGTTACATCTTTTCATAGGTTCAAGTGCTATATGAATAATCTTTTTTGCCATTCCACTATAACAGATTGGGGGAGAATGAACAGAACACAGAATATATATATAGATTTAAAATATACCAAATGAATTGCATTCATTTCAAATTAATCCATACAAATATTCATCATTGGCATAGAAATATTGTTCTGACTTTAATAAAACTGTGTCTGAGCAGAGCCAGGATAAAACATAACCTAAGTTTTGACTGAATTTACACATCATGCTAAGTATATCATGTCAACCTTGCTTTTAGGTCTTTAGTCAATTTTGATTAAATATTTCCTCATTTAATGTTACATTTAAATCAATTTAGTATAATGTTCCTTTGGATATAGTTATATTCTATTCCATCTGGAAGGATGTGTATTTCCTAAAAAGTCAAACCAACTGTTTTTGGTGTTTATATTTTGATTTTTTTTTAAAGTAAGCTAATAAGGATAATAACTAGAAATAGTGAAGCTTTAATAATGTAGTCATAGTTGTGGTCACTAAGGTGAGAATTATTTAGGACAGTATTGAGTGCTTGATAATGTATGCTTTTTGTTAGAAACAGCAGTGCCCTACACTATGCATTAAGGGTGTTACCAAACCAATACTTTTACACCAACTCTCCCAATGCTTAATCCTTAACATTTAGAAGATTTTGGATTGATTTATTTTTATAAAGAATGATATTTCTATTTATATACATTTATCCATGTTTGTTTATATCACTCATCCATATCAAGAATCTGAAACTCCCAGCATGTTAAACAGAATATATTGCTTAATTCATCTCCTGGTGTAGTTAAAATGTAGTAATCTCTTTTGCTAAGTGACCTACCTGTTAATACATGTTACTAATTATCATGTACATTTTCCTAATGGAAATGTCATCAAGTGTTACTTATATATTAATTTATTGAATTTTATGTGCTTCTCCAATCCAGCAGGGGTCTTACATTCTATTCTTATGGTAAAGTAGAATAATAAAAACAAGCAACAGCATTATAACTTTCATCTTAAAGCTATTCCAAAGAACTGGAGCTGTAATAGAAAAGGCTCAACTCATTGGTCTCTATAGATGATTAAGAGAAGGGACGTGGAGTGAACCTTATTGTATAGGCAGAATGAATTGGGAGTAGATAGCTTTGTATATCTGGGCCCTAAGCCATATGGTTTTTGGCATCTTAGTTGATATTTCAGGACAGTCCTCTATGGATTAAGTACCTGCAATCAGAATGCTTGTGATTAGGCAAAATGGAAACATCCAGATTGTGAACCTCAGACACGAACTTGCTGGATAGCTTTTGACAAACTCTTCTCTCTATTCTAGTTCACTGTCTGGAAGGATTGCCGGGTATATTGAAAACAAGCATTAAATGAAATAATGTGGCCCAATGCACATGTAATACTAAATAGTATAATTGTATAAATGTATGCCAATTTGGTCTAATGGTTAAGGCATTAGGCTAGAAACCAGGAGACCTTAGCCATGAAAGCCAGTTGGGTGACCTTAGGCCAGTCATTCTCTCTTAGCCCAACCCATCTCAAAGAGTTGTTGTGGAGAAAATAGGAGGAAGGTTATTGGATATGTTTGCCACCTTGAGATAGTTGTAAAAATAAAAAAATTATTAAGATCCCAAATGTAATTTGGCAACTAAACTCTGCTTTTGTATAATAAAGGTGTGATTCAATATATGTGGTCTTGCAGGTTGCCTGTTCCTGATATATAGTATTATGGCCTTCACTATTCACTCACTCTTAATCATAATTATATTTGCTAAGGACTCAAGTATCAAAACCGTGATTAACATATCAGAATTTGTTTGTATTTTTCATATTTCTGCACTTCATGAATAAATTTTAATATAGTAGGGTAGGCAACTTGTCTTCCAAGAGTGATTTACTCTTAAAGCAGACCTAGTAGAAAGGTGGTTTTTTATGTTAATAAGTGAATATGCATATGCACCCTTTTCCCCCCAAGATAGTGACATGATTTCAATAAATGGTCTTGCAGATTACTCCAGAACAGACTAACAGCTCAGTGTTGACTTCAAGTTCTCTGTTTTTGCACAGATCAGATTACAAACAATACTTTGATTCATTTAAACTGTTAAATCTTTAAAATTCCTTTTAATTTCTTATGCAAAAAAGAAAGGATAAGAAAGAAAAACATAAGTGAAAAAATTTCATTACATGCAAAAATATGTCACCTAATTCTTAAAACAATTAAACTTTATCGATGCAAAATAATTTTATTGCTCTTTCCATTTCACAAAAAGAAATTAGACTAGATCTATAATCCATGATTGTAAACTGAAGTAAATCTGTCCTGTCAGTATTAAATATTTCCTTGCTACCTCCCATACACAATAAATTCGTGATTCATATAAAATGTTATACACTTCAAAAGCACATTCACATCCTTAAACTAGAATGAACATTGTAATATTATATAAACTTGTGATATTAAAATAGAGTATTAATTGAGTAACACTATATGATATGGGTAAGTATTCCCTTATCCATAGATAGAATATTGTAATTGGAAACTAGTCTTTTTTGAACATTTTCTGAAGAATATAATAGATACAGAAAAAAAGCTTTTGTTGAAATTGTCATCTTAAAATCATATGGGGTATAATTAATATTTTTTCAAATGTTTTGTCATTGATAATGTAGGCTATTCTAGTTCCTTTATTCCATTGTTCTTAAAAATAATACCCATTTTAGTAATAAACTTTACAAGTTTATGAAAATTTTATGAAGGTTTGAATGCAAGTACTGATTCTGGAATTTTAAGTGAAGCCACTGCATCACACCAAACTGAATTTAAGAGGTATTTTAATTGAATACATTGCTATTTTCTGTTTTACATAGTCTAAATTCCTCAAGTAATAACTCAAGTAGCTTGAAAATTTGATTTGTGTAATAAATTGTTTTAGAGTAGTGCTACTGTTAGCAGCCCATGTGTTCTAATTCCCTCTCCCACATTCCAGCAAACTAACTATTTTCAGACTGGGATTATTCCAGAGTGTAAATATGTTGTATGAATTGGGGGATGGAATTATACTTTCATTCCAACATTTTCTAAATATGCCTTCTAGCTTTTAATTCACTATATCACTATTCCTAAAATTGGAATTGAGCTCCTATTATGACATTACTGGGATCACTTAATTATTTTCTTATTGTGCATGTAATGGATTTTGTATTTTATCACCTGCATTCCAAAGGGAAATCAAGATACCTTCTGCCCAGTATAAAATTGAAAATCTGAAAAATTAAATCCCTTTTGCTTTACGATAACTGTAATTTAGGTTTAAAAAAACTAAGAGGCATATTCTTGCCATAAATAAATTCTTAATATTTCATGAATCTGTTACAAAAGTTTAGAAGTATTGACATAGAAAGTACCACTAAGTAAATGCAGCCTGGAAGCAATATTCATTTTAATTAAAATACATTTTTGTATAAATTCATAGGGAATCTTAACCATCTGTACTGATTACCATGTGTGATTTTTAAAAAAAAACTTTAGATAAGTATACATTGTGAATGAAGAAAGTTTCTTTGAAATGATTATTTGCAAAAATTTAAAGGAATTCACTTAAAACCACTTTTATTATGTTTCAACAGAGAGTACAGCCTTTGGGAGTTAATATCTTAGAGTTTAGCCCAATTAACTACATAACCTGAGACATTTCTGAACTGCTGAATAATATAGTTTTGATGTATCATTAATACTAAAATATTATCTTACATCTGCATATATTTCAGACTTATTTCCAGCCTTAATTATACACCAAATGTTTGTTTAATAAGTTAAAGGCTTCCAATACCAAATTAAAGATAAATCTTGAGAATTCTTACTAGACATAGGTAAATTTATGTGGAAATTTAAGATGTTCTATGGCTACTCCATTTGATATTTATAAGACTCCTTATAAAAATTGTTTACTGAAGGAGGGCAGATGTAACTTGCCCCAGATGCATAACTGTTCCAATATTTTGAATATCACACCTATGCAACTTTTAAAAAATGGGATGGAACATTGTATTCAGCATTTAAAAAGCTAAGTAAATCCAAAAAAGTTAAAAGTTAAGTAAATTCACAAATAAGTGCTTTAGCTTAACAAGTGTCCGAAAGAAACCTTACACCTGCTGATTAAAATTAAGTGGATTACCTTTAGGATGGGAATTTCAAAGTTTGTTTCATTACAAAAAATGGCCCTATTTTATATTCCCAGTATTTTATTCAGTGAATAAAAAACCATGCATATCTCATTATATTTAGGAGGAATATAGGAAAGCTTATTTCATAGATTTAAAAGAACTTTAAAGTCGAAAAAATATTAATTAATAATTTAATTTTTATTAACATGGCTCAGAAGTAAATGAAGTATTATAGATGTACTTAAGGTGTAACTTAAGTTATTTCATAAAATGGGATCATTTTATCAAAAAGGCAGTAATTTATTTAGTTTTTAGGATGTCTTTATCATCAATCTGTTATATGGCTATGTTATATTACGTCTTCGAACGTTGTGGGGAGGGAAAGATTTACATTTGAGTGCATTTTTTTTAATTAAATGCAACACCAACTTATCCAATATGGACAGTAAAATATAGATCCATCTGATGAATGTTATGATCTGTGAATAATTGGTGAGGTCCCACTTATTTGTACACTACGGGTAGTGCTTTTATTCCCCCCCCTCTATAAACATGCAGTTGCATAAAAAAAAGAGAAGACACTTAATGAATATTGAAATGGTGGGATTTCTTTTGATTGTAAAGAGGAAACGGGTAATTAAAGGGTTAGCAGTTAATAAGTGAGAGGAAATGATTAATGAAAGGGCATATTTCAAACTACTGACCTTTACTAATTTAAAAATGAATGGGGGCTGATTGGGTTCTGAATAAAACTAACTATGATATTCAGCAAGGAAAGTGAATATAATGCTCTACTTAGTACATGTTTTAATTTAGAGTTTTATTTCTTAAAGAAAAGCATTTTAGCATTTGTGGGTTGCTAATGTGGGATGTTTATGGGTTGTCCTTCTTTAGAGGGGTGTACAAAATTTTGTGTTGCTTTTCAGGATAGCTTCATCTATTCTAGAATATTATAATAGTTCAGTTGGAATTTACTAAAATAAATAGTGACACTGATTAAAAAGATAGCTAGGTGCTAGATGTCTCTAGTATTCTGCTGAAGGCACACGTGTGCATAATTCAGCTGAGACTTAACATTATTGATTTTACTTCAGGGATCCGTTCTAATACACTTATTTATGTTCGTTTGCTTACTGCTTTATCTACTTGTTTACACTATGATGCTTTAATGCTTTTTAGACCAAAAAACCCTGCAAGGCTTAAAAGTAACAATAAAATGCCTTAATTATTGGGGGGGGGGGAACAAAATACATGTTTTTTTTGGGCAATGCAGCTGAAGTTACCTGGACTGAAATAATTTGTTAGCAGTGTAATTTGTGGTTATTACATCTGGCTGATACACATTTTGTGATCAGTCTTTCTGAAAATTCCACTTGCCTCTTTTACCTGTTGTTTCTTTTCCTTACATCATCATTTCCTCATTGCCTTTGTACTTGAAATGTATTTAAAATAATAATTTGTAGCAGTCTGTGTTTATACTGGACAGCTTAATTATGATGTGAAGAGAAGGTCATTTAAATGTTATTGCTTGTCCCTGAAAGGTTCAAATGGAAGGAGGTGGTAGATTTGACTTCTAATTTAGAACAGTCCTACTGGGTTGTTTTGACACCTCTGCCTGCATGTGTGACGCATGTTTCTTGTGTGCACTTCTATAATGCTAAGCTCAAGAAGGGCATACTAACATTTAGGAGTTGTTCTTTTGGAACCTGGGACTTTAAGAGGTTGCAACTGAGAAAATGGCTTTAGGTTATTGCTGGGAAATATTCCATGTGTCTAAAATTTTGATCTTGGCCACAAACACAAGAAAATGTAGACTTTCTCTCTCGCCAGCTTGGGCAGGTGTGAAATGTAAACATTGATTCTGGTGCCTAGTGAGAATTAGTATAGTGTCATTGTAACAGCCAAACTAGATATGAGATAGAAAATTTTGCGTGGAAATACTATGAATTACTATAAAAAAAGTTAGAAATTTCTTTTTAAGACATTTCCTTAATTTTTTTTACTTTCATCAAGTATTTAAATTACTAGACTTCTTTTGGTTAGGAGAACTAATATCTACCATAAGGGACTTGCATTTTCAACATGCTCTTTTTAAAATAACATTTTCTACGGGATTTGGATTATAGGTAGTGCTCACTTATCTATGAGCAACTCCTTTGCTAAGCAACACAATCATAAAGTGAAATGCCATAAGGTCATGCTGACTTGCACCAGTTCTGGCTGTGGCCATTAAGCGAATCACTGGATTGTTAAGCATTGCATCATGTAACCATGATTTGCAACTTCCTCCCAGTGACTCTGCTTTTCGGATACTTGTGAAAGTTGCAAAAGACGATCATGTGACCGCAGAACTTGGCAATTATTGTAAGAGTGTATCAGTTGCCAAAAGCCTGAATCACAAATACATGACCATTGGGACACTGTGATGGCCGCATCTTTGAGGATTGGTTGTAATTCTCTTTTCTTCAGTACCATTGTAACTTTAAAAAACAACAACAGTTGCTTAATGTGCAGTCAATAAGCAAGAACTACCAGCATTTGGTTCTTAAATGAGAGTTTTTCCATCTATTTTTATTTTATTTTTAAAGTGCAATGTACTCTCTCAAGTAAGTGAATAATAACATTGATGAGCATAACTGTCCTACTAAACAATTTAGACTGCTTAGGCATATAAAAATTAACTGTTTCTTTTTTAAAAAAATATCTGTAATTCAGTTGTGCTATCTGGGAAGATACAGGCAGTCCTTCACTTACGACCATCATTGAGCATGGAATTATGCTTGATGGCTGTAAAGTGGATCACCACATGACCACGCCCAATTTTATAACCTCTTGTAGTGGTTGTTAAGCTATGTTCATTATGAGGTGCTTTTTGCCAGAAACTGAAAGTAAATACCAGTTTCCAGCAAAAATGCCCTAAATTGTGGTCACATGACTGCGGAACACTGCAAATGACTGTAAATGCGAGCTAGTTGCTGAGTGCTCAAAATTCAGTCATGTAACATTGGAATTTTGAATCTGGGTCATAAGTAGCTTTTGCTGGTTCGTTGTAACTTTGTAACTTAGAACTTTGAATAGTCTCAAGTTCTACCTGTATTCAAAGGCAGGGGTGGGACACCCTGTCTTTTGTAAATACATACAAATATTTTGAACTGAACATGGCTGCAAGAACCAGGTTACAATATATGCTTCAAGATTCTAATACAGCTTTGTATAGACAAACTGACAAGAATTGCAGTAGCTGAATTCTGTGAAGTTAAAGGACAATCTGGTGACAGCACAGAACATGAGCATAGCATGGATCATTGTAGTCAGGCTGTTCATGTCCAGGAAAGCCTGAAGTTAAAAAGCCATTTGAAACTGCTAAAGTGTTCTGAAGCCACGTTGGGCCCACAGTAAGGACTTGAGAAACGTAAGTTCTGGGAACTACTTATATCAGTTACCGATGTACTAGGTAACCATTAACATTTTTCGGGCTTGGTCCAAAAATTGTAATATCAGAATAACATTGACCAGGATATTTTGGAATGATTGTTCAAATAACAGATGCTGTTCTCAAGTGAGCCTGTAATACTAAGCTTATGTAACATTATTTATGGTGAGCATACATTTGTTAAAAAAAAAAAGCATTGCCTTTGGAATGTTTGGATAGAAATTAGTTTCCTGTCTGGGGCTAAATACTATAGTAGAAAAAACTTATACTTGCAAAAATGAATAGTGGGGATGCAATACTGAATTAGAGAGCCATTTTAACTATGTAGAGTTGAAAGTTCAAACAGAAGAAAGCAAAGCCAGGGCTAGATTTATCTGTTATCATGGTTATCCCTTATCTTTATATTTACATTAAACTTTCTAGCCACAGTGATTCATGCTTTTATTACTATGGGTTTGGATTACTACCGTGTTTCCCCGAAAATAAGACATGTCCTGATAATAAGCCCAACAGGGCTTTTCGGGACATGCGTTGAAATAAGCCCCCCCCCCAAAATAAGCCCCCCCATTACTTTCCGGGGGAAAGGGGGGGCATGCCGGGAGGCGCTCTTTTTGCGGCGGGCACTTTTTTGGCCGGGAGAGCGAGATCAAGCGAGAGGTGGGTGCATGCACACCCTGCGGGACTGCCTTGGCTCCTCTGGGCTCTGCCTCTGGCAGCATTTTCAAATGCGCTCCTGCCTCCAAGGAAGAAGAGGGGAGCCTCGATCCCTGCCTCACCACCCCATCGCAGGCAGGAGCGCGTTTCAAAATGCTGTCAGAGGCAGAACCCAGAGGAGCCAAGGCAGTCCCGCGGGGTGTGCGTGCCCTCGCCTCTCGCTTGCTCTCTCTCTCTCTCTCTCTCTCTCTCTCTCTCTCTCTCTCTCTCTCTCTCTCTCTCTCTCCGGCGCTGCCGCTGTCAGAGGCAGAACCCAGAGGAGCCAAGGCAGTCCCGCGGGGTGTGCGTGCACTCGCCTCTAGCTTGCTCTCTCTCTCTCGCTCTCTCTCTCTCCCAGCCGGGAGCTGCTTTTTGCGGTGGGCACTCTTTTGGCTGGGGGAGACAGGTGGAGGATGAGCGTCCCGAGCCTGCGAGCGAGCGAAGGAGGCGTGGCCGGGAGGCAGAGCCGCACCTCCGCTGCGAAGAGGAGAGGGGAGCCTCCATCCCTGCCTAGCCACCCCATCGCAGGCAGGCGCACTTCAA
>QLTV01002677.1:1201996-1236404 GCA_003457575.1 Thermophis baileyi
CGAGAGAGAGAGGGGTGCGTTAGAAAAAGACAAGGAAGCGCGTGCCCGGCTGCTTCTGCAGCTGAGCCCGGCTAGAAGTTTGGCTGTCAGCTCGGCTTCCTCAGGGAGCCCGCTAGAGTTTCTTCCCCCTACACCGAGGAATGTGACGGAGCTACAAGTGTCCTGTAGGATGCGCGTCTTGCGGCCCAACACATCCCACCTCCCAGAAATGAGTCTCTGTGAAACTCGTCATGCCACCGCCGCTGCCTCGTGGAGCAGGACTCTGCAAGGCCTGTTGTGCCGTTGCATGCACCAACGGCAGAAGGACCCCAGCTGTGCCAGTATGATGAAGTTTGCGGCAGTCCTGCAGTTCGTGCATGCAACGGCACAACAAGCCTTGCTGAGTCCTGCTCCACGAGGCGGTGGCGGCAGGGAGGGGAGGCGAGGCAGCGGCGATGGGACATGCAGTCCCACGCTCGCCACCTACTGCACCCCCAAAATAATAAGCCCCCCCGATAATAAGGCCGAGGCCATATTTCGGGGGTCAAAAAAATATAAGCCCCTGTCTTATTTTCGGGGAAACACGGTACATGTACTCTGCATAGAGCTACCTCTAAAGACTATGGCAACTTATATAAAAATGGCAGTGGCAGCGGGCCAGCAGCTCGGCCGGCGCCAAGAACAGGGAGGGGAGGCAGCAGCGATGGGACATCCAGTCCCACGCTCGCCACCTACTGCACCCCCAAAATAATAAGCCCCCCCGATAATAAGGCCGAGGCCATATTTCGGGGGTCAAAAAAATATAAGCCCCTGTCTTATTTTCGGGGAAACACGGTACATGTACTCTGCATAGAGCTACCTCTAAAGACTATGGCAACTTATATAAAAATGGTGACTCATATCAGCAAACAAAGGGACTATAATCACATAATTTCTCTTTTACAGTCTCTTCATTGACTGTCAGTAAATTTCTAGGTTTAGTTTGCTGGTTTTGACTTATAAAGCTCTACATGGTTTAGCACTGATGTACTTACGGACACTTTTTCTGCATAGAAGCAGCCCATCTGAATGACCCAGTGCACACATGTTACCAACATCTCTTAATGTCTCCCAAATACATGAAGAGGAAAGGGTGAGGGCTCACAAACTGTTTTCAGTTGCAGCCCCTATATTATAGAGTATCTCCCTCTACAAATCATATTAAGAGCATCATTGTTGGTTTTCTGGAAGCTATTAAAGACCGAGCTGTTTGAGGAGGCCTTTGGGAAGTGAATAATCACCATTGTGCCTATTGTATTATTGCAGATTTGTGTTTTGAGTCCGGTAGTATAAAACTGTAATAAATATATGTAAAAATATGATATGGTGATCCAGTGGTAGAGGCATTTACTCAGCTCTGCAAAGAGTTTTTCTCCATAGTGGGTGGAGCTAACCTCCAAGAATGGGATGACACCATCCCTTCAGCCAATCAGGACTGAGTCTGACAAGTGAATATCTTTCCTGTCCTGCCTCACTTCCCCCTCTTTGACTGAGTCCTTGGCCTGAACAGGACGCGTGTATCTCGCTCCCATTCTTCGAGGCTACTTCACTGTCAATTAGACTTCATCTGTGAGTTCTCCCCAGCTGACTGGCTTGTCATCTTGCCGCTGGGTCGAGCGCGGTGAGCTTCGGCTCCTCCGTGGGCGTTTCTCGAGCCGAGGGCTATTGGCATCGGGGGGGGATCCCCTCTAGTTGGCCTTAGGAGCTTTGCTCCGTTTTTCTTGTCCGGCTCTAATTAGTGGCTTGCGGTCTGGCCCTTCATCGTGGTGTCGATTTGCTGTAACTGTCGCTGGAGCTTCTGCGCTCATGTGACCGCCGGCCAGAAGAGCTCTCGTGCTCTTACCGCTTGCAGGGGGTGACAATTTCATTGGCATTGCTGTTCCCGCTTCCGTGGCTGTCACCTGCCCTCCGGCACAGGGGTCTTTGACTCACAGGCCGGTTCTGCCGCTTGGCCCTTGTCTTCCTGGGCCATCGCCGCTGTCTGGCTGCCGTCGCCGGCCGTTCCGGAGCCGTCTTGTTCCCGGCCTAATTGCCGATTCGTTCAGTTACAACGTGCCCGGGTTCCGGCTCTGAGGAGGAGACGGTCGTTTTTCCTTCGCACTCCTGACTGCTCGGGGCGCCGGCGGCCATTTTCCCAGCAACGAGGCTACCTGTCACTAGCGGCTGCCATTTTGAAGTCACGGCAGCCATTTTGTCACATTGATTCACTGCCCGAGGCCATTTGAAAGACACGGCGGCCATCTCGGCCAGTTTTCGCCCCGTTTCACTCCGGCTGCCTCATTAGAGACCAGGCATGGCTGAATCAGGCAAAGCCTCTCACAAAAGCCGCTCCCACAAGGGACAGCAGCCTGGGCCATCGTCTTCGCTTTCGGAGGTTGCTCCGGCTATGGCCCGCCCTTCCTCACATAGGGGGAGGCTCCTCCGCCCACATTCATTGACGGATGCCGGGCAGGTTAAGGTTTCCAGGGCCACCCAGCGTGATGAAAGTCGCAGGGCCAAGACGCTGGACAAAATTTGCGCCAGGTCCTCCTGCAACCAGCAGGCCTCCGATAGATCAGAGGGGCCTTCCTCTGCAACCAGACATGACATGGAGGGGGCCCAGGCTGAGGTGGCATCTCTTCACCCATCCGATACTATGTCTTTGGACAACCCCAACCTGAGCCTTTCTGACAAAGACATTTGGGAGGCCCCACCCCGCCGTGAGATTCCGGAGGCTTCAACTTTTCAGACGGCGGTCGCTGGGCAGGCTGCCCTGCCTACGGTGTCATTTCTCAACCCAAATGTACAGGCTCTGATTGCGGCTACAATCAAGCAGGGCATTGAGGCGGGTCTCCAACAGAGGACCCGGCCTACAGTTTCTGCCGCCCAGGCGACTGGACATTCCGACCTCACTCCGGCCTTGGAGTGTGCCAACTTCGGAGACCGGTCCTATGACCATTACTACGCTGACCAGTCTCTGGGGTCTCACTCTGATTTAGAAGAGGGCGAGATTGACCTTGACCTCTCTGACGATGAGGGCCTCGCCCCGGACCCCCCGGCTTCCTCGGGCCTCTTCCACCCGGGCCTCTTCAAGTCCCTTTTGTTTAAGGCAAGGAACGCTGCTAATTTTGGGTCCTCTGCCTCAGGATCGTCTGCGGCCTCGTCCGCTAAGGACCCTCTATTTGAAGAGATCATCTCTGAGGCCGAGGTGATTCCGGCCCCTCCCCTCTTTGTCGATGCTGTCCTGAGGCAGTGGCAGTCTCCTGCATCGGGGCTTTCGCCCTCTCACTTGGACAAGAGATACTTCAACATGGCGCCTGATCTGTCTCAGTATCTCCAACTGCCCTCTGTTGACGCCCCGGTTTTGGCGCTATATTCTTCCGCCCTCCTGCCAGGCGAATCCGAGGAACTGTTGTGGCCAGAGGACCGCAGGACGGAGCAGGCACTCCAACGAGCCCACCAGGCGGCTTCCTGGGCTGTCCGTGCTTCCTCCACTGCCTCCTTCTTTTCCCGCACCTCTTTGCGCTGGCTTAGGCAACTCCAGGAGTGCCTTCCAGCATCTGACCTGCGGGCCCGCCAGGACCTCAATAAGCTTCTCGCTGCAGCCCAGTTCACATCTGACGCCACCCTTCAATCGGCCCGCTTCACGGCCAGGGCTATGGGGGCTTCCGTTGTGGCCAGGAGGATGCACTGGCTTCGCGGTTGGTCTGCGGATGCACGCCACAAGTGGCGCTTGGCCTCCGCTCCCTTAGGGGGCCAATAGCTGTTTGGGGTAGCCCTAGACCCCATATTGATTGAATCGCGGGACAAGCAGAAGGTCCTCCCTTCCATCACCTGTAAGAGCTCCTTTCGTCCCTCTCCCTACAACAGGCGCTCCTTTTGGGCCCCAGATCAGGGTCCTGGATTTGGGAGGTTCCAGGGCCAGTATGGACCCAGACAATGTCAGGGTCAGGACAGGGGCAGTAAGGGCAGACAATTCAGGCGGCCCTTTCAGGGTGCAGGAGGCCGCCCCTTCTGTCGTGTGATCCCTCGATCGATCCTCCCATTGGGGGTCGCCTCGCCCTCTTCGCTGACCAATGGGAGGACATTACCTCAAACACGTGGGTCAGGGAGACTGTTTCATCTGGGCTCTCCCTGGAATTCATCTCCACCCCCCCCCGGGGTTTTTCATTTGATGCCCTGTGTCTTCCAACCCTGACAAACGGGTGCTCATGGATGCTGCCATCCAGCACCTGCTGGAAATTTGAGCTATTCAGCAGGTGCCTGAGGACCAGCAGGGGCAGGGGTTTTATTCCATATTGTTTGTGGTCCCCAAATCCTCGGGTGGGTGGAGAGCGATTCTCGATTTGAAGCGTTTAAATTGCTATATTGTATATAAGAGGTTTAAGATGCACACGCTTCACTCTATCTTAAGTAGCATACGGAAGGGGGACCTCCTCGCCTCGATTGATCTCACTGAGGCCTACCTGCACGTACCAATTCGGCCTTGCCACCAAAAATTCCTACGTTTCTGTTATGCAGGTGCCCATTATGAATACCGGGCCCTCCCATTTGGCCTCTCCTCAGCGCCTAGGGTCTTCACCAAGGTGCTGGCGGCCTTGGCCGCTCATTTGAGATCGATCCCCGTGTGTGTCAAATGTTACCTGGACGACATCCTCATTCAGTCATCAACTATGCACCAGGCGGTGCGGGATGTCCAGGTAACCATTAACTCCCTCAGACACCACGGGTTCTCAGTTAATTTGGATAAAAGCCACCTGTCCCCCACCACCAGGCTGACCCACTTAGGAGCCATTGTTGATTCTCTGGAGTGCATGGTGTACCTTTCTCAGGAGCGTCAGGACAGTCTTTTGGACCTTGCTCAACAGGTTCTAGAGCAGCGCGGGGTTCCCCTGAAACTGCTTTCCTCGCTCCTGGGCAAGATGATTTCTGCTATCCATATTACACCTTGGGCTCACCTGCACTCCAGAGACTTGCAGTGGTTTCTCTTGCCCTTTCAGAGGTCAGGACACAGCACCTCGGCTTCCAGGGTGGTGGTTCCGCTCAACGTCCGGCACTCGCTCCACTGGTGGACTTTACCCGCCATCGCAAAGGGTTGCTGCTTCCTGGAGCCCTGCAGAGTCACCATCACCACCGATGCCAGCATGGTCTCCGATGGAGGCACAGTTCAACATCAACAGGCTGGAGCTTCGCGCAGTGTACCTGGCGCTCCAACGGTTGAGACATCTGGTGGCCAGTCAGCACGTCCTAGTGCTGACAGACAATGTGGCTGCGAAGGCCCATATCAACCGGCAGGGGGGCACCGTGTCACTCCATCTCATGGACGAGGCCAGGACACTGGGACTCTGGGCAGAGCGCAACCTGCTGTCACTTACGGCGGAGTACATCTCCGGGGTGGCCAACGTGACTGTGGATTGGCTCAGCCGCACCACCATCGACCAGGCGGAATGGAGTCTCCATCCTTCCCTGTTCCAGACACTGGTGAGCCGCTTCGGTCCTCCTGTCATAGACCTCTTTGCCACCCCAGAGAACGCCAAGCTGCCCAGGTTTTTCACCCGGTTCCAGACTCTGGGCGCAGAGGGAGCGGACGCCCTCCGCTGCGATTGGCCCCCCGGCCTGCTGTATGCGTTTCCTCCGCTGCCTCTCCTCCCAAAGGTCATCAGGAAGATCTTGGAGGAGAGGGCCGAAGTACTGCTCCTTGCCCCCCACTGGCCCAGGAGGGCCTGGTTTGCGGACCTCAAAGCCTTGTCTGTCTGCCAGCCGTGGAGAGTCCCGCCGACAGAGTCGTCGCTATGCCAGGGGTCTGTGGTACACCCGGACCCGCGGTGGTACCAACTGATCGCCTGGCGCTTGAGCGGGGCACTCTAAGGAGCCGCCAGGTCCTGGACTGTGTCATCCGGACTCTTCAGGCCTCTAGGAGGCTGGCCAAGGCTTTATTCGGCCACTTGGAAAATTTTCTGCTCCTGGTGAACCCAGGTGGGGTATTCCCTGGTTGATCTGTTCATCACCAACATCCTTGAATTTTTGCAATATGGGCTCGACAAGGGCCTGTCCCCAAACATGCTTCGCCGGCAGGTGGCGGCGTTTTCTTCTGTGTTGTCCTGCGGGTCCCTGGACTCATTATCCCACCATTCCTTGTTGTGCCGGTTCTTGAGGGGGGCTGTCAATTTGTGCCCTCCCATCATCCATCGCTTCCCAACCTGGGACCTCTCAAAGGTTCTCCTGTCGCTGACAGGGGGCCCCTATGAGCCCTTACGGACCACTTCGCTCCGCCACCTCACCTGTAAGGTGGCGTTCCTAGTGGCGATCACCTCAGCTCGGAGGATCTCTGAGCTCGCTGCTTTGTCTGTCAGGGGTGATCTTTGTATATTTCATGCTGATCGTGTGGTCCTCCGCCTGGACCCACATTTGTCCCGAAAATAAACTCTTATTTCCACAGGGCTCAAGAGATTGTCCTGCCCAATTTTTGCCCCAATCCTTCACGCTTCTTGGAGAGACAGTGGCACAAGCTCGATGTTCGGAGGGCCCTGAAGATTTACCTTAAGCGCACCTCTACCCTGCGCAGAACGGAGGCACTGTTCGTCTCTTTCCAGCCAACCTCCTGGGGTCAGAAGGCATCCTCCTCCACCGTGGGGCGCTGGCTGCATAGTCTAATAGCTAAGGCTTATGACCTGCAGTCCTTGCCTCGACCTGCAAGGGTGACGGCGCACTCAATACATAGCGCTGCTGTGTCGGCTGCATGGTCCACTCAAGCGTCCATCGAGGAGGTCTGCTGGACGGCCACTTGGGTTTCCCCAACTCCCTTTATCCGCCACTACAAAATAGACATTTTTGTGGAGGCGGCTTTTGGATGCAGGGTTCTCCAGCGGGTGGTGCCGCAGACTGAGACAGCCAGCCAGACTTAGCTCTCCCTACGGACAGACTGCTTTGGTATGTCCCATTCTTGGAGGTTAGCTCCACCCACTATGGAGAAGGGGCGTTGGTCTTACCTGATACGCCTCTTCTCGTAGGGTGGAGCTAACCTCCAATCCCACCCAAAGTTAGTCTGGTCTGGCATCCGGGACTTCAGTTTGTTTTCGTTTGCCTTATTTTGCAACATGGGCCTGCAAGCTTGTTGTTCCATCTTGTTGATCTTGGGAGCCACACGCCGAGTCTGACCATCGTCCTTCATCAAAGAGGGGGAAGTGAGGCAGGACAGAAAAGATATTCACTTGTCAGACTCAATCCTGATTGGCTGAAGGGACGGTGTCATCCCATTCTTGGAGGTTAGCTCCACCCTACAAGAAGAGGCGTATCAGGTAAGACCAACGCCCCTTCTCTGCTTGATAAGGGCAATTTCCAAAGTCGTGAGTAAGAACTTGAATCCACTAAAATGGTAACTTGGATGGATCAAGGGATCCATATATGCTACAGGGCAGTGTAACCTAAAGATCATATAGGCACTTATTTTACTGAATATTTCTTATTTGAAGTCCACAGTGTTGCAGACATTACAGTGGCATGCTTCCTTTGCATAGGATCAGCTTTTGTGTTTTTTTCTTATGCTCATATTTGCAAACATCTGCATAAAAGGCTCTACAGGAAGTTCATTTGAAACAGGTGGTGTGTTTTGAAGTGAATAATGATGTACGCTTTCAATGTTTGTCGTACGGTTTGCTTAAGGTGAACATAGTAGTGCTATTTTCTTGAGTGTAGTTGGTCAGAAGAAACCTTTATCAGTGGTTTCTGTCACTGCTGTTATATTTTTGTAGTGCATCCTTTGAATCACTAGAATAGTAGCTAATAGTTGTTATTGAGGTTGGGAGAGAAGGAAGAAATGCTTAAAAGGAAATTGTAAAGCTGGCTGTGCAAGAGTGCTTGATAAATCAGGCTTTCAGTTGGTTTTGGCAGCATAGTGTAGATTGTATTTTTACAAGCTGACTAGATCCTTAACAATTTCTCCTCTGTACTGTGTACCAAGCTTTCAATCTTGGTGTCTGTTTACTAAAAGGATCATATTATTGTGCCATCTTTATCTCTCTGTTCCCCCACCTTCTTTTGCATCCTTTCTTTCTGAATACCCATTTATGAGTGTGTAAGAGATCCATTCATTACAGTAATACCCTATAAAAAGTGCATGTTGGAAATTTTAACCTTGCATCTGAATAACTATCTATCTATCTATCTATCTATCTATCTATCTATCTATCTATCTATCTATCTATCTATCTATCTATCTATCTATTATGTATGTATGTATGTATGTAGCATATGGCATATCATATATGGACCAGTAATATATATTAATCTTTCACCGAGGTTAGTAAAACACAATAAAATATAAATGTTAAAAAGATCTATGTTCAAATACCAATGTCTAGGCCATCTAACCATTGAAGCGCAGCATCGTTTATATTTAAAAAATCAGTTTCTGGACCAGTATATACCCTCATCTTACAGTCAGTCACAATGTGATCTACAGTTTGACATGGGAACCCGCAGTCACACTAAGGGAGGGAGGATACTATGCCCCATTTATACAGGGAGTCTTGGTAGATGCCATGTAAGATGAGAATCCTATTCAGAATTGTCCATTGCTGATGTGGTAGTTCAAAGCCTGGCACCTTTTTTGTGGGGTCATTTATATGCCTATCTCTGGGCATTCAGCAACCCATTTGGCTTTACACTGGGAATCAATGTTAAAGTTGTTGAGCAGATGTTGTGCGAGTGCCAGTGGGGGCTTCGTGGATTTGAGTCTTCCAGTTGATAAATGAGGAAGGTCGACATGCACCAGTAGGAGTGAGTGGTTCATAATTTTTCTATTCTCTCACTAGCGCATCTTGTCTTTATAAAACTGGTGGTGCTTTATGGCTCAGACCAGGAAGCCAGCAAATCAAAATGGTTTTAATACAGCCGCTTATAATCCCCATGGTGTCACTGAGTCTTGTGTCTGACTTACTAGTATGGCAGCTGTTAAGCCATACAGGGGCACAGTATTCTGCTGTGGAGTAGACCAACCCTAATGGTGATGACCAGAGGGGGGCAGCTGAAGCTTCCCGTTTAGTTCTACATAATTTCTGGAGTATGTTGTTTCTAGCATTGATTTTTGCCACTGTATTCTCTAGGTGTATCATGTAGAACAGAGTTCCCCAACCTTTCTGGCTTTACAGACTGGCACCGGGGGGGGGAATGATTCCACGCAAGCAGCAGGCTCTGTGAGTCGTAGGGGCATGCTCCTCCCATTTACCACAGAGCTGGGGAGAGAGAAGCCAGGAATGGGTGTTGCTCTATTTCCTCTGCCTGAAGACTGAGCACGTGATCTTTTTGGTCATATCTTCCTTCCTGGTGACCTCCCCAGTTCGGCTCAGTCTTCAGCCAGACGAGATGTGCAACAGCGATCGACTTCTATCAAATCCAGAATTCCATCTAATCGTGAGCAAAGGAAAAAAGTACTTTAAAGAGCGATTAGACGATTGGGTCGGCTAACCGGTCTACTGGTTAGCCGCCGTTTCCAGCATCGGATTGCTGAGGTCCCTGCCAGTGCGTGGCAGCGTCGGGGCTCTGCCCGGCTCTTAATCACTGAGCTGAGGCCCCAGGCTTCCCACCAGGTGGGCGGAGGGGATTAAGTCACTGCCCAGCTTCGACTGGGCATACTGGTAGCGGCGTGCGTGCGTTCAGCACAGTTTTAAAGCCGCGGCAGCAGCAGCCCATTTCGGGCCAGATCTGCCTTCGATGCGGTGGAAAATGGCGGCTCTCGCACCTTCCACCAGCACCCAGCCTCAGGAAGGGGACAAGAGGGCTTGCCCTATAGCCTTCCCGAGTTACAGGCAGGGCTCCTCAGGCCAGAGGACAGCTGCTAAGGCAGCTGCAGGGAGGAGCCATAAGGCAACCTCTGTGAGCAGCAGAAGCTCCAAAATGGCCAAAAAGGATGCTAAAAGGCGCCAAAAGGCCATTGAGAGAGCTGGCCAAAGTCCAAAAGGCTGGAAAGAGCCAGGGACTGGGAAGCCCTCCCTTGGGAGGAGCTGATTTTTCCCACCTTCCAGAGGAACGACCCAAGCCTCTTGCAGCCTGCAAGCTATTGCACCTGGTCACCAGATGGCGCCAGGGAGCTGTTTTCTCTAATATAAATGCAGCCACCTGATAGATCTGAGGTTTTGGCTGCTGAAAATCCCAGCCTGTCTGTAGCAGGATCTGAGAGGTATATTCCTCCATCAAGGGCAATACCTGAGGCCACCTTTACCCCAACTGCAGCGGGGCTCCGCTCAGGGGATGATGATGATGGTTCAGAATTACCTGACCATCTGAAATTGATTATTTCCCAAGCAATATCGCAGGGAACAGCTGCAGGCCTACAGCAAAGGAGCTAATCTCCTCAAAGTTTTCCTCAATTTCAGGCCCAACAAATGGCTCCCATGACACAAGATTCCTGGATGGATACTCATGGTTTCTCTTCTATGGCTCCTTCCATTAGGAGTGAGGATTCCTCAGCTGAGGAAGAGGAATTCATGGCTCTTTCGGAGGATGAGGGAATGACCCCTGATCTTTTGCCTTTCACAGGCCTTTTCCGGCCTGACTTATTCAAGTCATTGTTACGCAAGGCCAAGGCCATAACTAATCTGGGGCCTGACCCTGTGCCAGAGCCTGATCTGAGTAATGTGGATTCCGGTCATATGCTCTTTTTCAGAGCCGACCGTTGAAAATGAGTTGGTTCCATCGCCCAAGTTATTTCTGGACGTTGTTCAGAGACAATGGGCTAATCCAGGGGCGGGTCCTCCCCCTACAGGCACTGAGAGGAGGCTTTACAAAGTAGCCACAGACCTATCTGAGGCCTTGCAAATTCCCACGGTGGACAAACCAGTGGCAGCCTTGTCATAGCAATAGCAATAGCACTTAGACTTATATACCGCTTCATAGTGCTTTACAGCCCTCTCTAAGTGGTTCACAGAGTCAGCATATTGCCCCCAACAATCTGGGTCCTCATTTTACCCACCTCGGAAGGATGGAAGGCTGAGTCAACCTTGAGCCGGTGAGACTTGAACTGCCGAACTGCAGCTAGCCGTCAGCTGAACTAGCCTGCAGTGCTGCACTCTGGTGCCACCTCGGCTCTTATCTGCTGCCCTCCTGCCTACTGATGCCATGGATGGTCTCAAGGCAGATTATAAGAAAGCGGAACTGGCTCTTCGTAAGGCCCACCAGGTGGCTGCCTGGGCGGTCAAGGCTGCCACGTCTGCTTCATTCTGTAATCGGGCCTCATTGCTCTAGGGCCTCCCCAAACTGAGGGAGATCTTCGCCAGATGCAAGCGAGGATTCCCCCGGAAGAGATGAGATTACACCAGGACATCAACAAATTGGTGGCTGCAACTTGAGTTTTCAGCTGATGCCACCCTGAATGAAGCAAAGTTCGCATCTAGATCCATAGCTTCATCGGTTCGGGGAGGCCCTAGAACCTATACTGGTCGACACCAAGGGCAGGGGCAAGACCATGCTTTCCCTGTACAGGCGGGGCGACCGACGTCCCTCGCCTTATTTTCGGAGGCAGCACTTTCGGGTCCTGGACTTGGGTCCCGACTACCATCAGTCACAGAGACCATACTCGGGTAGAAAGGATAGGCAGTTGGACAGGTCCGAATTTCGGAACCGTCACAAAAGGGCCGCTTGCCGTTTCAGGGCAAGCGGCCCTTTCGTGGAGCAAGAAGTTGCCCATATCGCCACTCCAAATGACTGCAGAGCCGACCTCCCAATCGGCGGTCGCCTCAGCCTCCATGCCCATCAGTGGGAGGCTACAACATCGGACAGGTGGGTCCTCAGCACAGTGAAGTTCGGTTTGGCACTGGAGTTTCTCACCACACCCCCGGAGTTCTTTTTAAGATGTCCCGTATCCAGGGACACAGCGAAGAGAGGCCTGATGGAAACAGCTATCCAGCACCTGCTGGAGATCCAGGCCACTCAACCTGTCCCTCAAGACCAGCAGGGACAGGGATTTTATTAAATATTATTTGTGATTCCAAAGAGCTCCGGGGGGTTGGAGGGCGATTCTAGATTTAAAGTGACTGAACAAGTGCCTCACCTACAAACGCTTCAAGATGCAGTCCCTCCAGTCGATACTGGAGAGCATAAGGGAGGGCGACTTCCTCACCTCCATCGACTTGACGGAGGCATACCTCCATGTACCGATCTTGCCTGTCCACAGGCAATTCCTCCGTTTTTCCTACAATCATTACCAGTACAACGCCCTGCCATTCGGCCTGTCTTCTGTGCCAAGGACATTCACAAAACTGTTGGAGGCCCTGGCGGCTCTACCGATCAGGGTCCAGTGCTACCTGGATGATATTCTGATCCAGTTCTCCTCTGGGGCCCAGGCAGAGGTGGATCTCCGAACAACGATCCAGGTACTACAGGACCATGGCTTTTCAATCAACACCAAGAAAAGCCATTTTTCTCCGACCACCCGATTGCTCCACCTGGGAGCCATCATAGACACTTCCTTGTGCGTGGTCTTCCTTTCACCGGAGAGACGAGACAGCTTGCAGTCCTTAGCAAGGCGCATCATGAACGAGGCCACAGTGTCCCTGGCACTTCTGTCGCAACTCCTGGGCAAGATGGTGTCATGCATTTCCATCGTACCGTGGGCACGCCTACATGCCAGGAGTCTTTAGTGGTTCCTCCTGCCTTATCAGAGATCCAGCAGGAGTCACTCTCCAGACATGGTCAGGCAGGGTCCCACAGAAGGTACTGCAGTCCTTCCAATGGTGGATGTCCCAGGCCATCAACGGGATGCATGTTCAAAGAGCCCATCCGTCTGACCATCACGACGGACGCCAGCCTCTTCGGCTGGGGGGCCTATATGCAGTCACTGATTGCCCAAGGCCAGTGGAGTCAGTCAAACCTGAGCCACAATATCAATTGGCTGGAGCTCAGGTCGGTTCATCTGGTTCTCAAAAGCTTCAAGACTGCTGTAGTCGGTCATCATGTTCTAGTCTTAATAGACAACGTGACCACCAAGGCCCACATCAACCGCCAGGTGGGTACCCATTCCAGGTCCCTCATGCAAGAGGCTGAACAGCTGGGCCTTTGGGCGGAGAAATACCTTCTGTCCTTGAGGGCAGAACACATTTCATGGGTGCAGAACGTGCAGGCAGACTGCCTCAGCAGGGCGACAGTGGACCATTCAGAATGGCACCTGCACCCCAACCTATTTCAGGAACTGTCAGAGCCAGGGGTGAAATGCTACCGGTTCGGGCCGGTTCACCCGGACCGGTAGTAAAAAATGCTACTGGTTTGCAGAACCAGTAGTAAAAAAATACTAAAAATAGTAAAAAAAAAAAAGTTCTGATGATCGCGCGTCGCACAGCTGATCTTCGGAACTTCCCCCCCCTGAAGCCTGCTAGGCCAAAAATGGGGGGGGTGGGAGGTGGAAAGAAAGAAAGAAAAGAAAGAAAGAAAGAAAGAAAGAAGAAGGAAGAAGGAAGAAGGAGGAAGAAGAAGAAGAAGAAGAAGAAGAAGAAGAAGAAGAAGAAGAAGAAGAAGAAGAAGAAGAAGAAGAAGAAGAAGAAGAAGAAGAAGAAGAAGAACTCCAATGTTTATACATTGATTGTAACTTCTAATATTAGTATTTTAATATTAGCTTTCTTATTACTTTGTTTATATCTAAGCATGTTACAACGTCTATCTTCAGTACCTGAAAAGAGGAGAAGAAGAAGAAGAAGAAGAAGAAGAAGAAGAAGAAGAAGAAAAAAAAGAAGAAAAAGAAGAAGAAGAAGAAGAAGAAGAAGAACAAGAAGAAGAAGAAGAAGAAGACGAAGAAGAAGAAGAAGAAGAAGAAGAAGAAGAAGAAGAAGAAGAAGAAGAAGAAGAAGAAGAAGAAGAAGAAGAAGAAGAAGAAGAAGAAGAAGAAGAAGAAGAAGAAGAAGAAGAAGAAGAAGAAGAAGAAGAAGAAGAAGAAGAAGAAAAGAGAGAGAGAGAGAAAGAAAGAAGGAAGGGAGGGAGGGAGGGAGGAAGAAAGGAAGAAAGAAAGAAAGAAAGAAAGAAAGAAAGAAAGAAAGAAGGAGGAAGGAAGGAAGAAGGAAGATGGCCTCAGGAGGACCTCCGGGGGGGGGGGGAGGCCATTTTTGCCTTCCCCAGGCTCCTAGAAAGGCTCTGGAGCCTGGGGAGAGCAAGACGTCCGGTCCAACCGGAAGTTGGCAAATGGAACGTTTCCAGCCTGCGGAGCACCTCCCGGTGGGGGGGGTAGTGATGGCGAACCTTTTTTGGTTCATGTGCCAAAAGGGGGAGCACAGGGGGGTCGTGCGTGCGCATGCCCACACCCATAATTCCATGCAGCTGCGCATGTGCGCGTGCCCCCCCACTCCCGGCACGCGATAGCACGCCTGTTTTTTGCTCTCACCAGGCTTCAGAGCCTTTCTAGGAGCCTGGGGAGGGGGAAAATGGCCGTTTCAAGTTGGGAAAATCAGCTGGACCCGAGCTCACATGCCCACTGATATGGCTCCGCGTGCCACAGGTTCGCCATCACGGATCTAGTCCAACCCTGCTCCAGCAGGACATTGTTAAAGTGACTTTCTGTCTTTTGATCGACCAGTGACATGACTACATAGCCACGCCCACCCAGTCACATGACCCCACCAAGCCACGCCCACAGAACCGGTAGGAAAATTTTTTTAGATTTCACCACTGGTCAGAGCGTTACGGCATTCCAGTACTGGACCTATTTGCCTCACCTTGCAACGCACAACTACCAAGGTTCTTCAGCAGGTTTCCATTTCCGGGGGTGGAAGGGGTGAATGCCCTCCGCAGCCCGTGGCCCGAGGGGCTTGTATACGCCTTTCCTCCCTTGCCTCTCCTACCAGCGGTGATCAGGAAGGTGTTGTTGGAAAGGGTGGAGGTGATACTATTAGCTCCCCATTGGCCCAGGAGACCATGGTTTGCTGTTCTGGTCCACCTGTCGGTGGCTCAACCCTGGCAGATTCCTCAGGACAGGATATCCCTCAGCCAGGGGTAACTGATCCATCCGGACCCCCAGTGGCTCCAACTGACTGCCTGGCGGTTGAGTGGAGGGTCGAGACAACCTTTCTGCCAGGGTTATTCGAACCATTCAGGCCTCTAGAAGGCCATCCACTATCAGGATACATGATGCCACCTGGAAGGCCTTTTGCAACTGGTGCTCAAAGGACACAATCTGACCCTTCTACGGCATCAGTGGCCCAAGTCCTGGAGTTCCTCCAGGAGGGGTTAGACAGAGGGTTGACACCCAATACTATTCGAAGACAGGTAGCAGCCCTGTCTTCCGTCCTGTCTTGTGGGAACTTGGAGTCCCTCCCCAAGCATCCTAACATGTGCAGGTTTCTCAGGGGCACGACTAACTTACGGCCTCCCGTGGTCCACAGGTACCCCACTTGGGACCTGACAAAGGTTCTGCAGGCTCTCACTGAAGGACCCTTCGAGCCATTAAGATCGGCTAGCCTGCGCTTCCTCACAATTAAGGTGGCATTCCTCGTGGCCATTACATCGGCCTGTAGGATTTCCGAATTGGCGGCACTTTCTGTAAGAGAAGACCTATGCATTTTCCACCCTGACAGGGTTATCCTGAGGTTGGACCCCTCCTTCGTCCCCAAGGTAAATTCCTGTTTCCCTGGAGAGGAAGTGGCATACTTTGGACATTAAAGTATGTATATACATTAAAAGGACTTCTCCCCTCAGGAGGACTGAGTCCCTGTTCGTTTCCTTTCAGCCTTCTTCCTTAGGCAACAGGGTAACTCCGTCCACGGTGGGATGGTGGATTAGGGCGTGTATAGCCACTGCATACGAGTTGAGGGCTCTCCCAGTACCCCGACATGTAACAGCCCACTTCACCAGAAATGCAGCCACTTCGGCGGCGTGGGCAACACAGGCCTCCATTGAGGAGGTGTATCGAGCAGCTACCTGGTCATCTCCTTCCCCATTTATTAGGCATTACAAGTTGGGACATTTTCGCTTCGGCTGAGACGGCCTTTGGTAGGCGCGTCCTCCAAAGGGTCCACAATGCTGGGGGGACTTAGGACCAGACTGCTCCCCACCTGTAGGGACAGGCCAGCTTTGGTATGTCCCATTCCTGGCTTCTCTCTCCCCAGCTCTATGGAGAAGGGGCGTTGGTCCTACCTGATACGCTCCTTCTCGTAGAGATGGGAGAGAGAAGCCAGCCCCACCCTGACAATTGTCTGGTCCACAGTCCGGGAGGGGCTAATGTTTTCACAGGTCACGAGCCTCATCTTTGCTACGCCTTCGCCGAACTGGGGAGGTCACCAGGAAGGAAGGTGTGACCAAAAAGATCACGTGCTCAGTCTTCAGGCAGAGGAAATAGAGCAACACTCATTCCTGGCTTCTCTCTCCCATCTCTACGAGAAGGAGCGTATCAGGTAGGACCAATGCCCCTTTGCACAAATGGAGCGTGTGTGCATGCGTTCACCTGCTGCTCATGCAAGGGGGAATGCGCACCTTTCCTCGCTGCTAAAGGCGACCCATAGTGGGCTGTGGCCCAGGGGTTGGGGACCCCTGTTGTAGGAGAGTGTCTGGTTCAATGTTACTCCAAGGTACTTTGGATGGGAACCATAGGGGAGTAAGTTGTTTAAGTAGAGTTTTGGGGCTTCATATGCTAGTTTTTTATTAAGGTGGAAACACATAGTTATTGTTTTGCTAATGCTAGGAATGAGCCTCCAGTCAGTGAAGAATTTTCCCAAGATTTTAAGATCTTTGGATAGGCTGTCAGCCACCTCCATGTGTTTTTCTTGTACTGCTATGGCCAAATCATCAGTGAATCCAAATTTGTGTCCCCTAGTTGCTGGCATATCTGTTATTTATAAGTTGAATAGTGTAGGTACCATTATAGAGCTTGAAGAACTATCAAGATATTAACAAAATCTCTATAATTACAAGAATTAAAAAGAACTAGAAGAAATGCAACTGTTATCAATTTGGGGATTGTCTGAGAGAAAGTAGCCCTATTTTCAACGTCAGTGAAAACTGCAGATTGTCTGGCTTCAGTTAATAAGTTGCTGTAAAACACATGTCAATTCAATATGCTATACTTTGAATTTAGTCAATTAAGTAATGTTGAGCTGGTCTACTCTTTCTATCTTAAATCTGTCTTTTTAATGAGTAGACGCATAGTTGGAACTATTGGAGTGATTTACAGAATAACTTACCTTTCCTCAGTGGAACAAAATTGTACCTCAAATTAAACTGTATTGTATTAAAAGGGTTTGAGATTTCTGTGGTGTGGGTCAGGAATTAAGGGCTTCATCTTCATCTTTTGAAGCAGCAACTATGTTCTGAAGACACCCTTTGTAGAGTAATTATTCTTGATTTTTTAAAGTAATTTGGAATCAATTCTATACTTTACTTCCTTGGCTGAGGAACAGTAGGATTTGATAGATCCCTGGTATGCTGAGAGTTCACAATACTTTACCAACAAAAATAAAGGTATGTGTATTACTGTGCTGATTTTAAATTCTTTGCTATATGTTTAAAGTTTATTAGTTGTAAAGTAATACTGTTATCCTTATGTGTATATGTGTCACAATTACTTTGCAAACAGTTCGCCAGATTTCAAAAGTATGGACAAGGCATGTGCTTTACAATTAGGTTTATTGTGCTAAGGATGTTTCAGATTTCTATGTGAAAAACCTAGATTGCTTTGTAAAATTTTGCAGACATATGCTTAAAAAAAAAAGACATATGCTTTTAAAAAATTGCACATTGTGCATATTGGAACAAATAAAACCCTCAAACCAATATAGCTGAAAAAGTATATTTTTGCTTTTGTTACAACGTTCATGAGTTGAGCTGAAGTGAATCTATTGTTTCTTTCCTGGGCTTACTTCTACTGCTGCAAATGCAGGCAGAAGCTACAGAAAGTATTATTTCAAATTCCCATTATTTCCTATGACAGAACACACAGAATAACCGGTATTTCATTCTGGTGGAATCCAACCCACTCAGTTCTGATGAAAAGATCCAAGGATTTTATTCTGTACCAAACTCATAAGAATACTGTTTGTGTCATATATTTTCTTACAGCTTAGTGGAGAAGCACACTCCACAGCGTCTGCATTATGCTCTGCTTTTCCTGAGACCATGCTATACTTGCTTTGTGTCTAGTACAGGAAATGTCTTTCTCTCACTAGCTTAAATTAAAGGGATTTTTTTAAAAAAGTTGAACCCATGTAAACAACTATTCCATCTTCATAGAGATGATGGGAAATGGTAGAAATTATAATTCAGTAACCAATCACATCGCACCATGATCATTATATAACCCACACATGGGGGAGACTGACAGAGCCTGCGACATGAATGTGCATATTTTGCACAGTTGCAATTCATAAAAGTGATCTTTGGCATGGTTAAAAGAGTTAAAGGACAATTGAACATCTTTTTGGGGGAGGGGGAAACCTGTCTAGAGATTTATAACTTCCTTGGAATATGAGCACTTTGCTAACAGAAAACTAGTAATATCTAATAGCTAAATAACTATTAGTTAGTGAGACTGGCAGTGCCTAAATTTGATAAATAAAATAAAAAGAAATAACTTTTTTTTTGGTTTATTTTTGTACTTTTGAGTCAGCTTTTGACTAGTTGGTGACTGCCCGGAGTATTCCCTGCAGTTTTTCTTGGCAAGGTTTTTGGGAAGTAGTTTGCCATTGCCATCTTCCTAGGCTTGACACAGTGACTGGCCTACGTTCACCCAGCTGGTTACCTCTCCAAGGAGGGATTAGAACTCACCATCTCCCAGTTTATAGCCTTAAGCACTGTCTCTAATGCCTTGGGATTAGAGACACAAACACACAAAATCTCCAAATTCTGTTTGTCTCCAACAATAGAGACAAATTTGAACAGAACATCCGGAAAAATAAAGGCAAATACAGGAATCAATGATACTTTGCCCAGAATCTCTTGGTCTCCTAAAAGCCCTTTCCTTGTCCCTTTAAATAAGATTTTAAAATTGTTGAAGAAGGGAGATACAAAATTCTTTAAATCTGAAATTATTTGAGTATGAAACTGGTTCAGAATACTTTGATTCTGAAGATCTTGCAATATTTGGCTTTTGAGGGAAAAGAAAAATAAGAAATGTTTGATTCTTGAAGGAATATAGAGTATGGTATCTGCTATTGCAGATAGCTCTCATGACTTTTCATCACACAGTTCCGCTCTTGTTAGGGTCAGAAGTGAATATTGTCATTTGCTTGAACTGCATTACTCTAACATTCTGTTCTGGGAGACCATGCAGAACAAAGAACAGGTGGATGAGCTAACTGTTTTCAAGTCTAGGCACTGCTGGTTGAATGTTGAGGAGCCCATGGTCACGACCATAGCACCCATACAGCACCCATACTCTTTCATTACAAACCCAGTCAGAGTAGCCTTTTCTACTCCCAATGAATGGTGAGGTCTGAGTTCTCAGGTCACATCATTTCCTCCGTTCTTTGTAAAGTTTTCTGAATATTCAGGCCCAAATGCTGCTGCATGTGGCAAAAGTTCATTGCTGTCTCTCATCTTCCCAAAGCATAGACAGGATTAATTTTATTTCCTATTCTGTGCAGACCAGGCAGGAAGCTCTCTTCATAGCCAGTAACCATGATTACCAACGATGCCTTGAATATGCCAGTCTGCAGGCAGTTATGTTAAAAGGTGGGTGGATGAAGAAGATGTGTAGAATGGGCAATGAATCTTATGGAATTGCAAGGCTAGCTGACTGTGTGACCAACCATAATAATGTATTAAAATTTCTATGCCACCCAACTCCTAGCAACTTTGGGTGGATTACAGTCGTTAAAACATTTGGAAACAAAGAACAACAGGAAAAACAAAAGACAAAACCAGTGTAAGACAGAACAACAATGGCAAAATGTTTCAACCAAAACCCATGCAGTTCATCTTCACTGATACTTACCAATTCTTGATCTTCCTTGCCCTTTTCTCCACCATTTCTGCTGTTATTACAATTTCTTTCATTTCAGTTTCTTTTTTTCCCTTCTGCGCTTCCTTTATCCAAAGTGTATTCTTGTTGTGTTTCTTTGGGTTGTTCCATAACTGCACTATTTCTTCTCTATTAGGTGTTGGCTGGTTCATTGTAGTCTCTCCATTGATGGATTGGTAAAAAAGTTTCTGGTTTGACTGAAATTGGAGATTCTGCCTATAGTGTGCAATTCAAGCTTTGTATCTGCTGATTTTTTTGGCTATGGCTATTATTTGCTGCTTTATTATTTCCAGTGCTCCCTTAATCTTCCTTGTCTCTAGTTGGTACTTCTTGATCAGATACAGTATACTTTGGTCTTCATCGTCAGCTTATTTTCTTTCACCTGTTCTAGCTTGTTTGTATCTGTTATTATTTTCTTGAAGAATTATTTACTGACTTTGAATTTCAAGCTCCATATATGTGAATGGTTCCCACCGGCTTGAACACCTCTTACATACTTTTACTTTGTCCTTTGTCACTGTATCTTGGTAATGATTTAATATGCCACAGTGAGTTTGTTTCAGCTCTTCTTTTGTAGCTGAAGGATTGCTTTCAAGACTCAGGAAGTTTTATTCTGATACAGTTGTCTATTTTGATCATACTAAAAGCGAGCAAGGATATTTCCTTTTCAGGGATAGCAGGAGAAGACCAGCCTTCCAATTCTTCATTGAAGTGATGGAGAGTGTCCTTAGAGATTAGCTTGCCTTCTAATAAGTGGGTGTTTTCTGACTGGCTATGCTCACCCTGGCAGCCATTTTGTGATTAGGGAAAATCTATATTGCAATTATTTGGCAAACACACTCACAAATATGCAGAACTCTCAAAATGTCAAATGTTTTCTCAGCATAAAAAGGTTACCTACTCACATTCCAGGACGGTGCTACTGTCAGGATGTAGAGGTGGCTTTCTTCACTGCAAGTTTATCAAGGGAAGGTTCTGTTGCTCATTGGAAGTATATTGTTCAAGAAATTATGCTTTGTTTTGTTATGATAAATTTTCTCTTTTGTTTATCTGTTGTGCTTCAAACTGATGTTTACAAGGTGCATAAGGGAATCCAAACTGTTCCCTACATAGATGTCTAGGGAATGGCTATAGCAAAATTGTTGCTTGATTGAATCATTGAGGCTGATGAAGTCAGAACATTCATCCAGTTGGGTTTATGGATGAATTTGGCATCACTGTCATGAAAACTTTTATTTTATTTTATTTAGGAAACTGTTGGAAGGACATTTCCCTTTGCACTTCTGATGTTTATCTGCTTCTCTCCCAGTTTAGAAACTCCTATTTTGTTCTGAAAGAGAATCGCATAGCTCACTTTTCTGTAAAATAAATAATAGAAAGGCAGAACATATAAAGAATATTGGTACTAAATAACTTTAGCATTAAATTATAAAAAGAGGTATTTTTCCTTTTTTAAGAAAAAGAGTAACATTGATTTGCAAGATTTTTTGTACACAAAAGCACAGGTAGAATTCTATAGCTTGAGGCTAATTTGTTCCCTTTTTCTTACCTCATCAGTAACAGACAGGACTGAGCTGGGGTGCTTCCTGGGACTCCACAGCTTTGCACCACAATGTTAGAGCTTCCAGAATGTGGTAGCTTTCTGCTATTAGGGCTTCCTGAGATGCTGCAGCTTTGTGCTGCACTATTGGAGGTTCCTGGGCTGGGGCAGCTTTGCATGATGCTGCTGGGTAATGCTGGGCTGCAGCTGAGGCTTTTGGGGCGGCTGTAGTTTTGCTCCGTTGCTCAGGTGCTATTTTACAGCCCCAGTGCTGTGGTGTGCCAAGAAGCGTCTGAGCTGCAAGGCTCTAGAGCTGCTTGCTGCCTCACAGGAAAGGGTGCAGGGTGACCAAAAAGAGATTAGGGGAATAGGCAGTTGGGAGGCATTGGAGGGGAGGCAGTCTCCTAGTTTAAAAGAACCGAGACCCTGGGCTGGGAGGGATTAAACCCAAAATGGCTTGGCTTGAGATGGGTCCTCACCTAATGATCAATGGACTTTGCCTAATGATGGCAGTGGGGAGTGCTGGTATTGTCCTTACAAAATGATGTAGAGACCTGACTGTTGCACTTTATGTCCAGATTGCTTAGCGATGGAAATAGTAGTCGTAAGTCTGGGACTATCTGTATAAAAAGATTTTGACATCCGATTTGTACAAATTACAGTACTTTGCTAGCTTTTAAAAAAGAGAATGGGTGATTTAGCATGCTGCAGACTTATTTTCAGGCCACTCAAAATCATACTGAATCACTTTGGAGTTTTGGAGATTTTAGCAAGCATATATAGTACAGTGAAACCTGTCATCACAGTTCTACTTGGTAGCTTGGTTTTTAAGAAAAGTAATAATGGTTCACAGGACATTTCTGGGCTTTTCTACATGTATATATTCTAAAATTACAGCAGTTTCATTTTCCCTTCCTGAATTATAGGATTTCATTTTGTCAATCAGTTCCATTTTCCTACAGTTGATAACCGTAAAAGAAATCAATTAATTGTGTCACAAGTTTCATGTCTAAAAATTAGAGTGGGATATGTACAGTTTATGAATACACTGACAACATTTACCAGATGAATAAAATATTTAGCATTCAGTTACATTAAAAAGGGGAAAGTTTTTTTAAAAAAAACAAGCCAGCAGTATTTCAGACAATTTCAGAGTCAATTAAAATGCAGGTATTTCTGTGTAATTCTAGTACATTCTGAAATATTATATGTATGTGTAGGTTAATATTTCCTCTCCTTTTTTGTGTGTGACATTTTTAAACATAGATTTCTGCTAATCAAGTCACATAGCCAGCAAATGAACAAGTATTTTTGTGACTGATCATTCCTGTAATTTTCATCATCTTAATTTCAATCCAAAATAAAATGTGTCATTAACAAAATATTATTTATTTTACACTTCACACACTGTTATATCAACAATGGGAAACATTTCAAGAAAGTTTATAGATTCCCAAACCTAACTATAAACCTTAGGATGCTAAGAGTACTGAAGCATATGAAGAATGGTAAGAAATTACAGCAATTACAGCAATTGCTTAAATGACAAGGCACATACATGAGGAAGAGAAGATAAGTTTTGAATTGGGGGAGGGAGTGATGAAGATTAATATGATGATCTAGGACAGCCTTTCTTTAACCTTTTGAGCCTGGAGAAACCCTTGAAATATTTTTCAAGTCCTTGGGAACCCATGCACATTCAGGCTCAAATATGTCAGAAGTTTCAAATTATATTTGTTTCATTCACTTTGTTCCCCAAATCCATCTTTTCCTTTCTTGCCCCCCCTTTCCATCTCCTCTCTCAAGGACCCCTTTGCAAGACTATGGGGGGGGGAGGTTTGATGCATTGTAACTTCCGACACCCCTCCCCTGATATTTGAAATCTTCAACTTCTCCAGTGTGCTGACGAGAGAATCCAGGAATGGGTTGACTTTGTCTCGTAGCTGATTGGACTGAGTCTGTCAGAGCTGTGAGGACACGCCTCTGTTACCAACGGTCCCCAGCTTTTGACTCAGTCTTTCAGCTAGGACAGACGTGTCAAATTTGATCCATTTTTTGAGAGATGTTTCTATTCCTGGATTCTTCGCAGCAGGAGACCATTCAGGGAGATTTGACTCCCGACTGGCTGGCTCCCTGTCTGACCGGTGGAGCCGCCGGACTGATCCCAGCACGAAGAGCTTCGGCTCGAGCCTGCTGAAGGCTGATTGATCGGCACGATTGCAGAAGATATTTGGTGATCGTGGTTAGCATGAATGAGCCTGGCTCCACGCCGCTAACCCCAGAGGCTCGGAGATCGCTCCCTTTAAGCGCCGGCTCAGCGTGAAGAGCTTAGCTCGACCCTGCTGGACGCCACAGGAGCACGTAGCTGCCGGAAGAAGCCCGTGCCTTCGCAAAGGGCGTGAACGGGCTGGCAAGCTCCCAATCACCAGAGCAGGAGTTTATAGCCCCTTGAGACCTCCCGCCATTGCGGAGGGAGTCCCTGCCCGGCTCCTGGGCACACTCCTAAGAACAATCCTTAGCCGCACCAGCAGCAGGGTTCCGGAAGGAACGAGTCTGCCATTTGGGCCGGCATTGACATGAAGGATGCGATGGCTGCTCGCGGCTGTGAGATGCTTGCTTGCGGGGCAGAATCGGCCTTACTAGCCGATACTCAAGTCCCCGAACTGATTTCCTTGACACTCGGGTCGGCGATGAAGGGCGCAGACTCAAAACTAAAGATCAGAGCTGTTGCCTTGAGAAAGCCGAAGAAAGGGACGCGCGCAGATGCCAGAAGGCCCTAGACCGGCAATTTGCCAAGGGGCAGAGGGAGGTTGCCCGGTGGAGCCAGGAATCTACCCCCAGGGGTGATCCTGCCATTGCCCGCCAAAATTTTGCTCAGCTGTTGGAGATACGAAGTGAGCGAGGCCAAGTAAACAGGCTGTGCTCACAGGATTTGTCTCCAGATGGCAGTGGTGAGCAGGCCTTTCAACAGGGCCTTACATTGCCTGTCAGCAATGAAGACTACTTGAACTCCCTGTCAGACCTGCCTCCCACAGCAGGAGATTGGGAGCAGCCCTGGAAAAAGGGGAGACCTGTTGCTGAGGCAACATTTACCCCCACTGCGGCGGGGTTCCGCCCAGGGTCCCTCCAGAGCCTGAAATTCCCTCCAGTATGCAATTTGTGATTGCGGAAGCCATCAAACAAGGCATCGCTGCAGGCATGCAGCAAAGCAGGCGAGCTGCTTCTGTGGCCTCTGGATTCTCCCTCCATCCATGGCACCCAGCCTCCACCCAGCCCCCGGGGGATTTTTCGGCCCTCCTAGGGCCCTATTCCCCTACTCCCTCCAGACAGAGCCAATCATCACTCTCGGAGAAGGAAGAGCGGAAAGATCTGGAGCTTTCTGAAGATGAAGGATTGACTCTGGTCTTCACAGGGCTATTTCGTCCTTCCCTGTTCAAGTCCCTCCTCTTCAAAGCCAAAAATATGGCCCACCTGGGGGCAGATTCAATAGCTCCAGATCCCGCCTTGGACTCAGCAGACCCCACTGACTCCCTCTTCTCGGAACCTACCACAGAAGCCGAGGTGATTCCCTCACCAAATCTGTTTCTCGACATGGTCCAAAGGCAATGGGCCTCTCCTGGGACAGGTCTCAGCCCGTTCTCTTCCGATAGGAAGTTCTATAATGTGGGGCCAGAGCTAGCTCGGGCGCTTCAGATGCTGGTAGTGGATGGTCTTGTGGCGGCCCTGTCATCCTCCTCTGCCATACCTAATGATCTGGAGGAAGCCCTGAAGGCGGAGGACAAGAGGACAGATCAGGCACTTCAAAGGGCTCATCAGGCGGCTGCCTGGGCGGTCAAGGCATCCACGGCTGCTTCATTCTTTAACAGGGCTTCCTTGCTCTGGCTCTGCCAGATGCAGGAGCGGGTTCCGTCTGGGGATGTCCGGGTTCACCAAGACATTAACAAGCTTGTGGCAGCAGCGGAATTCTCTGCCAACGCCACACTTAACGCTGCCAGGTTTGCATCCAAGGCCATAGCATCATCTGTGACTGCTCGCCGCCTGCTCTGGCTTCGTCAATGGCAGGTGGACACCAAGCACAAATGGAGACTAGCCTCTGCCCCCTTCAAGAGGGACAAGCTGTTTGGGGAATCATTGGACCCCATCTTGGTGGAGTCGAGGGACAAGAGGAAGATCCTGCCATCTCTCTATAGGCGAGGCAATTTCCGCCCCTCACCTTATTTTTGCTGCTCCTCCTCTCGAGCGACCGACACCGGTTCCGGTTTTCCACGTTCCCAGAGGCCCTGCTTTCAGAGGCAGAAACACCAGCAAGATCGGTCGGGCAGGAACAGGCTAACGTTCCAACCCAAGCGGCCCTTTCGTGGCGGTGGAAGTTGTCCCTTTCGTTGCTCCAAGTGACTGCAGAGCCAACCCTCCCATTGGGGGCCGCCTAGCCCTCTTTGCCGATCGCTGGGAGGGGATTACAACGGACGCCTGGGTCCTGGAGACAGTGAGGTCGGGCCTCTCCCTCGAATTTCTCTCCATACCCCCGAGGCTTTTCATTCGTTGCCCCATCTAAAGGGACAACTCAAAGAGGGTCCTCATGGAAACCGCAATACAACACTTGTTGGACATTCAGGCGATCCAACTGGTTTCAGAGGACCAACAGGGGCAGGGATTCTATTCCATCCTCTTCGTAATCCCAAAGATCTTGTGGGTGGGGTGGGGGTGGAGGGCAATTCTGGACCTGAAGAGGCTAAACAACCACCTAATTTACAGGCGGTTCAAAATGCAGTCCGTCCAGTCCATACTGGAGAGCGTCCGAGAGGGCGACTTCCTCATGTCGATAGACCTGACGGAGGCATAGCTGCATGTTCCCATCTTGCCGTCACACCGACAGTATCTCCGCTTCCATTATGCGGGCCGACATTTCCAGTACAGGGCCCTGCCCTTCGGCCTATTGTCAGCGGCCAGGACATTTACGAAGCTGCTAGCCGCGTTGGCGGCACATCTCCAGGCTCTCCCCGTGCGAGTCCAGTGTTACCTGGATGATATCCTGATGCAGTCCTCCTCTGACCCCCAGGCGAGGGAGGATCTGCAGATCACAATCCAGGTACTCCAGGACCACGGGTTCTCGATAAATGTAGACAAGAGCCACTTGTCTCCGACAAACCGTTTGCTCCACCTAGGAGCAGTCATAGACACTGTAGCGTACAAGGTCTATCTCTCCCAGGAGTGACAGGCAAGCCTAAAGGCCTTGGCAAGTCACGTCAGGAGAGAACGAACTGTGCCCCTGGCCCTTCTCTCCCAGCTCCTGGGGAAGATGGTGTCCTGTATTTCCATCGTCCCATGGGCACGCCTGCATGCCAGATCCCTACAATGATTCCTCCTGCCTTACCAAAGGTCCGGCAGGAGCAACTCATCATCTAAGGTCAGGGTTCCACCAGGAGTGATCCGGTCCCTCCGGTGGTGGACGTCCCGGACAATCACAAGAGGAAGCCTGTTCAAGGAACCAACCTGCCTGACTGTTACTATGGACGCCAGCCTCTTTGGCTGGGTGGGGGGGCATCTCCAGTCCAGAATGGCGCAGGGTCAGTGGACACAGGCAGACCTGGGTCACAATATCAACTGGCTGGAGCTCAGGGCAGCCCATCTGGCCCTCAGGTGGTTCCAGGACAGGGTGTCCGGCTGGCATGTCTTAATCTTGACAGACAACGTGGCCACCAAGGCCCATATCAACCGCCAAGGGGGTATCCATTCCAGGCCCCTCATGCAGGAGGCTGAACAGTTAGGTCTCTGGATGGAGAGACATCTTCTGTCCCTCAGGGCAGAACATATTTCCGGAGTGACGAATGTGCAGGCGGACTGGCTCAGCAGAGCCACAGTCGACCACTTGGAGTGGTGTCTGCACCCAACATTATTCAAAGAACTGATGGGTTGCTTCGGCCTTCCGGTCATGGACCTGTTTGTTTCTCCGGACAACAGCCTGCTACCCAGGTTCTTCGCCAGGTTTGTGGCACCGGGGACGGAGGGGGTCAATGCTCTCCGCAGCTCTTGGCCTTGAGGACTTCTATATGCCTTTCCTCCTCTTCTCCTCATCCCAAGGGTGATCCGGAAGGTGTTGGAGGAGAAGGCAGAGATCCTTCTTCTTGCCCCCCTCTGGCCCAGAAGGCCATGGTTTGCTGACCTGGTCAACCTGTCGGTGGCCAGACCATGGAGGATACCGCCGGACAGAATCTCCCTCAGCCAGGGGGCCTTGGTCCACCCAGACCCTCAATGGCTCCAACTGACCGTCTGGCATTTGACTGGAGAGTTCTGAGCTGGGACAACTACTCCTCCAGAGTGATTCGAACTATACAGGCCTCCAGGAGGCCTTCCACCAATAGGATATACGATGCGACTTGGAAAGCCTTCTGTGCCTGGTGTTCCAAGATGGGCATTAACCCCGCATCGGTGTCCGTGGCCCAGATACTGCAGTTCCTCCAGGAAGGGCTAGACAAGGGATTCTCCCCCAATACTATCCGTCGACAGGTGGCAGCCCTGTCCTCGGTTGTATCTTGCGGGGATTTGGAGTCCCTCGCTCAACACCCGACTTTGCACAGGTTTATTAGGGGCGCAATGAACTTACGGCCTCCAGTGGTTCACAGGTACCTTATCTGGGACCTGACCAAGGTACTGCACTCGCTCACCGAGGCCCCCTTCGAACCACTGAGATCGTCCACTCTGCGCTTCCTCACCTGCAAGGTGGTCTTTCTGGTGGCCATCACGTCAGCCAGACGGATTTCCGAACTGGCGTCCCTCTCTGTCAGAAAGGACCTCTATATATTTCACCCCAACAGGGTGGTCTTGAGGTTGGATCCCTCCTTTGTCCCCAAGGTTAATTCCTGGTTCCACAGGGCTCAAGAACTTATACTACCAGACTTCTGCCCGGGCCCAAAACACGCCCTGGAGAAGACGTGGCACACCTTGGACGTTAGGAGGGCCCTCCGCATATACATCAAGAGGTCCTCATCTTTCAGGAAGATAGAGTCCCTATTTGTGTCCTTCCAGCCCTCTACGCTGGGCAACAGGGTCACACTATCGACCGTGTGCCGGTGGATAAGGGCGTGCATCGCCAAGGCGTACAAACTCCAGGCTCTCCTGTTGCCTCGGCGGGTGACAGCCCATTCCACAAAGAGCGCAGCCACGACAGCAGCGTGGGCAACACAGGCCTCTATCGAGGAAGTTTGTCGTGCAGCTACATGGTCCTCTCCATCCCCTTTCATTAGGCATTACAAGCTGGACGCCTTCGCTTCGGCTGAAGCGGCCTTTGGCAGGTGAGTCCTCTAGAGGGTTCACACTGATCAGGGGACCACGGACCAGACTGCAGCCCACCTGTAGGACAAGCCAGCTTTGGTATGTCCCATTCCTGGATTCTCTCGTCAGCACATTGGAGAAGGGGCGTTGGTCTTACCTGATACGCTTCTTCTCGGTGTGCTGAGAGAGAATCCAGCCCCACCCTGGTGATTGTCTGGTCCTAAATCCAGAGGTGGGCACCATTAGAACAGAGGCACGTCAGTCTGTCACTACGCCTTCGCCAAAAGCTGGGGACCGTTGGTAACGGAGGCGTGTCCTCACAGCTCTGACAGATTCAGCCCAATCAGCTACGAGACGAAGTCAACCCATTCCTGGATTCTCTCTCAGCACACCGAAAGGAGCGTATCAGGTAAGACCAACGCCCCTTCTCCTGGTACCCTGATGCCAAAGTTTCCTCCAACACCACTACTTTTCCTTTCCCCACTACTTTGTGGATGGCTTCTGTTACTACTGTTGCTACTGATGGAGGCCCTCCAGACCACTGCACCTGCAGAAAAGCAGGTATGCGCTTGCAAGGATGACCATGGCACATAGGCCCAGTGGGTCTCGTGCACCTGCTCTCACCACCTGCTGCTCCTCACTCTTCAGCAATCCCTGCCTGGGTTCTGTGCACACTCTGGTAGGCCAACTCCGTATTGGAGGTTGGAAGCTTTTTTTTTTTTAAATAAATCAAGTTTTCCCAAGAAACGTAGGAATCTGTCGCAGAGTCCTGGGTTGGCACAGAACCACAGCTGAGTACAAAACATAGAGCTTTAAATAGGCACTTATATCAGGTTGATCTTCTTTCTGACACTTTTGTATGGTCCCTGCTGTAGTCTTTTGTACTCATTGGCTGGTCATTGGAAAATCAGAACAAATGTATTGCTTACTGAGCAATTATATGAAATACTATGTGCGTGTCTTTTCCTATATCTGTACATTTTTAAATGTGAAGTGAAATAATCAAGGCACATGCCTGCATTTAGCTTCAACCTACTGTACATCTCAATCTGCAGTAGCTATGTCTCATTATCCCACTATGAAATAATGGGTCTTAACACTTGTAGATTTAATCATACCCAGAATAAATCTTCCTGAAAAGGAATGAAAAACATATATGAGAATAGCATTGATTTTTGCATATGAGTAAGTGCACTATTTTTAAATTAAATAATGGATAATCCTTTTTATTCAAGCATAAAGAAGTGCAGTATTTAGTTAAGCATAGTAATTTGTGTGGAATAAAAATGAATTTGTTTAGAAAGCACTAAATATTATGATCTTCAACTTACAAGGCATAACTTCAGAGAACATTATAAACCAGAAAACAAAATGTGACTCTAGTCCGGAAACTATAGCTTGAGTTTTAAGACCAATTTATTTGCTGGGGAAAAAAAAAAGTTTTAAACATGAATTTAATGGGAAATTAGACATAGCTGCTTTAAAAATTATCTACAGTAATATTTGAGTTCTATAGAAATATAAAAGGGAAGAAAAATAAAAATGGGCCATGTTTTGCTGTCCAAAAAAGTTAACTTGAATAGATATTTAGAATTCCTAAGTGTTTTCTTTTTCCGCAACATAGAAAATGATTAGGAAAATGGTTGCCCACAAAAAAGATTTCTAAAAATATGCAGGAAAAAATGTTCCATTTATAGAAGCAGCTCATTACACTTCCTATAATACAGAAGGTAAGCTATAAGTACATTCATGTTTGTAAGGACAGTAATAGATTTATCCTTCTAAGAGAGATTGACACTGGGTTTCAAAGAGAACTATTGAGCCTTCGGTGCCTCAAGTTTTAGACTTCCTTCAGGACGGTCTGGATAGGGGGTTGTCACACAACGCCATCCGTAGGCAAGTGGCAGCCCTCTCCACGGTGTTGGCCTGTGAGAACAACGGCTCCCTTTCTCATCATCCGGTGATCAGGCCCTTTCTTAGAGGAGCAGCTAACTTACACCCGCCTGTGGTCCATAGGTTTCCCACTTGGGACCTACCTACGGTACTGCAGGCACTCACATCAGAACTGTTCGAGCCACTAAGGACTACTACTCTCCGTGTTATGACATTGAAAGTCGTCTTTTTGGTGGCCATCACCTCGGCCAGGCAAGTTTTGGAGTTAGCAGCCCTGTCGGTTGGAGACGACCTCTGCATTTTCCATGCAGACAGAGTGGTCCTCAGACTGGATCCCTCCTTCATCCCAAAAGTCAACTCCTGGTTCCGTCGGGCACAGGAGATTGTCCTGCCTAGCTTTTGCCCAGGGCCTTCCCATGCTCTGGAGAGACAATGACATACATTGGATGTATGGAGGGCTCTCCGAATTTATATCAAAAGGACAGCCAAAGATAGAAAGACAGAGTCACTCTTTGTCTCCTTCCATCCATCATCGTTAGGCTCCAGGGTGACCCCGTCCACGATTAGCAGATGGTTGAGAGCATGTATAGCCAAGGCCTACCGATCTAAGGCCCTGCCACTGCCCGGTCGGATAACAGCTCACTCTACTAGGAGTGCAGCACGACGGCAGCTTGGGCAACACAAGCCTCCATTGAGGAGATCTGCAGGGCGGCGACGTGGGGTTCCCTGTCGCCATTTATTTGTCACTATAAATTAAGACATTTTTGCGTCGGCTGATGCATCCTTCGGGAGAAGGGTCTTACAAAAAGTGCATTCCTCAGGGGGGACTCAGGCCCAATTGGCTTCCCGCCCTTAGTGTAGTAGGCTTTGGTAAATCCCATTCTTGGACTCTCCTGCTGTCAGTCAGAAGGGGCGTTGGTCTTACCTGATACGCTCCTTCTATGGCTGACAGCAGGAGAGTCCAAACCCTCCCTGGCAGCCGTTGGGACCAGAGCCCAGGGGTGGCTAATGGCACGAGAAGACTTTTAATTACAGCTAAACCACGGAGAGAGGCAACGGGGCGTGGCTTCAATTATGACTCGGTCTCTGGGCAGAAAGGACAACGTCACAACCCATTCTTGGACTCTCCTGCTGTCAGCCATAGAAGGAGCGTATCAGGTAAGACCAACGCCCCTTTCCTTTCAAAATTAGTAGATCTCTTTGTGCTCCCTTATACTTCAAGGCACTGGAATTGAATGAATGGGATGTATGTTGGAAACAACATTGTTTCATTCATATCTATAAAGGGGGCTTTTAAAAAAAACCAATATGTTTGCTTTTCTCTAATTTCCTCTATATTTCTGTACCAATGCTTCAGCATTTCTAGATGACTTCCATTTGTTTGGTGCTGTAATTTTTCTTCCTTTTTAGATTTCAGATATTTACTGTTCCTAAAAATAAAAGCACAAAATGGAAAGAGAAACTGAAGTATGCAAGACTTCTCATACATTTGGAATTGATATTTTCAGCTGTCATTTCTAGTGGGTGTTCATTCTGTAGTCAACTTTGGTATTTTGCCACAAGCTGCACCAAAAGTTTATACTATAAACTGTATTTCAAAATACTCGGCTAGTCTCCAGGTAGTCCTTTACAATATCTCATTCAACAACTATTCAAAATTATGTCAGCTTTGGAAAGTTACTCACATTTACAATTGGTTGCAGTGTCAATCATCCAGGTCATGGTTGTCCAAAAAGCAACTGGGCTTTCTTGGTTTTTTTCTTTGAAAACATTTCACTTCTCATTCAAGAAGCTGCTTCTGTTCATTGGTTGCAGTGTTCCATGGTCATGTGACTGCAATTTGAGACAATTTTTGCTAGTTTCCAGAGAATGGATTCACTTAACGATCATTTGATTTGCTTAATGACCGCCGTAAAAGCAGCTGAAAAATTGGGTCCAGTCACATGGGTGCCTCAACTTACAATTGCAACGACTTATGATTAAAATTCCCAATCATGGTTTTGTCAGAGAGAATGTCTGAGACAGCGGGAAGAGTCAAGCAGAGAATTAGTTTGGAATCTCTATGTAGATGCAAGAGGGCAAAGTCCAAAGCCCTTGAATTTGTTGAACTTTATCTAATCTGGCCCAGGTGCAAACCGCCAATCTGAGAAGATTCCTATGTTATAGACACAATAAGGTAGCTAATTGAAATCTTCATGTGTGGATCTGATTGTTCGCACCTGAAAGATTGTAAGTTGAGGACTACCTGTAGTATTGTAAATTCAATTCTTATTCCCACATCTCTTGCCCATGAATAAGTAGCTAAATCTGCACATATCCACATTTTGTCACTCCAGTAAGTAGGGTAGGATTTAACTGCAATCAGAGATGGAAGTGGGGGTGGGTGGGAAAATCAGCCTCCCCTCTTCTTTTCACCCCCTCTCTCAATTTGAGGCTCCCATTTCCTTTTCTCTGTATGTATATAATAATTGTACATTGCTGGTTCTGGTTTCCTTGCTATAGGATTTAAAGTTTTAAATAAGCCAGGTGGGACCAGCCAGGCCGAGCCAAGATCGTCATGTAAGATTTGTATGTGTTTCTACTGTGCCAGAATTCAGTCAAATCAAAGATGATATGGAATTAACTATAACCTGCCTCCTGGGTTTTTGCCAATCTAAATAATTTATCCTGGACAATTTGCATACAATAATGCCTGAGGATAACCATTTTGATCAGAAAAGTATTATGGAAGAAAAATAAAACCTATAACTATAACCCCAATTCATTTTATTTCAGTAACGGATTTATCATTTTTTGTTTGGTAGTAACATACCGTATTTTTCCGCACCTTTTTACTCCCAAAAAGAGGGTGAAAACTAAGGTGCATCTTATACTCCGAAAAATACGGTACATAACATACGTTGGTGAAATTGGATATTATTAATAATCAATCTTGAGAATATTTTAATTTTGGTTCTGTCTAGTAGAAAATGGGAAAGAAACCATTATTCACGAACTTTTCTTTACAATGCTTGATAGTTTGTTATCACACAATACCTTCAGCAAGTTTTCATTGTCACAATATTGAAGTAATGACAGTGTTAATTTTTATCATGTACTTTAGTAGTTTATATTATGTATTTGGACATTTTAGTAGACAATCTAATTTGACCTTTATACAAAATGCAAATTTGATAAATAAAATGCATATTAGCATAATAAATTAATAAAGTAAAAGGCCAATGATAAAATTAAAGCACAATAAGAAATCTATGCATTATCCAGAATTTCATTGTATAGGTAGTCCTCGCTGTACAGTAATTGGGACTGAAATTTCCCATTGCTGAGTGATGAGGTTGTAAACTGGCAGTTCTGACAGTTCCTGGTCACCATCACTAAGTGAATCACTATGTTGTTAAGCTTGGACTTCATGTGACCATGATTTCTAACCTTGCCAGTTTTCCTATTGATTTTCCCAGCAGGGAAAATTGTAAATTATGATAATGGGATATTGTAACAGTTGGAATGTTGAGGACCGGGTCATAAGTACCACCCATTCTATGCTGTTGAAAGTATGAACGGTCATTGAATAAGTGGTCATTAACTAAGAACCACTTGTACTAGCCTACTGGATGAATTTCAATCCATTCCTGTGGCTTAGTCAAGAAATAAAAAATTACCGTATTTTTCGGAGTATAAGATCTAGCTTTTGGGGAGGAAAACAAGAAAAAAAAATCTGCCTCTGCCTTCCAGCAATTTGCCTCCCAGCAAACAGCAAACAGTACAGATGATTTACACTG